>CM051275.1:24211094-24286094 GCA_027921565.1 Artemia sinica
GGACAATCCTAGGTAATGAAAACTTCTTCATTTAAGATATATCTTACTGTAACGGATCTTTTTATGAATTTTCATTTTTCTTGTTTTAACATGGAGGGTTTGAGAGGAAAGGGGAGACGGGAGGCAAAAGAGGATTTGTGTGGCCCTTTTAGGTCTGATTTAGAAACCGACACCAGAATAGAATAGCTTTCAAATGATGTGCCGTTTGATAAGCTTTGACAAAAAATGATAGACCTCATTTGGGCTACCTCTAGACTACCTCCATAATAGTAAAAACAAAATATAATTGAATATAGTCATGCGACACCTCATTTGAAAGCTCCTGACATAAAGATTTTAAATATCCAAGTTTTATCCAATAGTTTTTGAACCAAATTTGAACTTACCATGTTTTTCTTTGGGAGGTACTTACATTCAGAGGTAGGAGGGTTTATATAGCTAGGACATTCCTATGCAAGGAAAAGTTCTCCATTTAAGATATATCTTACTGTAACGGATCTTTTTACGAATTTTCATTTTTCTTGTTTTAACATGGAGGGTTTGAGCGGAAAGGGGAGATGGGAGACGAATGAGGATTTGTGTGGCCCTTTTAGGTTTGATTTAGAAACCGACACTAGAATAGAATAGCTTTCAAATGATGTGCCGTTTGATAAGCTTTGACAAAAAATGATAGACCTCATTTGGCTACCTCTAGACTACCTCCATAATAGTAAAAACAAAATATAATTGAATATAGTCATGCGACACCTCATTTGAAAGCTCCTGACATAAAGATTTTAAATATCCAAGTTTTATCCAAAAGTTTTTGAACCAAATTTGAATTTACCATGTTTTTCTTTGGGAGGTACTTACATTCAGAGGTAGGAGGGTTTATATAGCTAGGAAATTCCTATGCAAGGAAAAGTTCTCCATTTAAGATATATCTTACTGTAACGGATCTTTTTATGAATTTTCATTTTTCTTGTTTTAAAATGGAGGGTTTGAGCGGAAAGGGGAGATGGGAGGCAAATGAGGATTTGTGTGGCCCTTTTAAGTTTGATGTGGAAACCGACACTAGAAACATGTTCAGAAAAAGGATAGCTTTCAAATGATGTGCTGTTTGATAAGCTTTGACAAAAAATGAAAGACCTCATTTGGCCTACCTCTAGACTACCTCCATAAAAGTAAAAACAAAATATAATTGAATATAGTCATGCGACCCCTCATTTGAAAGCTCCTGACATTAAGATTTTAAATATCTAAGTCTTATGCAATAGTTTTTGAACCAAATTTAGATTTGCCATGTTTTTCTTTGGGGGGAACTTATATTCAGGGATAGGGCGTTTATTGAGCTAGGACAATCCTAGGTAATGAAAACTCCATTTAAGATATATCTTACTATAACGAATCTCTTTACCAGTTTTCATTTTTCTTGTTTTGACATAGAGGGTTTGAGAGGAAAGGGGAGATGGGGGGGGGGCAAAAGAGGATTTGGCTAGCCCTTTTAGATTTGATGTAAAAAACAACGCTAGAAAAATGTTCAGAAGAAGAATACTTTTCAAATGATGTGCTGTTTTATAAGCTTTGACAAAAATGAAAGACCTCATTTGGCCTACCTCTAGACTACCTCCATAACAGTAAAAACAAAATATAATTGAATATTATCATGCGACCCCTCATTTGAAAGTCCTGACATAAAATATTTTAAATTTCTAAGTCTTATGCAATAGTTTTTGAACCAAATTTGAATTTGCCATGTTTTTCTTTGGGAGGTACTTATATTCAGGGGTAGGGGGGTTTATGGAGCTAGGACATTCCTAGGCAAGGAAAACTTCTCCATTTAAGATATATGTTACTATAACAAATCTTTATACGAACTTTCATTTTTCTTGTTCTGACATTGAGGGTTTGAGAGGAAAGGGGAGATGGGAGGCAAAAATGGTCTTGTGTGGCCCTTTTAGGTTTAATGTAGAAAACAACGCTAGGAACATGTTCAGAAGAAGGATAGCTTTCAAATGATGTGCTGTTTGATAAGCTTTGACAATAAATGAAAGACCTCATTTGGCCTACCTCTAGACTACCTCCATAACAGAAAAATAAAATGTAATTGAATATAGTCATACGACACCTCATTTGAAAGCTCCTGACATAAAGATTTTAAATATCCAAGTCTTATCCAATAGTTTTTGAACCAAATTTGAATTTGCCATGTTTTTCTTTGGGAGGTACTTATATTCAGGGGTAGGGGGGTTTATGGAGCTAGGACATTCCTAGGCAAGGAAAACTTCTCCATTTAAGATATATCTTACTATAACGAATCTTTTAAGGAATTTTCATTTTTCTTGTTTTGACATGGAGGGTTTGAGGGGAAAGGGGAGATGAGAGGCAAAAGAGGATTTGTGTGGCCTTTTTAGGTTTAATGTAAAAAAACAACGCTAGAAACGTATTCAGAAGAAGGATAGCTTTCAAATGATGTGCTGTTTGATAAGCTCTGACAAAAAGTGAAAAACCTCATTTGGTCTACCTCTTGACTACCTCCATACCAGTAAAAATATAACATAATTGAATATAGTCATGCGACACCTCATTTGAAAGCTCCTGACATAAAGATTTTAAATATCCAAGTCTTATCCGATAGTTTTTGAACCAAATTTAAATTTGCCATGTTTTTCTTTGGGAGGTACTTATATTCAGGGGTAGGGGGGTTTATGGAGCTAGGACATTCCTAGGCAATGAAAACTTCTCCATTTAAGATATATCTTACTATAACAAATCTCTTTACAAATTTTCATTTTTCTTGTTTTGACAAGGAGGGTTTTGGAGGAAAGGGGAGATGGGAGGCAAAAGAGGATTTGTGGGGCCGTTTTACGTTTGATGTAGAAAATAACCTTTGAAACATGTTTAGAAGATAGATAGCTTTTAAATGATGTGCTGATTGATAGCTTTTGAATAAAAAATGAGGCAACAAAATTGGTCTGCCTCCACCTCAATAGGCCTAACAGTCAAAATAATATTTTTTGAATATAGTCATGTAACACCTCATTTGAAAGCTCCTGGCAAAGTTATTCCAAATAACAATGAAAAACTCTATGAAAAAAAATATTTTAGTCATTAATTTTAAGTTCACGCTTATATTTGTACTTTTAAGTAAAATATCAAAAACAGCAAAAAAAATCAAAAACTTAGTAACAATTGAGAGCTGTAAGTGTCAGCAGTTTTTTTTAAGGGTAGTTTTTATTTTCAGAGCTATAGGGTAAGCAATTTTAGGTCAGGGAGATAAACCAGAGATGGGAGCCAGGAGATAACTTCATTCTGGTAAGTTGGTTCCATAGGTTGTAATCCACTTTTTTGTATCTGCCTATGGCAGTGGTATCAGAACTCTGCAATCTGGATACATTTGCAAGGTTTTTTTGTGCACAATTGTATTTTTGTGCAGTGGTGTTAAGCAAGGTTCTGTTCTTAGTCTGGCAATATTTAAGAACTCAGTTTGAGTAGTCAGTCAACAAAGTCCACCATACTTAATTGAGTCATATATTGATGCAAGTCACATGTCTTATACCAATGGTATTTGATTGATAATCTTGGGGCATTCCAGAATGCTGTTAATGTTGTTTGCTCTGGACTAAAAGAAATTGGTCTTTCAGTTGCTACTTTCAAAACAGATTTTCTTGTCTTTAAACTAGAGATTACATCCAATGCTACAATCCAAATTGGTCCTGCTGTAATCCCATCTTCCAGTTCACTTAGGTATGTAGGCCTTCCATTTGGAACTTCAATTAGACCCACTAGGCAGCTTATAATTGTTTTTTTGAAAGAAAAACTAATAAAATCTTATGGTCTTCTGTTCAGGGTAAAGGGCCAGTTTGATAAGAGAACCCTTGTTCAGCTATATAATGCATTTTTTGTACCATATGTGTTGTTTTTGACACCTTTTTGGAAATTTTCTTGTCATTGGGTAAAAGCCAATCCAATTGCTGTTCTTTAGGTTCTGTAAATATTTTTTTAGTATCCTCATTTGGACTTGTAATAGTTACATTTCATGATGGTATGGTGTTTTTGAGATTTGTCAAAAAATGGATGTACTGTCATGTAAATTTGCAGACATTTGCAACAGAATTATCAATTTTCCGCTGACTTACCTTCTATCAAGCGCTTAGCATTGCTAGTTGTGAAATCTTATAATTTTTTACCCATGTACTAAAGCATAGAGAAGACAATGGAAAAGGGGTTGATTCAATAATAGTTATAGAATGTCTAGAAGAGAGTAGAAGTGAGTGGCAAGAGCCATATAGGTACCAACTGGCCTATGGTTGGGATTAGAAAAAAAAATAACAAAAAAAGTTGGGTATAGCACCAATGCATCAAGATACATCTGGTTTTATCTGAATTCTAGTCACATTAGCTTTTTCTTGATAAAAATTAAAATGGCAACAAATATTATATTGTCAAAACTAGGTCCAAGTGTCAAAAATTCTTCTTTAATGTAGTGGAATACCATGTGTGCTAAAAATTTTCCTTTGTCAAATTCAAACCTAGATAATGGATTCTTGACTCATTTCTTTTGCAAATATCTTATAGTAATCTTGTTGAAATTTTGGACAGACAGCAACAGGACCTGTTGAAATATAGGTGACTCTGTCAAAACTTCATTGAACATGTAAAACAAATGAAAAATAATTGGTGTCAAAATTCCAGGGTTCACTGATGAAAATATAGCTGTCAAATTTATGGGTGCATGCTACAGCCAAAAATTGCAGAGGTTCACATAGAAGTCATTTTTCCCTTTCCTTAGCACTTATCAATAGAAATAAAAAAAAAATTCTCAAATTTGGGTCAGAAGTTGAACTGCAGCTTGACAAATACTATACCATTTTCTTATTGACAAAAAAATGAGGTGCCATATTTTGTTGGTTGAATTCTGGACTTTCCTGACAAAGGACAGTCCAAACTAAAATATTTCAAGTGGACTAGAATTGCAGTATAAAAATTTTTGTTATACTAAATACTACATACTTGAAACAATTTTGTTAGTTATATTACTTCTACTTTTTGAATAGTGATTTATACTTTTATACATTAGGCTAAATAAAGTTGAAGAAAAACAAAGAAACAAGAATATACATGTCAAATACACCAGGTTCCACCCACAGGTATTCCTCAAGTATTTCAACACATGTCAACTACACCAAGTTCCACCCACTGGTAGTCCCCAAGTATTTTGACATGTGTTGAATTGGGTTCTGAATTGTATCAAAAACGGGTAACTTTTTTGTTGTGTCAAATTTGTATGTGAACATGATTTAATTTTGGAAAATTGGATTTTTGTACCCTTTTGAGATAAAACTTCAAACTTCTCATCAAACAATTAGATTCCTAGATATTTTTCTTACATACTGAAACCCTTTTCAAACCAAAAGTCTGTAAAGTAGGACCTTTGGAGTGGAAAAACTGTTTTTTTACAAAAACTGTTGAATCATTGGTACTTTTACCCTACAAGCTTCTGAATGCTCAAGATTCCTGGCCTTTTTCAACATGACAACTCAAAGAAAACTTGCAGTCACTCTTAAAAGCTTTTCTAGGAACAAGCTGAGGAACAAGTTATTCTCCAATAAAGTCGTCAGCCTGTGGAACTTCCTTAGCAAAAGAACTGTGACCTCTACTAGCATAGATGCATTTAAGTCATCAATGCATATGCAGTGGCTGAACATACCTTGGCACACCTCCTTAGACACCACAGATCATACATCTCACAGCCATCATTAAGCTGACAGGTACACTATTTTTTCCTGTCACTAGCAAGTGTGATATAAGGTAATCTTAAGGAAATAAGGCCAAGAGATTGAACAAATGATAACACAGTCTTGGCATGGTTGTTAAAACTCAATTTGTCATCAATAATGATTCTGAGATTTTTTTTCTTCTGAAACTGCAGAAAGAGGATTACCTTGGAGTAAATACTGTTGGTGTTGATTATGTTTGCTAAAACAGACCACATGGTATGTATCAGCCCCACTTCCAAGAAAGTCAAGGTCAATCTTGATAGATTATAAATCAGAAGCTGTGGCAGCATTATCTATTGATTTAGAATCATCTGCACAAAGAATGGGGTGGTTTTATAGAAGATTTGGTGCATCATTTAGGTTGAAGCTGATTAGGCTTGATGGTCCCAATTTTAGCCCTAACAATATATGTGTCTGCCACCTTAATCCATTCATATGCTGTAGCTCCTGCATTAAACTGGTTATCTTCTCAGTCTAGAAATTATCTCTTTGGGTAATAGTTTTAGCAGAGGAAAGATATGGGAAAAAATGGTCAAATTGTTGCAGTTTTTTTTGTTTACATCAAAATGTTACATCAAAAAAATCAGCTTAATCACAAAAAAAAAATCACATTCATCTGAATACCCATTGCACAAGTGTCCCAAATTTGCCCTTGAGGGGGGAATATCAATTTTTGTGTTTACAAATATATGGGAGTTTAAGCTGTTGTTTCCAATCAAATCAAGCATACTGACTCCAAATCTGGATTTAGGTTTTCACTTTTTCTGTACTCTAATGTCTATTTCCGCCCTCAAGGACATGGAAAGGGATTAAAACTCAAAATTAAGAAGTTGTTGGATTGTTTGGTCATTCCCTATGAAATCAATAGTGGTAAATTAGAAAATGAAGTTAAAGACTTGGTTTTATGTAGTCAAATACCTCATCTTACCTAAAATGGTTGTGAAAGTTGACCTGCAGGAACTAGTTATATTATTCATTTTTGATTGGTTCACCATTTCCTATCAGGCTAGGAATGGTGCCTTAGAGCATGGGTCTTGAACAGTTTAATTTCAAACAAGTATTCCAGAATCCCCCCCCCTATAGTTTGCAGTTTCCATTCCTTAGTGCCATTCTTTAAGTGATCTAATAAGTGGGGCCATCTACCATAGTGCTTGCCATTACCTTTGACCAACCACTTTACTGGAAGACAAAGTGTATTGTCAATGAAAAGCCTACCACAAGTGCTTTAAGAAATGCTATTGTTGCCCTAGCTGGATTTCACACAGGCATGAGTTTCCTCGGTGCAATTGGCTGACTTTGCACTTTTGGGAACCCTATGTCAAGTATATGCACCTACCACTGGGCATAGTATGTTATGAGGCAAAGCTGTCTCTAGTGCCATGTGAATCCATGGTCTATTTGAGGTAGCCCCTTGGGTGAACCTATTATCATCAGGACTGAATAGCATATAGTTTGATGGCAATAACATGCTACCAGAACCTCTTGAAAAGTCAAAACAAGTGTATGTGTCACTACTTGAAGGAGATACTATCAATGAAGCACAGGGATCAGAATCAGAGAATCTTATCTATGAAATAGTTCATAGTGTAAAAGAATGATTATCCGAGTCAGAACTGCCTGTCTTTGGTTTCAGTATTCGCACCTACTTGGAATCCTGAGAAAGAACCTGAGAGCTGAAAAAAGTGGCAACCTTGAGCTTTATCTACAGTCATTGGTAGAAATGCTTCCTAACTTTGCTGCTTCCGGCTGCAATCTTTACACAAAGTCTACTTGGCTGTTTGTGCAGTTGATTTTTCAGTTGAGGAAAGACAATCAAGAGCAGCAGGCTACAGAACTTTACAGGAATACCTGTTCATCCAGAGAACTGACAACTACTGGGTGGCACTTTCTCCTGATTTGGTAATCAAACAGACATTAGTCAGAGGTATGAAAACGAGTGGTGGTCTAACAAGGGGTAGTGGCATGACTGAATTGCTGTAGACATTTGGGACATCTGCTATGCCTACTTTGGTGCTCGTTAGCGGATGGAAGAAGAACCTGACTGGCCTCGCGGATTTGACTATTGAAAATCACGCAAAAGCAATATCTTTGAGGAGAGCTAGAGATCTGGCAGGCATCAAAAAGACAGTTCAATACATTGAACCCCTAGAACCGTTCAGGCAAGATTCACAGCTGTTAATTGTGGTTAATGGTGTTCACGCTTCATCATATATAAATGCAGGCATCATCAAATCTTTGGAAGAACCGATTCTTAAGAACATGGAAGCAAAAGACATTGACAAATATGTTTTCAGGAGAAAGGAGAAAGCTATAACTATGCCCGAGAAGCCATTCATGGTGATAGATGGCAAGAGAGGAATGGTCAACCCAGCTCCAATATTCCAATGTCTAGCTGTAGTGGCTAGCACAAGTTGTTCTGACTTGACCATGGGTATGTTGTTCAAGCTATGTAATTTTCCATCATTGCTCTTTAGTTCATTTGAGGTGATAAGAACAGGAGACAAAGCCTTTCTAATTAATGCACTGATGAAAATTGAGGGGCTCGATGGTATAGTGACATTGCCAACCTCCCAGAGAGTCCTGGTTGTTGGCTGGATAGTCCACAAAATTCTGTGGACTGCTGGATCTACTTACTCTAAGGTGGCTGGATCTTACGCAGATTATGTCACGAAACATTTTGGCCAGGGAGTGATTGTTTTTTACTCTTGCCCTGATACACCAAAGACGATAAATTCCACACAACCTACTTACCAAGAGGCTGGCGAACTATGAATGTAAAGTTCAATATGCTCAGGATGATACCAATGTCTCTAAGTTGTACAAACTGCAGTCAGTTGTGCTGAAACTTTGTCGATCACTTTCATTGGGAATTATACTGACTTATTAGTCCTTCTTTTGTACCACGCCAAGCTTGATGCATGTGGTATCTTTACGTAGACAGACACGCATGAAAATAACCGATGCAGTATGACATAAAAAGGATCAAGAACAAATTAGGAACCAAAGCGGTAGAAAATTTACTCGTTTTGCCATGCAATGTCTGGTTTCGATACAACATCTAGACTTCACGACGTAGGGAAACCAGCAGTGGTTTCCTTGTCACTTAAAGATGGAATTTAAAAGGATGCTAGCAAGATCTTCATGATAACAGAATTTAACCACCAGGAGATCAACAAAGCTGGAGAGAAAGCTTCTTTCCGCATATACAAAGGGAAAAGTAATGAGAAGACCCTGAAGGATATGCGGGTGCGAGCATTTAGAATGCGGGTTGTAAGTGCTTTTTGTTCAGGCAGAGCGTCTTCCACCAGCTTTGGCTGCCGTAAAGTACTACTTTTACAGGTGCTATTTGCAAATAATGAAGTGGCAAGACGCGTCCAATTAGCTAAAGTCGGGAGGATGGGGTTGGCGCCTCTCTTGGTCACGGAATATGTATCTTCCCATTATGACAAATGCTTCACCTGCATCAGAAAATCTGCTGAAGATAGTTTGGGGCACCAGCAGGTGTGAGTCTCTCAGATGCAGCTGCCCTCGGAACGGTTTGCGCTGCAGCTTTGCCGGCGGGGAGTTTAAGGGGCGTTATAAGCTAACGCTGCAGCAAGACAGGATGAGGATGATAACGAAGACGAGCAGGAAGAAGAATTAGCTTTAGGCTGTGCTTTAAAATCAAAATGCTTTTTTGATTAATTTACCTGAGTTATAAATTTTCCTTTTTATAACTGATTGATCTTTTGTTTTGATCTCGATTTAAAAATTGGTTTTCAAGATTCTATACTTAGCAACCTCTTGTAGCCTATTACAGGCCACTTAGAGGTGGAAATCAGGTAAATGGTGAAAAACTGCATTTTGCCCCGTATTTGGCAATACAGTACTTTATTTGATATAAGATGATTGTTTAGTCACAGGAATCCGTCAAATAATGATCTGCGTGCTTTACCCCCCCCCCCTCTCTCTTCCATAAAGATGAAAATTTATACTGTGGTATGAAAAATGGATTTCTGACGTCGGATTCGGATTCATCTTGCTTGATTTGATTGAAAACGACTGTTTAAACCTCAAAATATCTATAAACACAAAAATCAAAACCCCACCCTCATTTTCCCCTTAAAGGGCAAATTTGGGATACTTGTGCAAGGGGGATTCGGATGGATTTTATTTTGTGTAATTAAGCTGATTTCTCTGTGCATTTTGGTGTAAAAAAAAAAAAAAAAAAAAAAAAAAAAAAAAAAAAAAAAAAAAAAAAAAAAAAAAAAAAAAAAAAAACTTGAGGCAATCCATGAGGTCAAACCATATTTTTCGTCTACTATTTGTAATTTACCAAAATATTTTTTGAAATGATTTTAAAAAGTGGATAATAATAAAAGAAAGCATGATAATCTGATTAATGCAAACATTTTGCATGTTATGAAGTAAGAATTTCATTGTTTTAGTCTTTTTTTTAGTTTTCATATGTTTCTTTGGTGTTGCATGTGGAATACCCTTTATAGGTGGAAAGGAGTGTATTTGTACGTGAATTGATTTGTATATTTTAAAAGAGCATAAAAAGAGGAATTGAGTTTTGTGTTCACCTTGTCACTATGTTAGTTATGAAATCTTGCATATATTTCCCTAGATTCCTTATTTTATGCTTTTTCCAAATAAGTCTATCAGGGTTGCTTTTTAGAAAATACACCCGCCTCTCCCCTGGATGGTCTCAGGTATAGCCCTAGGACATAGAGAAACTGAAAGAAAGCTCTAAAACATGAAATTCTTACTTCAGCTTGAAATACACATTCTTTTGTTATTGATCTGATTATTGTGTTTCTTTATTATTATCTATATTTTAAAATCAAATTTAAGGTTTATTTATATCCTACAATACAACTGCAATCATACTATCACTCAGAAAAAATGGTTTTCACCAGGTCTAGGGCATGATAAACCAGTTAGTCAAGAAGACATGACGCATCATGAGATGAGAGAAAACAATCAAATATATTATTTAGGGCTGTACCTAGGAGTCTAGGACTACTTGATAGGGTTGAGGCATTATCAGAAAAAATAATATTTGGAAAGAGCATACAATAAGTGTGGGTCATTCCGAAAGTAAAGGCACCCCAGTCCTGCGATCAGTTGAGACCTATATTCATAACTCCCAACTTGGCTAAAGTGGCCAAAGGTTTTATCCACCGTGCCCTATTACAGCAGATTGCACCCTCAATAGACACTTACCAATATGGCTGTATACGAGGCAGTAGCACGGCAATATGCCTAGTGCGGACGCACCATTTGATAGTTGAGTGGCTGGACAGCCCAAACAGTGCTATCGATTTACTTTTGGCAGACTACAGGAAAGCATTCGACCTTATAGAGCACCTCATTGCACTGAAAAATCTAAAAGAGATGGGAGCTGGAAAAAATTTGCTGCTATTAGTGAGAGATTTTCTACGAGGGCGACGGCAATCAGTATATCCGTTATTTGCCGATGATATCCGCTCTGAGTGGACTGAACTTACTTGTGGCTGTCCCCAAGGAACGAAACTTGCTGCCCTTTTATTCTTCGCAGTCATCAATAAAATCCTTGCAGAATTTGAGGAGCGTTTCAAGTTCGTTGACGACTTGTCTTCACTTCTCAAATGCATAGTAGAAAACGCAGTAGCAAAACAGCAGTTTGAACCAACACTTTTTTCGGACTTCGTTAACCAGTTTAAATCTAATAGCCTGGAACTGAACGAGCAGAAATCGAAAGTTCTACGTTCCAACCCGCTCAAACAAGATATTACAATACCAGATGTTCCCTTTCCAACTGTTTCGTCCGCGACAATACTGGGCGTGACTTTTACAAATGATCGCTCATTTAAACTGCACGTAGACAATATCGTATGCAAAGGACACTACTCAATCCAAAGTTTAACGAGTATGCGAAGGCTGGGTTTCTCAGATCGTCAGCTCTTATTGGCTTACACGACATACATCAGGCCAATCCTTGAATATTATTGTCCTGTCTGGGGTCCCCAAGCACAAAACACTGCCTACATGTCAGAGGAACTAGAAGACGTTCAAAAACGTGCTACTAAAATAATTCTTGGACCCAGGTATGAGAGTTACGAGCATGCCCTTGTGGTTATAAGCTTGCCCACTTTGTTCGCCCGAAGACACGATTTGATAATGAGATTTGGGAAATCACTCATGTCAAACGAGAAACATCGCTCAATCCTTCCTCCAACCGCACCGACCCCCAAACTCACCAGGCATCAGAACAGACTGCAACCCGTCAAGTGCCGAACGAACAGATTCGCCAATTTTTTTGTACTATATTTTGTTAGTGTATTAAATAAGTGATTTTTTTCTTAAATGCATTGTAAAAATAGCATAATTTAGCGTTCAATTTTGTTTGCTATGATAGCTATTTGATTAAACGAATACGAATACGAAAGAATTGGCCTACCACTAAGGTAAGACACCCAGTAGTGTGACAGCTAATCACCCCCTCAATGGTTAACTTACGTAAAATCTTGATCATATCATAGAAATATGTTTTTTGTCGTCATTGGATTTGTCTAAATGTTTGTGAATAGGTAGTAAGGTTTGTGAATAGGTAAGTAGTTTGAATATATTAGACATATACAATGCTGTATAGTTTATTTTAAATGCAGTGAAAGTCAACCATGGGACGTTAATCATAGACACACAGTTTAAGCTTGTGTCTAAACTTGGAAAATACTGACTAATGTTGGACATAGGATCTTAAAGTTGGGGCAAAGCATCTTAGTCACAGACATACTTATTCAAAGATAGATTTAATCACAGAAAATTGTTATGGAAAAGAAAAATTTTATTTGAATGAGGTAGGCTACAAGAATATTTTTTTTTTTAAGGTTAATTGCTCAAAAAATATACAATGCCAATTAGGCTTGTCTTGTCTAAGGCTATCTGCATTTAATCCAAGATTAGTTTTTATGAGCTTCCTAAATATTCCATGCTTAAGGAAGGTACAATTAGTTAAAATATTCTGTCAAATATTAGGCACTGCCCAAGTACTATGGGCTATACCCTGTCCATTAATTGCAATAAATTATTGAACGGGTCTCATCGTTGTGCTCTATTGAACACAGTTTGAGCATAAAAATGCATTTGTGTCCTAAAAATAAAAATATTGCCAACCATATGCTTTTGAAACTAACCAAAAGTACTTTTTTTGTGCTAATAGATAAATATTCCAAGAACTTTCTATATGTAAAATGATAAATTGAAGCTTATTGAGCTCCAAAGCGCAATAAGCAAGTAATTGGTTGCGATGGGCTTCAATATATATTTTTGAATGCAATGTATAATTACAAATTGCTGTAATGCAAAAAGTACAAAAATCAATGTACTAGATTACAGGGCTTAATTCTTGAAGAACAATGAATAGTAAGTTATTCCAATAATTTTATCTTTCGTTTTGGTTCAGGTCCTGATACTGTGGCATAAAGTTCTTTTGAAAACACTGGATTTTTTTTTTCAAAACCTAGAGTCAGTGTTGAGTCAAAGAGTAGACTCAAATCAAAATTAAGGAAACCCATTTTTTAAAGTTATAAACCTTTCTTTTGTGCACTTTTCTAACACTTAAACATAGGGAAGGAGTAAAATTAAGATCTTAAAAAAACTTTCCTGGGGCATAATTAAGCCTCTGAAATACATTTCAGAAATTTTCATTTACACCAAAGTTTGTCCAAGTCCATCAAAGATCAATACCCTTAGAGAGGGAAAGGGTGGTGATAGACACTTTAAAAGACCATCCTTTCGAATAGCTTGGGATCCAGAAATATTCCTGATATTTTATTTACCTAACTAAACCTTTTCAAATATCACAAAAAGCTCCTCATATGGAATTTTACCGGAAAACCAAAGAAATTAGTAGAATTTTGTAAACACCTCATTATTGATGATAGAGATGCAATAGCAATGGGAGCAATTGTAGTATTTGGAAAGAACATTGAATGGTGAAACTAAAGGTATATTTTTTCTCTATCTGATGCCATATATTAAACCTTGACCCATATCTTTATTCATTAGCCTCAGTTGTTTTAGTTTTAAACTTGGCATTATCATAGGCAGCTCAGTCGCGCTGCCTAAGTAAAGAACGATGTCGGCACAATGTATTATTATTATTTTCCTTTAGACCAGGGCACTTCGTATCGAAGGAGTTGTCGTAGAAACTAGGAAAAGGGCTCATTCGATGGGAAATTGGAGTGGCTTGTGCCCTTTTTAATAGTCGAAAGTGATTGGAGGGCAACTAACCTCCCTCTCACGCCCACCTTTTCCCCAAACACATCCAATCAGAATTTTGAGATAGCGATTTTGTTCAACGTAGTTGAAAGTTCTGGAAATTAGGTCTTTGAGGATGACAATCCCCCCCCCCCCGCAGCCCTCAGGGCAAGGATTGTAAGTTATGCCCTGGGGGCATATAAGGTTTTTATAGAAAGCATTGTCGTAGAAACTTCAAAAAGGGCTCATTTGATTGGAAATTGAAATGGTTAGTGCCCTTTTATATAGTTAAAAGTGATTGGAAGGCAACTGACACCCCTTCCACGCCTACCATTTATCTAAACACATCCAATCAAAATTTTGAGATGGCCGTTTTGTTCAAAAAAGTTGAAAGGTCCAGAAATTTTACCTTATGAGGATGAAACTCCCCCCACAGCCCTCAGGGTAAGGGTTGTAAGTTATGCCCTGAGGGCCTAGAAGGTTTTATTGAAAGCTCTGTCGTAAAAACTTGAAAAAGGGCTCATTCGATTGGAAATTAGAAGGGCTTGTGTCCTTTTTAATAGTCGAAAGTAATTTTAGGGCAACTAGCCCCCTCTTACGACCACCTTTTCTTTAGACACATCCAATCAAAATTTTTAAATAGCCATTTTGTTCAACGTAGTTAAAAGTTTTACAAATTAGGTCTTTGAGGATGATAGATTAGGTCTCAGAGCCTTCGGGGCAAGGGTTGTAAGTTATGCCCTGAGGTTATATAAGGTTTTTATAGATAGCGATGTTGTAGAAACTTCAACAAGGGCTCATTCGATTGGAAATTAGAAGGGCTTGTGTCCTTTTACACATCCAATCAAAATTTTGAGATAGCCATTTTGTTCGACGTAGTTAAAAAGTCCGGAAATTATATTTTTGAGGATGACGCTCCTCCCCATAGCCCTCTGGGCAAGGGTTGTAAATTATGTCCTGGAGACATATAAGGTTTTTTTTATAGAAAGCTTTGTCATAGAAACTTCAAAAAAGAATCATTTGATTGGGAATTGAAACGGCTAGTACCCTTTTTAATAGTCGAAAGGGAGTGGAGGGCAAGTACCCTCCCCCCCCCCCCTCCCCTGACGCCCACCATTTCCCGAAGCACATCCAATCAAAATTTTGAGATAGCCATTTTTTTCAACTTAGTTGAAAGGTCCGGAAATTATGTCTTTGAGGATGACAACCCCCCCCTCTGTCCTCAGGGCAAGGGTTGTAAAATATGCCCTGGGGGTATATAAGGTTTTTATTAAATGCACTGTGTTAATGCTAATAACAAAATCTGCTGCTGGAGCAGAAACAAATCTTTACATAGTCTCCCTTGTTCAGGATCTTTGGGGAGGAGCTGTAAAGTTTTTTGGGCCTTGGGGTAAAAATTGCTGAAGTTTTTCTCCAGCATACAAATAGCAGGCCAAACTATAAAGTCTTAAAAAACGAAAAGATTTAAAGTATTATTTTCTATTTCCCTGAAAAGACTATGTCAATATAAAACGAACAGAAATTAATTAAAAAAACTTTTCCACAAAATAAGTTTTTTCAAAGAAAAGTAAAGAACTCCATTAAACCAAAAATGAGCAATAATAAAATCAAATAATCTACCAAGCGTGAAACTACCACAAATCAGCATCGATAAATAAATGAAACCCAAAACGAACAGAAATTACAATAAATAACCGAGTCAAACTCAAAACAAGCAGAAATTAACATGAGTAGGGCTCAAAACCCCTTTGCCTTCCCAAGGCCAGAACATAATTTGCACTTTATTGAAAAAATACAAATGAATTTGCATTGTTAGCTTAGTATACATATACTGATATTTACAAAATCAAAATGTTAATATTATGTGATTTCTTATAGTTATAAAAGTAAAAACATTTATATTTTTTCAGTAAAGCGCAAGTTATGTTCTGGCCTTGGGATGGGACGCAATTATCACAGTGACACCCTTAATATTTGGAAACCTTAATGAATAGGCTATTGAACCAATTAGTACTGCTCTTTTTTTATTACTGTTTTGAGTTCAGAAGTGGGCATATTCAAAGGTAGGCTAATATCTAAATTTATCTTTTAAGACAGAAGTAAGATCACATAATTACTATTAAAATTTTTAATCTCCATTTCAGTGCTCTGTCCAAATATAAAAATTAGAACCGTCATAATTGCATCTCAGCCTCCCTCCCAATGCCATGATTTAGCCATAGTCTATATACATTCTTTTTTTTATTATGGTGATATTCTTGCATTTAGCCTTTTCTTAACTAAAAAGACGGATTAAGGCACCTAAAACTATCCTAAATCTATTCTCCTTAAGCTTTTAAAGTGCCCATACTTGATCAGTGTCATGACCATGGCTTCCAATATTCTAATCTTAAATTTGTAAAATATATTCATATCCCTTAAACTTAGTTCTACTATCAAAATCTCCCTACTCCTTATCCATTTTGGTTCTTATGTCTTCTGTGCATCCACTATCTTTACTAATGATACTACCTAAGTAAGTAAAACTTTTGACTTGATTGATTTTCTCGTTGGATAAGATTGCTTGCTTCACTCCTATTTATTCGTAATCTAAGCAGCTTTAAAAGATAAAATAATATTTATTTCCAAAAAGTGGTGATAACAAACTCCAGTGGGTTAAATTTACATTTTAGATTCAAATTTGAGAATGAATAGCCTACAGCACCCCCCCCCCCCCAAAAAAAAAAAAAAATATGATCGGGTTGGTCAGAAAGAAAATATGTTTATATAAATCAGAATGTCTAAAATATTAAAAACAATTAAAACTAGTGAAGCCTATAAAGGAATTAGACTGGTTAATAAAAACACAAGGAAGAGGGAAACTGACTATCATTTATCTGGTTTATTGTCATATGATGTGTTTTTACAAACTAAACTTTGGCTTGTTTATATATTACTTCTCTACCTGAATAAAAAGTTGACGTATTGTTCTCACTGATGACAAATCATTTTACAGCAGTGCAACACTTCACAAAGGGTTTTATTATACATAGCCTATACAAGATTTCATGTTAAATCCAAGTTTCAACCAGGAAAGTTGACAAGAAAATCTGATCAAGGCCAGATATACCTACAACCACCTTAACAAAAATCTGCTGCTGGAGCAGAAACAAATCTTTACATAGTCTCCCTTGTTCAGGATCTTTGGGGAGGAGCTGTAAAAACTATTTATTGGCATGGCCATCTTGTTCTTTCTAGATCAAATGCACCAAGTCATTTTTTCTTTGGGTCTCACTTGTCTTGGAAGACTAGCTAAGATTCCTTTGTGCTTATCTTGCTTTTCATCTACTAAAAGGAAGGTTTATGAGTTTTTCTTTGGCGTAATTAGTTTTGATTGGACAATTCGCATATATTTACCTTTAACTTTCAGCTCAAGATCTTGTAATCAGCTCAAAAGACATCCCTGGATTAAAAGTAGGTGACGTTGTAGAAATCTACCACCCAGAAGATGAATATAGCCGATTACTAATACAAGTTACATCTTTAAAAGAAGAACTTCAACATAGAGGTAAAATTGCCGTATCAATTTTCTTCTTTGTTTTCTTAAATTGGTTCTAACTCACCCCTTTGTTTTCTTCTTATGACAATCCAAACCTAAAAGACAAGCCTATGGCTTTCTCCATTTTTCGTTTAAAATAAAAAGCAATAAATTATGAGCTGTTTCCTTTTTTCTGTGTTATTTAATTTCGTTCTTAAGTACTTTAAAAGTTTTTTTTCTCATATTTTTAAGAGTTATAACAGCTTGGCAGAGACTTGCTGAAGTATATGCTTTGTTTTGCATTTTTTAAACAATGGCTATAAATTATCCGTCTTGCTATTTGTACTTCTTGTCTCGTCATTGTTGTCTTCTTTGTTTTTAATTCAGTATCTTCTTACATACAAAAGTTTTTTTTTAGATTTTGCTCACCGTTTATAGTTTTTGCCTGAAATTGTATCCTGTTGAATTTTTGACAGTTTGATTTGTGTAGATTTTAATACAGATCTTAATTTATTATTGTTTTTTTTTTTCTAGTAGCCTACTTCAGTTCAGTGTTTATCCTGATTTCAGTTATCAAGCTTTTTTTTACTGTGTTTTTATTTTATTTTTTATTTTATTTTTTCCTACGTTTTTCTAGTGGTTGTAACAAAATGCCCCATAACTGGGACTATACAAGACAGCAAGGTTCAGTTTGTGATTTTTTTTTTTTCAATAACTAGGAAAGTAGTTTTGAATAATTGATTATGTTCCTGACTTGAAGAAGTATTTCTTTTGCATCAAGAAGTACCCTTTTCTACTCCCCTCTCTTAGGATTGAGCTCTGAGCGTCCTACCCTTCTGTGTCAAGGCGATTTCCAAACTCAGATCAGGGAGTGACCAAAAAACTGTTCCATGTACATCCTTGGTCAGTTCCTTTAATTAGTCAACAAAAGGATATTGGGCATATGTAAGATTATGATCAGGCTCATAAGAATATTGCTTTTTGGCTTATCCTAGTATGGATGTATCTATTTGGGGTCCCTCTAGCTGCTGCAACCAAGTCTTGCTCTTTTCCATATACCCTGATCCATCTTCAAAGTCTTTGTATGTCAACGAGTTCCCTCCTGGGCTGACTCCATCATAGCCATAAACCCGGGGATATTCCTTGACACACCGCCTTGGTGGTCAACAACGGGCCAGGAAACTTCCATCATGGGGAGGGGATGGGGTGGCTTGACTTTGTAGCACCGGATTCCCATGTGAGGCCCCCTAACATTGGATATAGCTAGAATGAGAGGATGGGAGGGGTTTCTATTTATAACATTCCTACAGACGGCTGCCCACACCTAAAATTGGCATAGGGTGCCAAGTCTTAGCAGGAGCCTTGTCTCTGAATTTTTATGATACTCCAATGCTAGTTTCAATCCATAATTTAATGCACGCCTTATAAATATGGACTCTTTTTTTTTTTTACTATTATTTGGTTGACCATATCCATCTATCCTCCTCCATCCACTTCATAAAGATATAGACTGTTTCTTCTTCTTCTATTTAACAGCAGGCGGGCTTTTCAGTAAAACTATTTAGCCCTTTTCCTTTTGCTTCACTCTGTGGGCTACAGAGCTACTGGCTTGATTGCCTCATATTTATTAGATATATTCAGATATCTTTCAGCAGATCTTTTGACTCTAGGAGTTCAAATATAAGATGATAGATGTCGATTTCTATGCTCTGTGTGCAGGTATAGTTGGCTAGGCTCTTGGCTGATAGTGGGATTTTGTGGTGTTTGAAGTATTTTAACAGTTTACAAAGCAAGGTATGTTGTGCAGACGTCAGCATATTACATTCAAATAGGCAATGGTCAATTGTTTCATTATTCATATTACAATGCCTGCAAAGAGGGGACAGGGGAATTGAGCCACTTGAATTAGAAAGCTTATATGAGAATGCAAGGAAATTTAGTCCATTTGTTCCAGAACGAATTCTATGATAAATTTCATTTCGTTTGCAAAGATTGTAATCTTCTTCATCTTGAATGGATGGCAAGTTATGCTCCTTCATTCTCTCCCTATTTACTCTGACAGCTCTCTTGAAATCGATTGAATTCTATAGCCTATGTTTTGAGATTTTCTATTGAACTCAACACTCCGAATATGAAAATCGATACTTCTTCATTAAATATTCGTAACATCAAGTTTTTGAAACATGTTCCTTCCCATAACGCATTACCGCCTGCGTGTTGCTAAACCCGCCTCTTTTCTTTGAGTTTCAAACACCTATCTTTCTAACTTGTCTCCCCAAACCCGGTTTTCATCTTGATTTTTTTTTTTTCATTTTTGTCTTGTAAGTTGGTAATTTTGTTTTGTTTGATCGCTCTGTCGTTTGTATTCCACCTAAAATAACTTATCCTTGCAGATGCTTTGAGTCTTGATCAAGCTGTAGCAAATACCTTCCAGCTAAGAGCTTTGCTACAAGTTTGTGTTAAGGTGATCAATCCAACAGATATTTCTCTTGATTTAGTGGAGTTGACCTTCAAAGATCAGTATGTCGGACGAAGTGAGATGTGGAGATTGAATCAAAATTTGGTAATGCTTTTGTATTCGCTTCAATTCATATTTCAATATTGTAAAACTTAATTCTGACAGAGCGCGAATTTCGTATCGCCTAGCGAATTTCGCGTCGCCCCGCGGAAAAAATACGCTTCGTTCATTGAAATCTTCGCTTCGTAGCGCTTCAAGCTCAAGTTGAAAAAATTCGCATCGCTATCGTCATTCGCTCCAGAAATAAACAAACGAATGGATATTGAAAAACTTATTAATCTAATTTCTACTTACCCTTGTATATACAACATAAATAAAGCTGCAGCAGCACTGATGAGTCTCTTTTTTCTTTTACTTTTGAACTGCATTTTCTCAATAGTAACGAAATTGGCGGACTGTGAGAACTACATGGCGAATTCCGCAAAGCGGCGCGATGCGAAATATCGCAGAGCGAATTTTGTTCGCGCTCTGTCAGAACTAAGCTTAAAGATTAAATACAATTATGGGACATTATAGAAGCCTCTGTAAGCAACGCTTGTTGGGGCTAAGTAACATAATTTTAATGATTGAAAGCTTGCATAAAATATTGACAGAATGGAAGACAACCGCTTGGATAAACTATAAAATAAGATGCTGGAGGGAAATGAAAGAGGTATCCTAACTGGGTTTGGCATTCCACAGTTTTATTGTTTGATAAATAGTAGATATTTAGTCCACAAAATATTTATGAGATCCTGTATTTCTTATAAAATCTCAAAATAAGGCATAGTACTTGCGTTTGAAATGAAGACCTTCTTCTTCTATGTAATAATATTAGAAAAGGGATGTGTCAGTGTAGCGGCCAAAGATGGGTGAATGCCCAGGTAAACAAGTAGTACCTTTTCTTTCTAAAAAAGGGAAATATTTAAAACATAGAGTACATTCCCAGTGGAAATTGATGTTTAATATGCATTTACTTCAAATTTAATACGACTTAACGTCAACCCTGGAATAATTTATTAACCAGTGTCTTAGTACTCATTTTACAGATTATTAAAATGTGACCAATTTTAGTTAGTAATGAGTAAGGTATGAAAAAAGTGAGTGCTAATGCCTTAAAACTCACTGATTCGAATAAATTTTGTCATTTGCCTCCATTTCTACCAATTTGATGCTGATTTTGCCGAAGTTACTACACTAAAGATGCTAGTTAACGTATTTACAAAATTATGATACAAAATTTAATATGAAGTTAAGTTTCGATTATTCCAAAGTTAATTCAATGTCACAACTTTTTTCGAACTTGGAACACGCTCTTAGCTGCAAGATGAATTCTTGTCATTTCTTGCTTCGACCAAAAAACAAACTGGAAAACCAGATTAGGCAAATATGGCCTTTACTTTCTCTTGAGGAAGAGGATTAACAATATGTAGTTAAGAAAGAGGGCTTATATACAAAACGGATGACCAACAAGTTGGAAAAAACTTCTTTCTTTTATAAGTTCCTAAAACTAGGGCCCTTTTGAAGTGGCCAATACGATTGATGTGCATACGACTTCCTTTTGCGCTCTTGTTACCCCATTGGCTCCCTATGGCATTACATGAACAATTTTCAAGTAGCTTTTTTAATCAGAACATCCTAATTTAATAAAAATGCGCCTCTAGAGAAAACCGGACACACTTATACCCTCAAGTTTTATTATTTTGAGCCCCCTCCCCTAGTCACATCCAATTACGGACATATCGCATGTCTTTCAACTCTTGACTGTTCAAGGATCCTTTTCGGAATGGTCCTAAATTATTAGTTTAATACCTTAAACCAAGAGGATGTGTCTGAATCGAAGAATTTTGCCACCTGCTTTTGTAAGCATCCTTTGATTTACATTTTATTAGACACAGTTGTTCTGAAGCTGCTTGGCAGGGAAGGTGTGGAGCTATTGTGGGTACACCCCCAAGATTGCAGGTCGGTTTGAACTGGACGTAAGAAAAAATATAGTGTTTTCTTTGATGACCATTCTTTGACTCGTAACTGGCGTGACACAAAATTTGGGCTTCAAAAACGAACCGATACTTGGAGGACAGGGCTAGGTCATAGAGTGTGGAAGGCTGCCTATGCTTAACTGACTGCTGAGCGTATCTAACTAATTCTAGCCATGGTGGAGTATTATTGGTATAGTATAGCGGGTTGTTTACTATAGGAGAGACCAAAGTGGGTGTGTGGCATCACAGTATTCACAATTTTGCGTGATGGAATGGGAAACGACAGAAAACTCAGAGAACATTCTTTGCGTGAAGGAACGGATATTACTGGGTTAGCTCGGTAAGCAAGGAAGCTAAGGGAGAGCTGGCAACTAGAGTGATTAGGTATCCTAGTTAGTAATTTTTAATAACAATTTTTCCTGTTGTGTTTTAACTATGAAACCGTGTAGCCGAAGAACCAAAAAAGCTAGAAGTTTCAGGGTTATCAATCTCATTTTCTTTTAATTTTTTTGGCTAAGTGATGTCTCACATCATAGTAGTGTGGGTTTTGCGAAAGAAGAAAAATTTGTCTAATTTCTTGGGGTTAAGCCCTTCTGACCGGGAATTTTTGAATGCTTTAGGATTTTATTGATGACTCTGTTACTGTTAAGCCAATACAATAAAAAATAATATGCTGTACATATATGGACTCTCAGAGAAATCGTATATGCGTTAACCTCCCATTGGCTGTGCACCTGCACTGATATTTTTAAACCGACTGGAAATAAAACACGTATTAAATGCATGTTCACCTTTTTGGCAGATTTTTTTGGCTTTAAATTCCCCTTGGCCTATGGTACGTGGCTTGTAAGTTCCAAGGTGACTGAAAATAATATTGTTTGATTATCAAAATATTTTTGGCATAAGAACGGTTTTATTTCTGGGTGTTTAAGCAAAAGGGGACTTCGCAATTTCAGAAAATGTTCTTCTCTCTGCATGTAATGTCTCAGGATCAACACGAGGGAAGCATTCTTTAAACAGAGGAAGAATTGACTTTACTTGCCCGGACTTTGTGACACTTGGAAAAAGAATTTTAATTAGATCCAATAAAGGGTCTCTTGGGTTGATTCGCCAATGTGTTTAGGCCTGGAGCTTGATATGGAATACTAAGCATCTTTTTTTCCCTCTTGCACTTGATACTCCTCAACCGCACCCTTTTCCATGCTTTCAAGCTCGTATAGTTGAAATTAAAAATCAAAATATATCTTGTAGAATTTTGAAGTTTCGAGGATCGAAAAAATCAATTGTAAATGGATAGGTTTTTCCAGGCCTTAGCTGACTTTCACAAATGAAAATGGAAGAAAGGATAAGACATTGGACTTTAATATATAAAATTTATTTAAAACGTATTTAAGAAAGAAACAAAACAGTTTTACTTTTGGATTGACCAAACCCATTCAAAGATGGACAGCACTTTTGTCCTGTCCTTCTAAAAATGATATTTCAAAAATATTTAAGATACCACCCCTCTAATAATATTCATATTCACAAATATACTGTTATCACTAAGACAAAGCTGAATTTCATTGGAGTCGAGATAGAAAAAAACTCGTATCAAACAGTTCGTTGCTACATCATCAGTAAATTTACCTGGTCTTTTCATTTTCTACTTATTGTCAAACTGGGAGGTACATTAGCAGATGTCACAGCACGCGCATTTATGAGCCTGAGCTCCAGTTTGTTTGATACTCACCTGCTTATCATTAGCAGCCTCTTATTAACCGGCATCAACGGCATTCTACGGCTGCTACTGACAGAATTGGTAAATCTATCTGGCCTTTCCATTTTTCTACTTCTCGTCAAACTGTGAGGCACATTAGCAGATATCCCAGCACCCTCGTTTATATGAACCTTTGCTGCATTTTGCTTCGCTACTTTGCCCGCTCCCGATTTTAAGAGGTACGTAAAGAGGCTCCTTTAATAGTTGTTCAGTAATGGCATCAACAGTAATCCTCGGCTGATGCGGTCATCATCGGTAAATCTATCTGGTCTCTCTATTTTTCTACTTCTCGTCAAACTGGGAGGCACATTAGTTTATCATTTAAATGAGCCGTAGCTAAATTTTGTTCACTACTCGGCCTGCTTATCATTAGCAGGCTTTCATTAATTGGCATCAACGGTAGTCCTTTGAACGTATTCCTAACGCTTGTATTAAGCCTTAGCTCCAGTTTATTTGCTACTCTGCCTGCATATAATTAGCAGCCTTTTATGAATTGGCATCCATGGTATTCTTTTCTGCTACTGTAATCATCGGTAAATCTATCTTGTCTTTCCATTTTTCAGCTTTGCATCAAACTGGGATACAGATGAGCAGATATCCCAGCACGCCAATTTATATGAGCCTTAGCTGCATTTTGCTCGCTACTCTGCCCACTTCCTACAATAGGAGGTACGTCCTTCAATGGTCACACTGTAATCGGCATCAATGTTATTCCTCGGCTGTTACGGTCATCTTCAATAAATGTATCTGGTTTCAATTTTTCTACTACCCGTCAAACTGGGAGGCAAATTAGCAGATATCACAGCAGACCCATTTATATGAGCATTAACTGCATTTTTTTTTTTTTTTTGGCTATTCTGCTGACTTCCTACAGTGGGAGGAGCGTAAAGAGGCTCCTGCACCGGCCACTGAGTAATCAGCATCAATGGTATTCCTCCGATACTACGGTCATCATCGGTAAATCCGTCTGTTTTTTTTTGTTTTTTTTTTACCTCTCTTGAAACTGGGAGGTATATTAGCAGATACCACAGCAGGCTCACTTATATGAGCCTTAACTGTAGTTTGTTTTCTACTTTGCATGCTTATCATTAGCAGCCTGGATAGCCTTGGTTGCTACTGTCATCATCGGTAAATCTATCTGGCCTTTCCATTTTTCCACTTTCCTTCAAACTGAGAGGCACATTAACAAATATCCGAGCATGCCCATTTATATTAGCCCTGGCTGCAGTTTGTTGGATACTCTGCCCACTTCCTACAGTGGGAGGAACGTAAATAGGCTCCGTCACTGGCCACTCAGTGATCAGCAGCAATGGTATTCCTCTGCTGTTACAGTTATCATCGGTAAATATGTCTGGTCTTTTCATTTTTCTACTTCTCGTCAAACTGGGAGGTATATTAGAAGATATCACAGCACGCTCATTGATATTAGCCTTAGCTGTAGTTTATGCCCTACTTTGCCTGCTTATCATTAGCAGCCTATTGTTAATTGGTATCAACCTGCTTCCTACAGTAGGAGGTACGTAAATACGCTCCTTCACTGGCTACTCAGTAATCAGCATCAATAGTATTCCTCCGCTGTTACTGTCATCATCGGTAAATCTGACTGGTCTCTTCTTTTTCTACTTCTCGTCAAACTGGGAGGCATATTAGCCAATATCACAGCACAATCATTTATATGAGCCTTAGCTGCAGTTTGTTCACTGCTCTGCCTGCTTATTAGCAGCCTTTACTTAATTGGCATCAACGGTATGCCTTGGCTGCTACTGTCATCATCGTTAAATCAATCTGGCTTATCCATTTTTGCCAGTTACAGTCTTCATCGGTAAATCTGTCTGGTCTTTTGGTTATTTTACTTCTCATGAAACTTAACTATCTACCAAACTTTGAATGGTGTGGCTGGAACGGTGATGCACGTGGTTGAAAATTCCTAGTCTCGGCTTGAACGATGCTGCTTGTGGCTGGAATGGTGTCATATGCGGCTGCACCGGGCCTGCACCTGGACCGAAAGGTACCGCATGGGCCTGGAACGGTGCAGGGTGTGGATGGAACGGTGCCAATTGTGTCTGGAATGGTGCTATAAGTGATTGGGAATGTTCCGCATATGGCTGGAAAGGGACCATATGCGGCTGGAATGGTGCTGGACGTGGCTCAAAATAGCCTACACTTGGCTGTAAAGGTGGCAAGTGTGGCTGGAACGGTGCTGCTTGTGGTTGAATAGGTCTTACACTTGATTGGAAAGGTGCCGCTTCTGGCTTGAATGGTGCCTCAGGTGGCTGGAATGGCCACGTGTGGTCAGGCTGTGATTCCTGAGGCAGCTTCCTAGAGCCTTTTCTGGCAGTCACGGCGTCAAATTGACAAATCGAAAGACGTATTTCTTGCTTTAAGCGTTTGTTAAGTTGCTTTTTTGGAACAATTTGTTTTTTAAAACATTTCTCCAGTTGCTTTTCAGGGGTGGACAATAACCCTTCTTCTTGCAAAAACTGAATGCCTTTGGTCGGTTTCTCGTTGAATTTTTCAGCACCAGACAGTAAAATTAGTTTTTTATGTTCGGCTGCTAGCAGTTGTTCCTGGGTAGGTTCTCCACAAGAAGCATCCTTTCTACTTTCAGTCAAAGTTTTTTGTCTATTATCTCAGATTTGGTCTCATTTTCAACACTTGCCGGTGAACATCTTTCGTCACAACCAACCTCGTCTTTAATGATGTCTTCTGTAGTAAGTAACAAACTTTCACCGGCTGCTAGAAGTTGTTCCTGGGTAGGTTCTTCACATGAAGCACCCTTGCTACTTTCAACCAAAGTTTTTTTGTCAGTTACCTCAGTTATGGCCTCATTTTCAACACTTGCCGGTGAACATCTTTCGTCACAACCAACCTCGTCTTTAATGATTTCTTCAGCAGAAAGTAACATACTTTCACAGACCTTACTAGTTGCACAATTCCGGCTTTTGTCAATCAGGGTACCATTGTCAACTCTAATGCGTTGCTCCATTTGAAGAGGTTCTGTTGGGGCTAGAGCAGTAACTTTGAATTTCTTATTAGCTGAATTAGGTTCACTCTTCGTACTAGAATGAGAGTTAAGCCCTCCTTCATAATCATTAGAACTTTCATCCGTTTTGAGCTCTCTGTATTTTCTAATAGCCCACCATACTACTATCCCAACACACGAAACGGGAATACCAACAACGAGTAACTTTTTCAAGCACATTTTATCATAAATGAATCTACTGCTAGGAAAACCCAGCATTATTTTGTGAAAACGACGCCATGTTTTATACCAAAATGATGTCATATTTTCTGCAATGATATGACGCTTGTACAATTTGAAATGGCTCCATAGCTAAAAATGACGTCATACGAATAACGCCTATTAAGGTTATCCTCGTTGGATATAAAAATATAGTAAAAAAAAATCTATTTTTCTTCTTTGCTTTTTTTAGTTTTTTTTCAGCTTCAGCAACAAATGCTGTTTTGCAAGAATAAAAATAACTAAACACCATTGAAATCTCCATATCAAGCGAAATCTCTTCATTATTCACAATAAAAAACTTAAGACAAAGCAAGTTTAAGTCGAATAGGAATCATCTTAATTGATATATATATATATATATATATATATATATATATATATATATATATATATATATATATATATATATATATATATATATATATATATATATATATTATATATATATATATATATATATATATATATATATATATATATATATTTATATATATATATATATATATATATATATATATATATATATATATATATATATATATATATATATATATATATATATATATATATATATATATATATATAAACAGCATTTGATGATGAAGCTGGAAAAAACTAAAAAAGGAAAGTTTTTTTTAATCAATTAATTGAGACCTTGTACAGTTCTAGGCTTATACTGGTCACAAAATGGTTTTTAGCACTTTGCGATGCTTTTCTATCAACAAGAGTCGAAATCCTGCACAAACGATCTCAAGCCTATTACCATTATATAACTCGTACTCGTGCCTACAAATAACAATCTACTTCGAGGAGGCAAGCCATAGAAGATAAATTAGCTAGGAAGAGGTTTTTCAGCCTGAAAATGCCCGCTACAACCAGGGGCCTATTGCTAAAGGACGATCCAAAAAAGGACCCTAAGTTAATGGTCTTTTAAGTTTTCTTCGGATGGATGCACGTAAAGTTTTGAATAAGAAAATTTAAATATCAGGAGGGGGTTTCAGGGTTTTAGAAATACCTAGGTGGGGCAAGGGCCAAGGTATTCACGTTTAGTCTATGATGATCTAACGTTGTTAAACTTCTTATCTCTGCTATCTCATTCATACAAAAATAGTAAAATTTGGTGAAAAACTTGACCTTCACTTTGAATGAAAAACTGGACCTTCATTGCCCATTTAAAACTACATATCGGAAAAGAACCTCGCCCAAAAAGCCTTGGATAAGTGGATCACTTTTAAAATATATCAAGGAAAAAAATTGACTGTATAAGATAAAAATGAAATACCCTTCGGCTCATAATGTGCAGCGATTCAAAAATTATAAAAATTTGCTGGTTAAAATTCTTAGAACAAGTGAACAAATTTATTATGAAAATTCATTTAAAAAATCTGATTCACCTCGGAGTACATGGAATTTAATCAAGGAAAAAATTGGAAATAATACTAAGACACCACACTCTGAAGTGATCATAAATGAAAATGGAGTTGAATTGAAGGGGAAGGATATTGTTGCGGATCATTTTTGTAATTATTTTTCTCATATTAACACTACTGTTGAAGTGAATTCCCCGGAATCTCCGTGTTATTCATATAAAGATTATCTCCCGCCATCTGAAAATTTTAGTATGTTCCTGGCCCCTGTTACTTTCGGTGAATTCCAGAAACTAATCAAGAATTTCAAAAGTGGCAATTCCCTAGGTCTAGATGGGCTCTCCACAATTATTCTGAAAGAAATTGTTTCTGTAATCCATGTTCCGTTGCTTCACATTTTAAATGCATCTATATAGTCAGGGATCTTTCCAGAAGTTTGGAAATCTGCACGAGTTATTCCAATTCATAAGAAATGTGATAAGACAGATATAGGCAACTATCGACCATTAGCTATTCTTTCTCCGTTATCTAAGGTTCTATAAAAAATTATTCAAAAAAGAATTGTTTCGTATATTGATAAAAGGAATTATTTAATAAAAATCAGTTTGGATTCAGGTTGGGTCATTCTACTGAACAAGCTATTGCTGCGCTAATTTTAGATATTAGTGGTTTACTAAATGATGATAATCATGTGTCTACTCTTTTCTATGATATAAAAAAGGCATTTGATACGCTAAACCACGAAATTTTGCTGGAGAAAATTAATAACACAGGTATTAGAAGTAAAGCCCTAGATCTAATAAAATCTTACCTGAATGGTCGAAAAATTCAGGTAGAATTAAATCGGCACCTGTCAAGCCATATTGCTATTGATGATATTGGAGTCCCCCAGGGATCAATGTTTGGACCATTACTATTTTGATTTATATAAATGACCTTCCGAGGTGTTTTCCCCAAGATAGTAGCTTAACAGTAATTTTTGCAGATGATACAGCGGTAACAGTAAAAGCTAAAACCCCATCTTTATTGGTTGAGAAAATGGTGATAGCAATGAAATCTTTGAATAAATGGTTTGCATGTAACTACCTAGCTCCAAATTTTTCTAAAACAGAATTCATTATTTTTGGGCGGTCACAGCGAACAGTAAATAAAATTACCATAGAAGAGTTAATTGTAAATCAAAGTAGGATGAAAAGAGTAAAGTCATTTCGTTACCTTGGGATTATTCTTGATGAGCTTTTATCCTTCCGTAAACATTCTGATTATTTGAGTTTGAAACTTGCCCATAACTTAGGTTGTCTTCATAGATTGAAATATGTGTTTCCTTTTTCCATCCTTAAAATTTTATACCATTCTCTAATTGAATCATATCTAAATTATTGCCCAGTAATCTATCTCAACACACTTACGGTCCATCTGCAACCTCTTCAGATAATTCAAAATAAGGCAGTTAGAATTCTGGTTACTTTTGTTCATCGCCCAATAAGGCTTCAAAATCTCTCGGGAACTCAAACTTTATATGTCTTTCTCAATATAATTAATCTTAAACAACTGAAAGACCTGCATACAGCAATGTGGTATTATGATATTCGATCTTCAACAAATTTTTTCCATGATTGGGGTATAATTGAGATTCCCATTTCTCCTGCCCATCCCGTCCGCTCCAAGAAGTATCGCCTTCCTCCAATTAAATCAGAAAGAGATAGATTCTCAATCAGATACCAGATTCCTCATATTGTAAATAAACTTAATTTAGTAGAAATGTTCCCAAGTTTCAAGAGCAGATCTTCTTTGAAAAGACATATTTCAAAAATAGTTCTTTGTCTGGATGTTGGGATTGATGAATGATGTATATTAAAATGATTTGTGTTGTGGTGTTCTCGCGCTGGGGTGGCCTCCTCTGTTATCTCCTACCTTGTATGTTTGTTTTTTTTTGTTTTTTTTATTTATCCTGTATTTGTTATTTCGGCTTTGTTATTTGTTATTTGTTATTTTTTATCCTGTATTTGTTATTTTCTTATATTTGTTTATGACCGACACATCGAGCCCTGCTCTCCGTCGACCAGTTTAGAAATTTATTTGTCATGTGTTTTGTCAATAAAAGATCTTGGTAAACTAAGGTTGCAAACCTAGCAATAAACCAATGACCTTTGAATCACTACTTTTTTTTTTTATTCATAATTTCATAATTTTTTTTTATTTCATATCAGCGGCATGCACCACAGGTATTGATGGAAGGGCATTACTGCAGAACCTCTAAATTAGCTTAAGAGGAGTCTATGAGCAGTCACCAACATCTGGTCAGCGCTGATGTCCGAGTTTCAGTAACTCATCAAATGCCATTACGAAACACAATATCATTTTCACCAGAGAAGTAGTTTATGAAAACACTGTGGTTGATAAAGTGTATATGCATATACAGATAAAGTAATTAAAAAAGAAAATTGACGCTAATATTATGGTACCAATCATTTAGTTAACCGACAATTGAACTTGTTATTTTTTTAGATTGGAAGTGCTGTCTATATAAACAAGAAAATTGAATTTTGCCAGCTTGTTCGTTGTCAGGTAAATGAAATGTGGAGTAAAGGAGAGCGAGTTGCAGGAGGCTTAATTACAAATGATACAAGAGTGAGTAACAAAAAGACCACTTGCTGCCTTTTATTTTTTCTATTTTTTAAAACTATTTTCTTTATGTTTTCTATTTACTAACATCTTGGATTTAAAAAAAATGGAAATGTGATTCCGTTAAGAAGCCCCGGGGAGAAATGAATAACAAATCGTCGCATAATATTATTTTCAAAAAAACATCTTAGTGCATGTCTGTCCCTATGCAGTTAGTCCCTATTAGCGGTAGTTATGGACTAATTATGCAGTTAGTCCCTATTAACGGTATTTTATTCTCATTGATATGTGAGACACGCCCATAAATTGTGTACTTCCTGATAATGAAAAAAGCAACGCCGAAATGAAGAATTTGTTTAGTGAAAGAATAAAAAAATACAAATCTTACTTTTTCCGTTCAATCAGTTCCCAAACAAATAAGCCTATTGGACTATGTTATAATAACTCCTGCACCACACCTTGCTAGATGATGTTTCATGTGGAGCGCGTTATAAACTAGCTTCATGTTATATCTTGTGAGATCAGATTCAAGACCATTGTTTTTAGTTTTTAAATTGAAAGTCCCAAACTAAATCTTTGGCCCCTTCATCATCACTCCCTCCCAGCATTGCACAAATAGCCTTGCTATTTATTTTTCAATCAAACCATTTAAGGATTTCTGAGAGAATTGTCTTAAATGAGTGTAAAAAAAAGAAATACTTAAAGAAAAATGAATAAAGGAATAAACAGATAAAATGTAACTTTTTTACTTATCCTAGGCAGCACAATAGCACTGCCTAAGTAAAGAGCAAAGTGGGCTCTATGTATTAGATATTTATATTTTTTTTTTCACCATGGCACTTCGTTTAGAAGGAGTTGTCGTAGGAAATTCGGACGGGGCTCATTCGTTGGAAACTAAAAGATCTAGTGTTCACCCCCCCCCCCCAATGCAGTCACCCCCTCCCCCATCGTTATCCTTATATCCCCAAAGACATCTGAGAAAGATTTTGAGATAGCCGTTTTGTTCAGCATAATTGAAAGATCCAATAACTATGGCTCTGGGGAAGGCAATTCCACCATAGGCCTTGGGGCAAGGGCTAGTTATGAAATTCGCCCTTTTTTTACATGTCTAATCTCTTTAAACAAACATATGTGTATATATGTAGAACTTTTTAAACGGCTCTGTGTCTATAACTTTTTTCTTGAAAACGGCTCTCTATTTTTTTTTTTTTTTTATTTTTTTATTTTTTTTTTTTTTTTTTTTTTTTTTTGAGACTTGGTACCCTGTGGGTTTCTAGCCTGAAAAAAACAATCTAGACAGGTCATGAGTTTGAGAAAAGTCTTTTAGAGCCCTGATTTTGGGGGAAATATCATACGAGTGACGTCATATTTGTATACATTTCAAGAGGGAAAATTTCGTCGTTTTTCCCCCAGCAGTGCTCGTATCGTTTTTAGTATCTAAGACGCATGCAAAATGACACAAGATGACAAACTGTCCTGAACAGCTAAAGAAAAATGTATTGAAATGCAGGCTGTCAAAAGGGTGTATCAGCATCCCAGGAACGGCTTAGGATATTAATTTTAGACTTTCATGGGATTTTAAGGGTGATGTTAAACTGACCAAAATGCACTAGATGCATACTACTAAACTATTGCTACAACTGGTACTACTACTACTAACGCTACTATTGTTGCTACTACTACTACTACAGCTGCTGCTAATACAAATACCGCTACTACGGCTGCTACTATTAATGAAGCAAGGTGAAACTTTTGTGGTATTAAGGTGAAACTTTTGTGGTATGATGAGGGAATGTTAAACTAAATTGAAATATGCTACAAGGACTTATGCTATCAAAAGGTGTAACAGCTGTATCCCAGGAACAGCTTAGAGGTATTAAGTTGACTATTTCAGGGCATGTTGAAGGGGATTTTGAATCAACCAAAAGGTGGCATATGTATACTACTATTCGTATTACTACTAGTACACCTGCTACTACTGTTACTAAGGTTGAGGATATTAATACGAAATTTTCAGGAAATGTTGAGGAAGATCTGAGCAGTATCTTAGGAATGGCTTAGAGTGTTAAGTTGAAGCTTTCAGCTTGAGGGGGATGTTGGACTAAATCATGACACACCATGTACATGCGGTTATCAATGGGATGTATCAGCAGTATCCTAGCAACCCCTTGGCGTTTTAAACTAAAATTTTTAGGAACGGTAATATTACTACCATTTTTGCTAATGCCTCTACTAGTTCAAGGGCATTTAGGTTGCCAAAATGGCATAGAAGGGATATCTTAGGACTGGAATGGACTATAAACTAAAACCTTACAGGGAAAGATTATGTTGCTATAAAACTAACTCAAAAGGGCTGATCTGTATGCTAGTTGTCAAAAGGACATATCAGCAGTATCTCAAAGTTGGCTGAGGGCATTAAACTGAAACTTTCAGGGTGGCTACTGTTACAACTACTCCTATTGCTACTACTACTACTACTATTGATCCTATTGCGACTACTTGCGACTCTAACTGCTTGCGTTTGTGACTACTTACGACTGTGAATACATAAGACTGTAGCTGATTGCGGCTCCAACTAATTACCTCTGCGACCCTAACTGCTTGTGACTATTTAGAACTGCGATTGCGACTACATGTCTGCCGTTACTTACAATTGAAATTACTTGCGACTGTGACTCGGAATACTTGACACAATGACTGTGACACGGTGCTACTGCAACTACTTGGACCTGTGACTGCGGCCACATGCGACTTTAACTATTTATAACTGCAACTCTGACTGCTTGAGACTTCTATTACTGTTACTACTTCTTATGCAACTACTACTATTATTACTACTATTATTATTGAACAAAATCAAAAGAGGTTAGGTGCATCCTGGATGTCAAAATGGCACAGATGCAATATCTCTGGAATGGAACAGAGTATTAAGTTGAAACTTTCATGGGAAAGTTGAGGGGGTATAGTGCTAAATCAAAATAAACTCAGTGCATCCAGATTGTCCAAAAGCTGTCTGCAATTTCCCAGGAAAAACTCAGGGTATTACGTTGAAACTTCAGGGTATGTTTCGGGGATGTTAAACTAAGTCAAGAGACACCATGTACATTCAATTTTGTTCAAATGACATATCTCCGATAACTCAGGAACGGCTAAGGCTACTAAGATGAAATTGTCAGGGCTGGTTGAGTGGAACATTAAACTAATTCAAAATCCACAATAGGCATCCCAGGTAGTCAAAAAGGTGTATTTTTGATATCTCAGGAAAGGTCAAGGGAACTAAATTGAAATTTTCGGGGTATGTGGAGGCTGATAGTTGATTAAAATTGTATGATGTTGGATTTTTGGTGCTACAGCTAGATAAGTTAGGTCTAATCTGGTCTTTTGATCAACTTAAGGTTTTATAGATTATTTGCAGCCACATGTTGTTGTTACAGAGCTGTTCCATTCGTAGAGGTCTTTTTCGGAACGTGGAAGGAGTTTTTGAGTCAACTTCAGTCTCAAGAAAAAAGTTGACTATTGGGGAGGTGTGCCGCATTTCGATCCGTTCTAATCCAGATTCCTTAAAGAATCTTAATGAAACAATGGAGTTGGTTCAAAAACAGCCGTGTGGTAGAGTTGTTAGTGGTGATTTCATTTCTAATCTTCTGGATGATTCTCTGTGCCAATGGACTTTCTCGCAATAATGTTTTCTTATGGTATGCTCTCAACGGTGTTAATACTTGCTAGAGAAACTGGATCAACAGACTCTAATTGGTAATATTTCATTTTCTTTTATCTATTCTTTGTAGCTATGTCTTCGTAAGCGACATTTCAGACCACTTCCCTATTATTTTTAACTTTGCACTTCTTGAACCTGCATCTAGCAGAACTTCAATACGAAGGAATATTTTGTTTGCTTCTCCGAAAAGAATCTGCAACGTTTAACTATGTTTGACTGAATAAGTGTGGGGTTAGATTAACTTTGAGTCTGATTTTAGTTAAATTTTAATTTTTTTATGATTCAGTGAAAACTGCAATATTCCAAACTTACAACCCCTCATCTTTGCAAGATTGGCCAAAAAAAAATGGAGCCTTTGAATCCTTCGATAACTCTCGGTTTGCTCAAGACTTGGAGAAGAAAAAATTATCTTTGAAAAAAATGGGAAGCTTCTTTTACAATCTGTCGCCTGGATGAAAAGAAAAGTCACACGGATCTAATTAAATCAATTAATTGCCGAACGGAGTCCGATTTTTTAGAAAGTTTTCTGAATGCGGGAAAGATGTGAGGAAAATCTGAAAGCTTGTTAGTTCAGTTCTGAAGTCGTGTTCTCCACAATCAGTTTGACTTGAAAGTCTAGTAATCTGCGAAAATTTTGTCAGGACCTTCTGATCCGGATTACACATCTTATTTAGGCCAGGCTTGTACAAAATCAATGGCACTGGAGCCCGTATCAGAGTTTAAAATTTGCTAGATTGTCTCCTCCCTGTAGGGGGCTTTCTCTTCAGGCTTAGATGATATTCTGGCTAAGGTTAATACGATCATTTTCTCTGTACCTTTTCACTCGTAACTGAGCATCTTTGACATTTTTTCCATCTTGTTATTTTCTCAGAAGCACTTAGAAGTGCAGGGGTAATAGTTCTTTTTAAATGTGGCTCAAGAAATGACTCGTCAAATCACAGACCAATCTTTCTCCTGCCAGTATTCATCAGAATTTTTGAAAAGGACATTCTATCAAGACTCCAAAGCTTTCTTGACCCATAACAGTTCTTTCATGAATTCTGGTTTGAGTTACCCGCTGGTTGTTCAATTGAGCATGCACTTGCCGCGCTCCTTAGTTTCATTGATTCTACTTAGGTGCTGGTTTAATCCCAGCTGCTTTATTTTTGGATATAAAGAAGGTATTCGACCCCTTAACACATGACGTTATTCTAGGGACACTCAATGAGATTGGAGCGAGATTCTTTGTTGCCGTTTGTGTCACCCAACTCTTGCTGGTTAATCCAGATTCTAGTTAGATTCTTATGACAGTCTATTTGCATTCGCTGATGACAGTACGTTGTCTACGATAACATTTGATCAAGCTATACTGGAGACAAATCTTTATGCTTTATTTGAGAGATTTCATTCATGGTTTAGTGTGAACTATTTGACTCCTAATGTTTTCAATGTTTCCTAATGTTTCTTAAGTTTTCAGTTTTTTCTAAAGTTTGTATAGCTTTTACTGGGTTTTCGTGTGATGCATACGTCACGTGGTACTCTCCTTAGATCTGAAAGGGGCTATGTCCGATTCCTTGGAATCCTTTTTTAATCTGAATTTGTCTTATAAATCCCAAGTAAATGAAAACAAAAATTAAAGATTACCAGGAACTTGGGCATCTCACATAAGCTGAGGCAAACATTCCCCGGATCTATCCTATCGCTTCTTTTCTTCATCTTCATCCAGATATACATATATATATATATATATATATATATATATATATATATATATATATATATATATATATATATATATATATATATATATATATATATATATATATATATATATATATATATATATATATATATATATATATATATATATATATATATATATATATATATATATATATATATATATATATATATATATATATATACATATACATATATATATATATATATATAAATATATATATATATATATATATATATATATATATATATATATATATATATATATATATATATATATATATATACATATATATATATATATATATATATATATATATATATATATATATATATATATATATATATATATATATATATATATATATATGTATATATATATATATATATATTTTCTCCTACTATATGGACGTCTACTTTCCAGTCAAATTTGCTGAGTATAACGTTTTTTCATTAGAAGTCCCGACTAGTTGTAAAGTTTGTAAATCCATCTGCTATTAAGTCCCTCTTAGACCTCCGTTCAGTTGATGTCCTTGTATGTGTTCTTTTACTTTTGTACGGCTATATAGAACACTTCCAATTGTCGTACAGCCTCCCATTTTGGTATCTAGAAGTTTGTCATATTACCTACGTTTTTCTGACAATATAAGAGTCTCCGCCACGCTTTGTTTTCGGTCTGATTTTAGCCCTTGTGTGGTATCTTCAAGAGTATGGAATATACTTCCAGCTGTGGCGAGGTGCTGTCATGCCTTTGGCACCTTTAACCGTGTGGTGGTTGATTTTTTAATGGTTAATTTTTATCTATAAATTGCTACGGATTGTTCTTATTTATATCATACTTTTTTTCTATCTTGTAAGTTGGATATGTTATTCAGTATGACTCTTTCATTTCTGTTTTATAGGTATGTTGATTAATTTTAATTTAGTTTATTTTATGCTGGTTATGAAGGGGGTATATATATATATATATATATATATATATATATATATATATATATATATATATATATATATATATATATATATATATATATATATATATATATATATATATATATATATATATATATATATATATATATATATATATATATATATATTTGGCCAGATCTGTGGACTTCCACAATGCCTGCCTTTGATTTGTAGGTTTGTTACTTTAAACTAGCTTCTTCTCTGTCTCCCGTTCTTTCTTTTTTTTATGAGCAAATGCTTTAAATAGTATATATTTAAATGTTTAATATTTTAAAGCTCTTAACTTTAAAACTTTGTTCCTTGATTCATTTACTTTATAGGCCGTGGAGTTTTTGTGGGGATTAATGGTTTTGTTTATTGAATATTTTGGTTTGAAATATTTCATCTAATCTTCAATGAGCAAGACCAGATCGAATGGATTGAGGGACTCATTAAATCTGAACTACAACAAAACCTTCTTTTAAGACAAATTGGTTTGGGTTAACCCCCTCTCCTCCTTAGATATTCCCGTGAACCCGTATGACTAATATAACTGACCATTTTTTCAGATTGTGTTTCGTTCCGCATCGAGTATGGTTTACTTGTTTATCCAAATGAGCTCTGAGATGTGGAATTTTGATGTATTTGGGGATTTATATTTTGAAAGGGCTGTTGACGGATTCCTTGGCGATCTATTCACTCGATGGAAGGTATAACTGCTAAGTTTCTGCGATCTGTGAAATGTATTGAGAAACTTTTTTTTTTCATCTTTTTGTGGGGAATGAGTGCATAACTTTGGGTACTGCCGTGCTAGTGTTAAACACCTATTAAGTTTTCAAGCAATATTTTTTTTTTTTTTTTTTTTTTTTTTTTTTTTTTTTTTTTTTTTTTTTTTTTTTTTTTTTTTTTTTTTTTTTTTTTTTGTATACGGTAAAAGAAGGGTAGAGATCAAACTTGAAAAAAAGCGAGAAAGCGTAGGATCAAAGAAAAAACCAAGGTGAGTCACAGCCAGTGACAAAAGAGAAAAAAATATAAATATTTCAGTCGAGACCGCCGCTCCTCTGTCGTCAGTGCAGAAATAAAAAAAAACGCATATATAGGTAAAAATTAAAAGAACAATAGTAAAAGACAAAGCTAAAGTAGAAGAAACCCTTTCTTCAGTAACCATGAAAAGACAGCCGAATAAAATCTTCAGAGGGTAAGAACAGTTTTCTGAAAGATTCTAATTGGTTGTATGGATTCATCAGATATGCGCCTGATGATTTCGGAACTTGCAAGACTAGCGCATGTAACACCTTAGTTACACAAACAAAACTTCTTAGACGTTGTTTCACTGATGTTTGTGCTCATAAATAAGCATATGAATTAAATAAGCTTCTATGATTTCGCCACTCTGCCTAAACTTGTTCCCTGCGTAAACTTGTCAAGTGTTATTGGTTAGAGAAATTAGAAAAAAATTCCCTACAAATCAGAACACGGTGAAATGTTTGTTTTAAAATGCTTGCAGATTAAACAAAATTAAAACTAAAGAAAATTAAACAAAAGAAAAACTAATATCTAAATAACGTCCAGTAAGATAATTTAATTTATTTAGAAATGAACTTGTGAATTATGATTGCAATGCTATAAATTTGCATTGCTATTAGTGAGGGAAACGCTTTAAATTATTTTGCCACTCTTGCAAGATCTTGTGCAAAAAATGTCAAAATTGAGTGAATTAGTCATTTAACCTTTTTTGTCTATTAACACTGTTTGAGGTAACTCTCAGATTGAGGAAGTGGTTAAATTATCAGATGGTTATAATCTTACTTTGTCCTGCCTTGTTGGCTTGTGGATTGTGATATATTAAAAATTAAATTATCTTACTGGACGTTATTTAGATATCAGTTTTTCTTTTGTTTTTATTTTTGTCGAGTGTTTGTGTTTTTTTTCAGTTTTCTATATATTTTATTTATTTTTGGTTAGTTTTGTTCTTTTATTCTTTCCCGCTGGTAAAGGCTTCAGGACGTGAAGTCGAAATATTCGAACTTCTATTATTGTTGAGGAAAGACGTTTACAAACGAAAAATATTTACCCTTTTTCGTTTCATTTTAATAGTAAATGGAAGCGTAGTGTGGTCTAAGAAATTATTTCAAATGGTGAGTCAAATATAATGAAGAGTGGGTTATAAGTGCCATAGGCAGCGAATCCTATGGCTGCTGGAAAGATTCATCAGGGTACTTATGCCGCATATTGAAAACTGTGGGGCATTATAGGCTACTTTTTATGTAAACCCGATTGCGTTCATTTGATGTTTCTTTATATATAATTTGCTATTCTATTCATTGCCACAGCCTATTGGCTCCTTTTACAAAAATATCAAACTATTATAAATAGAAGACAAAAACTAGTCATATTGAAGCTCAAGCTTCGCGTGAAAACTAAAGAGGAACTTTTAAACTTCAAACGATCAGGATTTGGAGCAATAAAATTTGCTATGAATAACAAATAAAACTTAAAGCAAACAGAAATTACAACCAACAATTAAATCAAACATACAACGATCAGAAGTTCCCTCAAATAAGTGGTGTAGCCGTCTTCTCATAACCGCTAAAAAGCTGTATTTCCAGTTACCCTCCACTGAGAATAAAATAAAATTTTGACATTTTCCCCATTACAACTGCAAAAAAAGCTTCCATAACTTTTTTCTGGATAATTGTAAACTTGTGAAAACCAATTCAGTTTCATTAGCATAAAAAGGAATTAGTTTTCATCATTGTTCTCTTTCTTTTAAATCCAATCTCTTTGAATTCCCAAAAAATCATCAGGCATGATAATAATTCTAATGCAAGCAAATGACATTTTAGTGTAGTTTCTTCTCGAAACTAATCATGTTCAAAAACATAAAACAAGAATATTTAACACGTATCATTTACCATGTGAAGCAGTGATCCAAACAGAAATAATTTTCTAGAAGCCACCAGTAGTCGCTTCGGAGAAAATTCAATCGCCAAAAATCGATAAATTTTAATATTGGGAAAATAAGTAACAGCCCTGACTAAGAGCGTATCTTTGTTGTTTGTGTGCTTTTATTTTGTTATAAAAAAGAAGAAGGATAAATTCGTAGGATTCATATTATGCGTCTTCGTGAAAAGCATGACTCACACTGAGCTATATACGACTCTCAAATTTCATGTTGTGTATCCAGCCAAGGTTGTATCCTGGTTGGGGGGGGGGGGGCAATATAAACAAAGAAACTTAACTCACCAAAAGCGGCAACTTAAAATCCTGATTATCTGTTTTTGGTTTTACATAATATTAACACAAAACTGCAAGGTTGTGTCACATCCCTGTTTATATTGATCATTTTGACTGACTTTGTCCTAAGGAACGCGGTGATGTCTATGGAAGAGCGTGAAATCAAATAGGAAGGTAAAACGTTCCTAGACTTAGATTATGCAGATTATGCCTAAATAAAAATGTTAGCAAAATAAATGATTTTTTGGATGTTCTGAAAGTTCAGGGTGTATGGATAGGTTTCAAAACTTATGTTAAGAAGACTATATAACTTAGACTAATAATGAAGAAGATGAATATGTAATGTTGGGTAACGAGAAGATCACGTGGATAGATATATTCACCTGGGTAGCATGATTATTTCCAGTTTTTGAAACTATTGTTTAGCTGTGGTTAGCTTAATGTGCTTAAGCTCATGGTCACCTAAAAAGGGCACTAGAACTTTTAATTTCCGTTCGAATGAGCGCTCTGCTGATCTTCTAGGACCATTGGTTCGGTACAATCACCCCTGGAAAAAGCAAAAAACAAATAAACACGCATCCGTTTATTTATCGCAGCATTTCAGCAATTCAATATTTTATTTTAAAATAATTTTAATTTTTATTTTCAGTGTTGTAAGTACAAAAGAAAATGTTTGCAATTTAACTTGTTTTCAGTAAAGCGCAAATGACGCAGAAGGCTTTATAACTTTTACGGTTAGGGGATGGGAAATGGGGCAGCTGCCAAATTCTTGTTTGCAGTGTTTTTTTTTTCGTTTAAGTTTGAATTGAATTTAAACTTCATTCGTTTTAAGATTTATTTATTGCATTATATTAGTACCTGTTGCATGTTTGTTTACTATGATTGTTTATTGAATTTCTGTTCGTTTTGGGTTTCATTTCTTCTTTAATAGGAATTTCTGGTCGTTTAGTTTGAATTATCATAGGAATTTATTTCTGCTCGTCTTAAGCTTAATATGGCTTTCCACTTTTCTTAAAAAAAATTCTTTTTCGGAAACTTTTTTAGTTAATTTCCGTTCGCTTTTGACTGCCAAAGTTTAAATTTTTTCAACATCACAGCTTAGACCTGAAGCGTAGGTTTTGAGCATGAGGCTTTACGCTTAAAGAATACATAGTGATAATTTAGATTAGTTACGATATGACAATGTTTACTTGATTACTTTTTTCAGAAAGAGGGTTGCAACCATGAAGTGACAATTGTTCTGTTTTCTAGAACTTATTATGAAGCAACTTCTATTGATGCATTTCCTTCCGAGATGCGATCTAAAGTCACAGCGGATTTCAGAGGACGTTTCTACGAAGACTATTACAGGTGTGGTATTAAACTAAATTAAACTGAAATTTAGATAAATTTACTTTCTTTGTTTCGATTCAGAGATGAAGAATATTTGTGTATAAGTAAACAATTATCTTTTAATGATCGTAATCCAATTTGAGAGTCTTACTGGTTTTTTTTCTTTGTTCTAATTCATATTTTTGGAGATATTTGATGTTTGAAGTGACTCCAAAATAGATCCTTGCACTTTTTAGATGCAGCGCAACTAATTCAGATATTTGAAGTGACTGCAATATAGATCCGTGTAATTTTTTTAGACTTAGCGCAAACTATTCCTGGACTTTCTGAAAAAGCAATTAAGATAGGGTTCTTATTTTCTCCATGATGGGATCCTTGAGTCAAATATTGATTGTCAGACTCCTGTTGACATATCATCCTCGAGGGAGCCATGAAGGTAGAATCAGGGAGGAAAAGACTTGGGAAATTGGTTACCCACTCAAAACTAGTTTTGAGACCTATGACAGAGTCTCCGCACACCTCTTTCACCATACGACAGAAAAAGCTTGATCTCCGTCTTGAGCTCCGTCCTACTTGAAGATGACTGAATAATCGGTGATTATTATTCTCATGCAAATCTGAAGGGTACTTGGGCTCTCCGACATTTCCTGAAAATGTCACTCGATCTCCAAAGCTGTTTTCAAGATATTTAAATTGCGATATTAAATTGCGTTAACTAGGTAAATCAAAAGGCGCTATGCATACCCAGGTTATCAAAATATCGCAATTTAAATATCTTGTAAACAGCTTTGGAGATCGAGTGACATTTTCAGGAAATGTCGGAGAGCCCAAGTACCCTTCAGATTTGCATGAGAATAATAATCACCGATTATTCAGTCTCCGACAGAAAAAGCTTGATCTCCGTCTTGAGCTCCGTCCTACTTGAAGATGACTGAATAATCGGTGATTATTATTCTCATGCAAATCTGAAGGGTACTTGGGCTCTCCGACATTTCCTGAAAATGTCACTCGATCTCCAAAGCTGTTTTCAAGATATTTAAATTGCGATATTTTGATAACCTGGGTATGCATAGCGCCTTTTGATTTACCTAGTTACTTGCCCAAAAATTGAATTAAATCGTATAAAGATTGATATTTCGAGAAGTTTTGGAGAAAATTTGTCTTTTGTCCAACATTTTGTCAAACAGATTCTTCGGCTAGTTCAATAATGAATTCAAGAGGGAGAACGTGTTATGTTTCAGAAAATTTCAAAATACGTTTCAGAAATTTAAGACTCTGGTTAGAGAAATAGATTTCATATTAAATCCTTTTAAAATTAAATCCTTTCCTCTGGCTTCTCCTCCAAATGGAAATTTGAGGTAAAATGGCGTCCCATACTCTCCGTGAAAGCGTCAAAATCAACCCCTCGAGTCGTTTCTGACGTATCGCCGGTACGCTATTTTGATCACCTTGGCACGCATTGTGTGTTCTGATTTAACTCGCTACTTTGCAAAAGCTCTTCAAAAAAGGACAACATTCTTGACTTCCACATTCTACTTCCTCCTCCCCCCTGTAGGGAACCCTTATGAAGAGTTTATGATAATTTGACTTTTTTCTGGTTTACCACTATTTCTTAATTTCTAAGCATAGGCCAGTTGAATTTATGAATGCATTGATCAATTCTTGCTTGCATTACCTCTAAGGCTTCGAAATAAGATGGATTTTTGATATAAGATGGCGTTTAGAGCGCTCAAGTAGCAGCCTGAGCGTCGTCCAATTATAGCTTGATTTGTGAATTTTCTCGTGGTTTTTCTGCTGTGATGGTGTAAGTAATCGAAAATTTGACTTTCCTAGTTTCCATTAGTGCACTAATGATGGCATTAAAGAACTGAAAAGCTGACTTATACGAACTGAATTCATCTCGCTGACAGTGGCGCCATCTATTTTGTAATTTGGAGTTTAATTGGAGATGGCGTTCCAGAGCGCTCAAATAGCAGCCTGAGCGTCGTACAAGTATAGCTTTATTTGTGAATTTTCTCATGGTTTCTTTTCTGCTGTGGTGGTATGAATAATCGAAAATTTGACTGTCATAGTTTCCATTAGTGCAATAACGATGGCATTAAAGTACGGAAAAGCTGATTTATATGAACTGAATTCATCTCGTCTGACAGTGGCGCCATTTATTTTCATTAACTTAAGGCTCTTTCGACTGTTGAGAAAGCCGCCTGATGTCAATCCAAGTCAACAGCGATCCAAGCGTAGCCACAGAGGGAAAAGAGGAGGCCAAAGAAATAAAAATTGTGCTATCCCTGTTCTCGTTTCTAACAACAGAGCGAGGTCTCTCAGTACAGCAAGGGAACGTATTCTGACAGTAGTTAACTGCATCCCTCCTAGTGAAATCCCTCCTTCGCTTCGTCCGTGGTACGCTGACCCAGTATCGTCACTGTCAAGTACCCCACCTCCCCTAACACCTGAGTTTTTCTTGTCGAAGTGCAGACTTCCCAATATCCTAGTATGTAATGCCCGATCACTAAACAATAAAACCGACGAACTTGAAGTAGTTCTCAAACAGACGAGTTCCCCCATTGCTGTTATCACAGAATGTTGGGATATTAACGATGAAACCGGGCATATCAAGGGGTACAAGTGTTTTTTTAATACGAGACGCGACCGAGGGATTAACCGACGAGGCGGTGGGGTCGGACTGTACTTTCGGGAAGACTTACCTTGTAAATTACTAAGTCAGCCCAGTGAATCATGCCATGAAGTAATTTGGGTCGAATGCAAACCAAAGCGCCTATCAAAGCGATATTCGTGCTTGGTTGTAGCTGCAGTTTACTACCCCGAAAGTGCAAAGAACAGAAAAGAACTGATCCAGTATATCCAAAACTGCACTGATAACCTACGCCGCAGACACGCAGCGCCTGCTTTTGTAATCGCTGGTGATTTCAATCAGACTAATAAGGCATGGGTCTCCAGCATGCTTGACCTTAAGCAAGTTGTCTCAATCCCTACTCACGTCAGTGGTAGTATATTAGATCTTATTTTCACGAACATTCCCGATTATTACGAAGTACCCTTCTCTCTCGGTCCGTTGCATAACTCTGACCATAACACACTTCTTTGGAAGGCCAAAGTTGGCCTTCCAGCACCACGTAAAGTAAAAATTACCACTCGACCTATGACTAAAGAGGCAATTCGTTCCTTTGGACAGTGGATTGGGACGTTTGACTTTGATGAGATTTGCTCTATGACAGATATCGACCAGAAAGTTGATACTTTCAACTCTTTGCTGTCATGTAAATATCACGAACATTTCCCTGAGAAAAAAATAACTGTTAGTGATACTGACAAACCTTGGGTAACACCCGATCTAAAGAAGCTTATCTTAACTCGCTGCCAGTTACATCGCAGTGGGGATATTGTTCAAGCAAACAAACTTCGTAACCGCATTGTTAAACTGTTACGAGCAGCGCAGAAAAGGTACGTTCATGACAAAGTCTCGCCTCTCCTTCAAGGTGAGCCCCGTAGGTGGCACTCTGAAGTCAAGCGTCTTACCGGTAAACGTACCACCAGTGAAATTAAGATACAGAAAGACGACAAAACGCTGATAAAATCAGCCGAAGTGAACGCCTTTTTCACTTCAATCTGTACTACTCACCCGTCCTTCACCGAAGCCGAAATCGAAGCCCTCATTGCTGACGTCTCTGAAGATACAATCGTTGAAGTATCCGAGTTCGCGGTGTATAAAGAACTTCAAAAGTTAAAAAGCAACTGTGCTTCTTACCCAGGAGAATTGCCAGTTAAACTTTTAAGAGAATATTCTATGTTTTTAGCAAAACCACTCTCATCAGTGATCAATCAGTCGTTCAAGGAGCACAAATTCCCGAGTGCTTGGAAAAAAGCCTACGTCCGCGTCTTACCTAAAGTCAAAGACCCGAAGTCCTGCAATCAGCTTCGTCCGATTTCTATTACGCCTAATATGGCTAAAGTGACTGAATCTTTTATTTATAGAGAGCTCCTAGCCCAAGTTCAGCCAGCCCTAGATCCGTTTCAGTACGGCTGCTTGAAAGGGAGTAGTACGACGCATTATCTAGTACGTCTCTACCACCTGATTACCGAGTGGTTGGACAAAGGCAGTAGCCTCGTTGACCTGCTTTTAGTCGACTATCGTAAGGCTTTTGACTTGATCCGCCACTATACAGCAGCAAATAACCTCAAAAAGATGGGCGCTAGGAAGCATATTTTGCTCTTAGTTGTTGACTTCCTGCGTAACCGCTGTCAGTGTGTCTATGCTCTCTTCCCTAGTGACTTAAACTCTGAGTGGGCTGAACTAACGTGTGGCGCACCACAAGGCACTAAGCTGGCAGCTCTTTTGTTTTTAGCGGTAATTAACTACATTATCCTCGAGTTTGAAGACAGATTCAAATACGTGGACGATCTCTCCCTACTTCTGAAATATCTTGCTGAAAAGTCAGACGTGTATCCCCAGTTCAGCAGTGAGATCAGGAACTCCTTTCTCGAGGCGTGTAGCATTAACGACCTCCAGCTTAATATGAATAAAACAAAAGTCATGAGGTTTAATCCGCTTAAGCGTGACCTCTCATGCCCGGTTCCTTGGTACCCTACTACCTCAACCTCAGTGATTCTCGGGGTTACTTTCAGTGACGACTGTTCATTTAGCGCGCACATCGCCGGTCTGGTGAAAAAAGGTAGTTGCGCATTACAGTCGCTAATTACCTTGCGCCGACTGGGTTTCTCACAAAGTCAGCTGAAGACGGTTTACGTCACGTATGTGCGCCCAATCCTTGAATATGCGTGTCCTGTGTGGGGCCCTCAGGCTCATAATATTGAACACCTAAGTGAAGATCTGGAAGCCATTCAAAAACGGGCAGTGAAAGTGATACTAGGCCCGAAATACAACTCTTATGAGGCTGCCCTTAGTACCTTACGACTGCCAACGTTGCGTGATAGGCGCTTACAGTTAATGTGCAATTTTGGGCAGTCCCTTCTTTCGTCCCAGAAACACCGTTCGTTGCTTCCCCCACCTGCACCTATCACCGCCAACACCCGCCATAAAAATCAACTAGTGCCGCCAAAGTGTCGAACAACCCGTCACAGCAATTCTTTCGTGCCTTTTTTTGTTAGTTATTTAAACCGCCAGTGACCAGTTTTATGTAATGTACTAAACAGCGCCATTTAGTCGGGGCTTCGGCCACGGCTACGATAGTTGTTTATAAATAAATGAGTCTATGAGTCTATGAGTCTATGAAAGTGGCATTGTCAATTGCCCTTTTTATATCTAGGAACATGCCCAGCACAGATTCTTTGCTTTCGAATTCTTGCTGTATTCGCCACACTAATTGGTCTAATGCTGTTTTCGTTGTGCTTCCACCTAAAACCCAATGTATTTGTGTCTGGGTTACTTGTCAAGCACCAATGAATGAGTCGCTTCATCACTTTCAAATGAAAAGATGTTAAAGGGGTCATTCTATGGGACCAAAGATTTTTATAATATTCTTTCCCTGGCTTAGGTATGAAAATATTTCTTACTTTTAGCCACATCTGGGGAACATACCCTAAAACGAGGACTCTCCTAGCTATAAAGGTATAGTAGGTTTTTACATTTTATCGGTCTTTTTGGACCATTATGAGATAAACCCCATCTTATCCAGGGGTTTAAATGGTTGGAATTCATCGAGAGCTTTTTCAACCCAGTCCTCCTTATAATCCAGGGTGCCAGCCTCATCTCAACAACAAGACTACTATTATAGACCAGTAGAATTTCTTCTTGTTACTTTTTAGAGTGCCCGTCTTTTCTTGATACACTACCCAGATGTAACCGCTGGACAATCTTTAGAGCCTGTAATAGCTTGTTACTGGCTTCATCTGACTATACTATGGCAGGAATTACTTCCTGTGGTCCCTTTAGCCCTATTATTTCTTTTTAAGGAGTTTTTATCCTTCCAAGCATGCGTCCCAGTCCTTGAGATCATTTATTCAGATGGCGTTCCTTAGTAGTCTTCACATCAGCTACGGTTTCTGACTTAGTTCTGAAGCCCACCTATTATTCGCCTGCTCTCCTTGCTCAAAAGAAGTTAGAGGGGCTATATATCTCAAAGCCGTATTCGTGCTTTTTGTGAGTCCTTCTGCCGTCTTATTAAGGTTCTACTCAGTCTTTTCATAAAATAATGCCGGATTTAGTAGTTCTTCGGCTAATATTTTTTATATATGAGTCAATTGGTTTTTCTTTTGTCCCTCCTAAGCTTTCCCTTCTGTTAAGATATTTCTTCTTTCAGCCTCAGTAGACACTGTTCTGAGAATGACGGAATAACACTCACGTGCTGTTCGTCTCAGGACCAGTCAGTCATACTATGGAGTACTACTACTACTACTACAAGGCACGCTCCTCCTCAATCCAAATATATTCCAAGCTTCCTATTTTAAACCCTCTCAAGAAGCTCCCATTTCTCTTAAATCTTTTCTTGCGACATCCTGCCAGACCGTCGGGGGACAACTTGCTTTTCGTTTGGCCCTATTTGGTTGCCCGACAAGGTAATCTTTGGAAATATTCATCTTTCATCCACAGAACGTGTCCTAGCCATCTCAACCTTTCACTAAGTATAGCCCATAGAAAGCGAGATAGAACCGCATTTTTAATACAGCTTACTGTTTGAGATACGATTGGTCAGTTGAATACCCAAAATAATCCGTTGGTAATTTCTCTGGAAAACATATCCTTCATCATTCGGAGCGCCCAAGCTTCAGAACCATACTTAACGACTGTCATCACACTGGCTTCCAATATACTAAACTTCATTCATAGACTTATCTTCCTAATCTTTCAAACTTGTTTCAATTGTGAAAAAACGCCTTAGGCCTTGGCTATTCTACTTTTAACGTTTTCACTGCACCCACAGTCTTTACTAATGATTTTACCTATGTAAATGAAGCTGTCCACTTGATTAATATTCTTGCTACCCAATCATAAACTCTTCACCCTAATTTATTCCCAGTCTTAGCGACTTAGTCTTCTTATTCGTCTTCATTTTCGTCTAGGATGCTCAAATTACCACCCTCCCAAGAAGCTCCCATTTCTCTTAAATCTTTCCTTGCGACATCCTGCCAGACCGTCGGGGGACAACTTGCTTTTCCTTTGGCCCTATTTGGTTGCCCGACAAGGTAGTCTTTGGAAATATTCATCTTTCATCCACAGAAGGTTTCCTAGCCATCTCAACCTTTCACTAAGTATAGCCCATAGAAAGCGAGATAGAACCACATTTTTATTACAGCTTACTGTTTGAGATACGATTAGTCAGTTGAATACCCAAAATAATCCGTTGGTAATTTCTCTGGAAAACATATCCTTCGTCATTCGGAGCGCCCAAGCTTCAGAACCATACTTGACGACTGTCATCACACTGGCTTCCAATATACTAAACTTCATTCACAGACTAACCTTTCTTATCTTTCAAACTTGTTTCAATTGTGAAAAAACGCCTTAGGCCTTGGCTATTCTACTTTTAACATTTTCACTGCACCCACAGTCTTTACTAATGATTCTACCTATGTAAATGAAGCTGTCCACTTGATTAATATTCTTGCTACTCAATCATAAACTCTTCACCCTAATTTATTCCCAGTCTTAGCGACTTAGTCTTCTTATTCGTCTTCATTTTCGTCTAGGATGCTCAAATTACCAGCATAATCTTAGTTTAGGAGAGTTTTACTTCCCCAATTGATTCCGTATTCTCCCATTGCTCCGCTGTACTCCTTAGGACAAAGTCCATCAAAATGACCCATATAAATTGGGATAGACTGCAGCCCTGCGTAACTCCTGGTATAATATGGAACCAGCTACTAACCTCATTTCATACCTTAACCAAAGTAATGCTATTCTTGTACATAGCACTAATCGCTTTAATGCATTTATCAGGGATACCAGACGAGGATAGGAATTTTTTTAAAGCTAATTTATCGGCTGAATCAAACGCTTGCTCTAGGAGATTGGTAACCCTGGCACTACTCAGTTATTAATTTAAGAGTGAAAATTTGGTCGAAGCATCCTAAAAACTACTAAAAACCTAAAAACCTTCCTGAAAGCTCTCCTTCTAAAACAACACTGTTCTCGTCTTATAATTTTCTAAAAAGTATTCTCATACTAAATAATTTGCTTCATACAGAAACCAGGCTAATGCCTGTATAATTAGCACGCTCACTTTTACCACCCCTTTAATAGATGGGATTTAGTTAAAGTTTTCCTTAAATTGCTAGATACTTCCCCTTTTTCAAGAATCATGTTTGTAATATTGAATAAATTATCTCTAACTTCACAACCACCATATTTGAAAAAAAAAAAAATCATTTACCACACTATCGGCTCCTGGGGTCTTTTCATTGTTTAATTCTATAAATACTTTTACTAATTCTTCCTCACAAAATAAATATTGCTTCAATTTTAAAGTGGCACTAACTCGTTCATTATTTTCTATATCTTTTCCTTTAATTTTATCATGGTTTAGCGACTTCAAAAAACATTTTTGTTAAATTTCTCCATCTATCTTCTAAATTGTCAAATCTAGACTCTCAATTTGAGTATGAAACTGTTCCCTGAAACTTCCTTGCAAATTCTCATCCTGGAGCCTACCAACGTCATAACTTCTCGTAAGGTAACCTTTCCTAAATTTCAGCTTTAGATTAATTCTTGACAGTACTAGGTTGTGATCCTTACTTTTAACATAAATAACAGAATTCCTATATACCCTAGTGTCTCTACATTAACTTATGGGTCATTTTATGACCAAATATTACATTGGTTGTAACTAGATTGTTATGCGTACAAAATTGTTGGAGTTTGTAACTATTACTCTTGTCTTTTCCTACGCCAAATTTATCTAGGCTAGGTTACCATTTATCCTTATTTCTACCGACCTGGGCATTAAAACCCCCTAATAAAAATACCGGAGTTTTGCTAGGGATCTTATCTTTTTGTTCCTGTAGCTGTAAGTAAAATTTATCTGAGTCTCTACTATCTCCATCAGTTATTTCTACAGGGGCATGTGCTACTATAACTGATACCCTGCACTTTTTAAAAACACTTTTTCCACAAAGTAAGTTTTTCAAAAAAAGTAAAGAACTCCATTAAACCAAAAATGAACAAAAATAGAATCAAATAATCTACCAAGCATACAGCTACCACAAATCAGTATCAATAAATAAATGCAACCCAAAACGAACAGAAACTCAAAACGAACAGAAATTAATATGATTAGGGTTCAAAACCTCTAAAGCCAGAGTATAATTTGTGCTTTACTGAAAAAAAATTCAGATGAATGTGCATTATCAGTTTAATATACATATGCTGATATTTATTCGATAAAATCTTAATTAGTTTTTGATTTCTTAAAGTTATAAAAGCGGAAATATTTAAAAGAATTTTTTTCAGTAAAGTACAAATTCTTTTCTGGCTTTTAGAGATTATAGGGGTTTTAAATCCTACTCATATTAATTTCTGCTCGGTTTAAGTTTGACTCTTTGTTTATTTTAATTTTTGTTCGTTTTGGGTTTCATTTATTTATTTATACTGATTTCTGGTAGTTTTATGCTTGATAGATTATTTGATTCTATTTTTGTTCATTTTTGGTTTAATGGAGTTCTACTTTTTTTTTTAAACTTATTTTGCAGAAATAGCTTTTTTAAGCAGAAATAGCTTTTTTAATTAATTTCTGTTCGTTTTATATTGACATAGTCTTTTTCAGGGAAAAAGAAAATAATTGTTTGAATCTTTCCGGTTTTCCTTTAAGAATTTACAGTTTGGTCTGCTATTTATATGCTGGAAAAACTTTTTCAGCAACTTTTAACAACACAAACTCTTTTGAAACTCTTTTGAAAATAGTTGACCTGATAAATAAAAGTTAATACCATTCCTAAAAAATTATATCTATGCCTTTCACAGCCTGGATACAATTACACTCTTTTGATTTAGTAAAATTTTAAGAGCAGAAGTAGTAATAGAAGTTGCCCCCAAAATTTGAAGTTAATACCCTCAGTCGTTTTTGGTATATTGCTGAGACGTCTTATGGGCAACCAGCATACAAACAGTGTGTTTTGATTTAATTTCAAAGCAAAATTTAGTTTTTAAGCATAATGGGCAAATTATATAACTGTGGGGGGTTGACCTACCCAATAACCCTAGAGATATAGTTACTAGACCATTCAGCTATGCTGAACAAAATGGCTGTCTTAAAATTTTGATTGGAAGTGTCTGGAAAATTTTGAGCCAAAGAGGAGGGCTGATTGCCCTCCAATCATTTTTGACTCTTAAGAGGGCACTATAACTTTTAATTTTCAGTCAAATCATTTCCTTTAAAATATCAATGATATTACTAGCTATGATGGAGCATCGCTGCCTATGTCCTTATATGCCCTTTTAATACCTGCATGAATATAGGTTTTTCGTTTGATTGAAACCCCTCCTAAACGTTCCCTAGAAGTTTCAACTTAGTGCCATTAGTATCGTTAATTACACTAACCATAGAAGCAGCTATAAATGAATAAACACAGTGTCTTCTGGCTAGCTCAAAATCCACAACCTATGAATGTATGAAGGTGAAATTTTCAGAGAATATTTCTATTGTACGGATGACAACCTGCCATCCGTATGCTGGTTGTCACAAGGGCATACCAGCAATATCTTAAAAACAGTTTCGTGTGTGAAATTAAAACTTACAACGCTTGTTGTGGTTCATGTTGAACTAACCAAAAGACAATATTTGCATCATAATACTAATGCTTCTACCCCTACAACTACTGTTACTATTACTGATACTGTTACTACTGCTACTAATGCTAAGGCTAATACTACTAATACTACCACTAAATACTACTAATACTACTACTATTAACTGTACTTTTACTGCTGCTACTATATTTACTGGTGCTAATACTGCAACTAATAAACTTAAGGGTATTAAGGCGAAAATTTTGGGCAATATTATAACTGTATTGAAATAATATGAAACACACTATGCCCATATAGGTTGTTTAGAGGACGTATCAGCAATGCTTCAGGACCGGTCGATGAAATTAAGTTAAAAATTTCATCGTGTTTTGAAGGGGATGTTGAAAAAAAAGGTGTTATTTGCATACTGCTACTATTGCTGCTACTGGTACTGCAACTATTGCTACGCATAATTACTGAACCTTGAACAATGCTGAAAAAATTGATGTCTCAAAAATTTGTTGGATTTTTTTTATGGGAAATGATGGGCGTGGGGAGCGGGAGGTTTCTCTCAAATCACTTTGACTGTTAAAAAGGGCACTATAAATTCCAATTTAAAATCAAATGAGACCCATCTGAATTTAATACGACCAATCATTCCATAAATACCTTATATGCCCCCAGGGTTTAGCTTAAAGCCCTTGTCCCAGGGCTCTGGGGATTTGTACCAACCCTGGAAGCATTTTTATATGCTCTTTGGACTATTTTAAACAAAATTGCCATCGCACAATTTTAATCAAATGCATTTGGTGAAAAGAGGGGGTAGTTCGGTGGGGGGTTGCTACTTGACCTCCATCACTATTGATTCTTAAAAGGGAACTAGAACTTCTAATTTCAACCAAATGATCCACCTGTATAGCTTATACGACCATCCCTGTCATAAGAACCTTAAATGCCGCAGGACCATAACTTACAACCATCGCCCTTAGGCTCTGGTGGCTTGTATCAACCTCAAAAGCCTTGTTATATGATATTTGAACTATTTTGAATAAAATGACTGTCTCAAAATACCTAATGGATACATCTCAGGAAAACTCGACTTGTTTGTCTGGGAGGGGGGGGGGTAGATGTGCTCTGATTACTTTGACTCTTAAAAAGGGCACTAGAACTTATGGTTACCAATCCATGGATTCCCCAACAAAGCATATATAACCACCCTTTTTATAAGAATCTTATATGCCCCAAGGGCATAACTTAGATAAAAGTTCTCCTAACCTTGGTTCCTGACCACCAATTCAGGAACTCTACACACGACAAAATTGCTTGCAGACATGATCAGGTCTTGGCTTCGGAGAAGCTCCCCATAGACCCTCAGCTATCGCCTCTGGTTGTCTGTATAGTGCCAATTTGGTGCACGCAGGATTACTCACCATCTGACGGGGCAGTGTCCTGAGTGGTAAGCTAAGAATTGGGTCCCTCTCTTGATTGAGCCCTCGCACACGAAAAAGGGCGAGTTTTATCATCTACGCCCTTTCTCTCTTACCTCATCATGAGTTCCACCATGGAAAAAAGTCCCTTCATTACTTACATCCACAGTAGTTATCATCATGGTAGTGGTAGTTATCATCCACGGCAGACATCATCTACAACAGTTGTGTATTACCCTGAACATTTTTCCGACGTAACACCTTAAATTAGGTATTCTTTTCTTACACCACAATGCCGTTCTATGATGAACAAATAAACTTTCAAATGGGGATAAATCCATTGACTTGTGCAAAAAAACAGGTACAAAAGTCCAGATATTTCGATCACATATACAGCGACCGTCATCAGGAGAAATACTAAAATAATAAAACTGAAACTAGCATATTTATGCACAACAAAAAGTTATTTATTTTGTTGTGTATAAATATGCTAGTTTCAATTTTATTATTTTAGTGTTTTTGCTGATGACGGTCGCTGTATATATGATCGAAATATCTGGACTTTTATACCTGTATTTTCACTGTCTAAATTAATAGATTTGTCCCCATTTGAAGGTTTATTTGTTCCTGACCATTTTATACAGTTCAAAGAAGCAATAGCTATATCTGACGATAAATATTTTGCAGGATAGGTTAGGGAAGCCATAGAAATAAAAAAAGCACATTTTTTGGAAATTTGTTACTTAATAGAGATACAGGAAAATTGAATATTGATTCAACTTATAATTAAATTAAAAAAAACAAGTTTTTAACTGAAAGTAAGGAGCGACATTAAAACTTAAAATGAACAAAAATTATTCCATAAATGAAAGGGGCTGTCCCCTCCTCAACACCTCGCTCTTTACGCTAAAGTTTTTTATTCTTTTAAAAAATAAAGTTGTGAGACAGAGTCAAACTTTGGCGTAAAGAGCGAGGCGTTGAGAAGGGGACAGCCCCTTTCATATACGGAATAATTTCTGTTCGTTTTAAGTTTTAATGTCGCTCCTTACTTTCAGTTAAAAAAAACTTGTTTTTTTTATTTATTTTCTGAATGTTTTTGAATTAATGCAGCTTTAATTTCGGCTCACCGTACATGAATAATTAAAACGAAATTAGCGTATTAATTTTACTTTTTTTTGGCTAAATGGCTTCCTCGAGATCTTGTTCTGACGTAACTTACGAATTAACTTACGTAACGAAATTCTATATTCATATTTTTTTATTACGTATATTAGTGAGTTCGGCCCCTAGTCAATACCTCGCTCTTTACGCTAAAGTTCAAATCGTGTTCCAATTCTTTAAGAATGGCCTTAATCACAAAGGCCGTTAATTAGTATAAATAGCTCTGATGAATGTATAAAAAAAACTTTGGCTTAAAGAGCGAGGTATTGACTAGGGGGTGAACCCAATCATATACGTAATATTTTCTGTTCATTTTAAGTTTCGATGTTGCTCCTTACTTTCAGTTAAAAAAATTCTTTTTTTTATTTAATTTCTGAGCTTTTTTATAATAATGCTGGGAAATCCGGCGCCCCCTTCATAGCAATGTCCCTTCCCCTGTGAAAACTTCCTCCATGGAAAGATCCTTCCACGTAACCCCCGACCCCCTCCCCCCTAATTACCAGAAAGAATCCCCTTGAAAACTTTTGTATACTTCCCAATAACCAATACTATATGTAAACATTGGGCAAAGTTCATGACTTGCAGACCTTCCCCCGGGGACTGTGGGGGATTAAGTCATCCTCAAAGAGATAGTTATTATTGTATTTTTCGACCATGCTGAACAAAATGGCTATCTCAAAATTTTGACCGGGTGACTTTGAAAAAAATGAGCGTGGGAGGGGCCTAGTTGCCCTCCATTTTTTTGGTCACTTAAAAAGGGCACTAGAACTTTTAATTTCCGTTCGAATAAGCCCTCCCGTGATATTCTTGGACCACTGCTTCGATACGATCACCAATGGGAAAAAAATAAAATAAACACGCATTCGTGATCTTTCTTCTGGCAAAAAATACGAAATTCCGCATTTTTGCAGATAGGAGCTTGAAACTTCTATAGTAGGATCCTCTGATGCGCTGAATTTTATGGTATGATTTTCATTAGAGTTCTATGACTCTTAGGGGGTGTATCCTCCTTTTTTTCGAAAATAAGGCAAATTTTCGCAGGCGCGTAACTTTTGATGGGTAAGACTAAACTTAATGAAACTTATATATTTGAAATGAGCATAAAATCTGATTCTTTTGATGTATCTATTGGTATCAGAATTCCGTTTTTTAGAGTTAGGTTACTATTGAGCCGGGTCGCTCCTTACTTAAAGTTCGTTACCACGTACTGTTTGATATCATTTTAAAACTTGATTTATTGTCAAAAATTATTTACAGCTTTACGAAAAAACCAAGGGCACAAATTAGATATAAAAGTACAGAGAATACCTTCATTTAATGCCAAAATTATAATTTCTAAACGGAATAATTAGATTCGTTTGCAGTTGTTTTTACCGTGTTATTTCAGTTGTTTCTCTGTTGCAATTGCTCAGAGAAGAAGCTCATTAATTGTATATTCTACTTCTGTTGTTTTGTGGCAAGGAGTAGCAAGTGTATATTTTTGGTTAGATCGTGTCCTTTTTATTCTCCCTTGATGGGTAAGATGAACTTACCCTCTCCCTCCAAGACCCCTTTCTGATCCTGAAATTTTGAAATCAATTCCCAAAACAATTTACAATCTTGATCTAGTGAACAACCCGTAAGGTTTCCTTGCTGATTGGAAAATCCTGTTTGTCTTATGGCTGTAAGTTTCAAACTGATCAAGCACAAAAGGGACCCTCCCTTTTCCAACAGCAAAATATTTCATCCTTTTCACCTACAGAGTATTCTTCTGAAAGTTTCGAGCCAATGACACACCAAGCGTCAAACACGCTCTGCTTTTCATATTATAAAACATATATGTAAATTATTGGCAATATGCTTTATTTACGGCCCTTGCCCTAGTGGCTGTTCGTATAATGCCATCCTGAAGGTATATTTACTAGACCTTTTGACTTTTTTGGCTACCCTCCAGTCACTTTTGACTCTTAAAAAGGTAATTGAACTTTCAATTCAAATTAAATTAGCCCATCAAACTTTGCATGATCATCCCTTCCACACGAAATGACTGAGGAAAAAAAATAGTACGTTGAAGGAATACGGTTCTTCACTATATGTAACGTTAGAATGTTGCCTATGATGCAGCACTTGTTATGATACAGTTTGTATCGTATAAATTTCTGAAGAAGTAAATCTGTTAAAATTTTAGGAATTGTAAATAAAATTGATCTTTTAGACTACTTATGATCGTTTTGGATCAAAACAAGCACGAGCATTTTGAAGAATATAAATTTATCTCCATTTTCAACTGATTAAAATATTTCGCATTTTCACTTTCTTTTTCTTTGTTTTCCTTTTACCTGTTTTCCAGTTAAAAATTGACATTTTCAATGTGGTGGTCAAACGATTTGTTCACTCTTAAAGTGCTGTAGCTATTGTTTTATGTACAGTATCGGATTCATTCGATAGCCTTTTTTTTTAAATTAAACTCTTTATTGCTAGGGTTCTAGTGCACAATGAAAGGTCAGAAGATTGGCACAAAATGTTGACTCAGCTTCGAATCGCTTTTAACTCGTACCCAGAAGAGGTTTTAGAAGCCAGTCATAAAAAATACGGGCAGCAAAACGTGCCTAAAGCCTATAACTCTTCAGCCAGTCATGGAAATTTCCTTGAAGTTTTGAATATGTCTTTAAATGGTAAGATATTCTAGAATGGATTGTGTCTGTGCACCTTTGGATGTCTCTGTGTATGTCTACAAGCAGAATCTAGAATTCATTCGACGTATGTGATGACCCACTATGAATTGCAGTACTTTTATGAAAAATTTTCGATCTTGTCTTCTTCATTAAAAACTCTAATTTATCATGGAAGCTTATTTGATAATCCTGAATATGCGTGCATTCAAAAGAGAAAGACAACAATCATCATAGTAGCAAGGACTATTTCTAATTTTGAATCTCCACCATACTGTCCATGTAACGGATTTAAAGGGTGTAATTTCTAACCTTGGATGGAAAGGGTGTCGTTTGTGAAAAAGAAACAGGAATTTGGAGGGAATAAAAAACTTTCTGGACCTTTGGACCAAGGCTTATAAACATTAATTGGTGAAACTGGCCAAAGTTTTCAGTCTATACAAGTGTATACTTTAGCAAAACAGAACGCAATTTGTACTTTACTGAAAACGGTTTTTATTTTGTGCTGTGTGCTTTTTTTTCTCATAAAATACGCTCAGGATATTTTAAGTACTGTAAATATCTGCTGCGTTTGCCTCGGTGGTACCGGAACCATAGAATCGTTTCTAAATTTGACATTGTTGATGCGCCCTCGTGACTGAAACAAATATTTGCAGATCTATGTTTTAAAACTCAGCAAATGATTGGTGTTGTTGACCCTCTTTGGTCATTTTTTGAATTGCGTTAATTCTTGAGTTAAATATATGTTGTATTATAGAATCGTGTGTCTATGGTGTCTATGGTTTTTTTTTTTTTTTTTTTTTTTTTTACTCCACAGTTTTTCCATTGTATTTTGTGAGTTATAAATAAATAAATAACATCTAAAAAAGAATGGCGTAATAAACAAAATTACTTAAAAGAACAAATGAAATAGATTGACAGTTTAATGCATACTAATATTCATTCCTGAAATTCTCAAATATTTTGTATTTATCGTCGTTAAAAAAAAAATGTTTCCGGTAAAGTGCAAATTTCTTTCTGATCTTTAGAAGGCACAGAGGGGCGTTATCTCTACTTCTCTTTATGGTAGTTTTCTAATCATTTTAAGTTTATCTTAGTTGCCTATTATAATTTCTGTTCCTTTTGGTTTCATTTATAAATCAATAATGATTTATGGTCGTTTTACACTTGAATCATTATTTTAATTTAATTTTTGTTCGTCTTTGGTTTAATATACCTCTTTTATTTTCTTTGAAAACTTCTTTTGTGGAAAAAGTTTTTTCTTAAATTAATTTCTGTTCCTTTTTAATTGACATAGTCACTTTCATAGGAATATTTTTAAATCTTTTCTGAGCTGACGTTTATATATTGGACAGAGTTTTGCAACAAATTTTAATGAAAGTTGCATCATAATCCTTTGGATGGATGGTTACCGGAAATAATATTCAAATAAATGGGGCAACCATTTATTTGATCTCCATGACCTTTGGGTTTTATAGGGTTGGTGCAATTCTAACGCCATAATGTTACAACCTTGAGCATAGACACATTTTAATGAACCATCGTCCTCAACATGCTCTGAAAGTTTCAACTTAATTCCCTTGACATTTTCTGAAATATCACAGATACACCCTTTTGACAACCTTGGAAGTACAGAGTGTCTTCTGATTTAGTTCAAGTTCCCATTTAATGTGCCCAGAAAGTTTTAACTTAACACCCTTGGTCGTTCCTGAGATAGCGTTAATGCGCCCTTTGAGAAAAAATTGAATGCGGATAGTGGCTTTGTTTTTTTTTCAGCATCCACAACAACATGTCCTGAAAGTTCCAACATAATACCCTTAGTTTTTTCCTGGATATTGTACAGACGCCATATTGATTAATGTACATGATGTACATCCCCTTAAACTTCCCCTGAAACTTTAAACTTAATCCCCTTGCCTATTATCCCCTTGGATGCATTTAAATTCTTTCGGTTGAGTTCAATAGTAGTAGTAATAGTAGTAGTAGTAGTAGTAACAGTTGTGGTAGTAGTAGTTTACATCTGTGCCATTTTGACAGCCTGGATGTACTCAAACTCCACAGTTCTATTTAGCTCCATAATATTGGTAGTAATAGTGTAAGTTCCCTTAGTAGAAGAATTAGACTAGAAGTAGAAGCACTAGTAGTAAAGAACAAAGCACCTTTTGGTTGTTCAACATCCCTGTCAACACGCCCTGAAAGTTTCAGCTTAATGCCCTAAGCCGTTCCTGAGAACTTGCTGATACGACCTTTTGACAACCTGAATAGGCCTACATATAGTTTTTTTTTGGTATAGTTTAGTATCCTCTCAAGATTCCTTGAAAGTTTCACCTTAATATTCTTTGTCTAAGAAGTGGTATTAGCATGATAGCAGATGCAGTAGTAGCAGTAGGAGGATCGGTAGTAGTAGTAGCAGTACTTGCTGTATTTGTAGTAGTAGCAGTATGCGCATAGTGCCTTTTGATTAGTTCAACATCACCTGAATTTTTACCTTAATGCCCTAAGTCATTCGTGTGATGCACCCTTTTGGCAACCTGTCCGCATTTTGTTTGATTTAGTCCATATTCTCTGAAGGTTTCACCTTAATATGCATAGCCTTTTTGGTGACCCAAGATCAAACATGCAACTCTTTCCTGTTAAAAGTCCTATTTGTAAACAATTGGCAAATTGGACAACTTACAGCCCTTGCCCTAGGGGCTATGGGGGGCCATGTCATCCCTAGAAGCATACGTGTTGAACTTTTAAATTACGCTGAATAAATGGCTGTCTAAAAGTTTGATTAGATGTCTTTTGGGGAGGATAGATAAAAGTGGCATGGAAAGGGAGCTGATTGCTCTCCAATCGCTTTTATCTTCTAAAAAGAGCACTGGAACCTTAAATTTCCGATCAAATGATAACCCCCTCCGAAGTTCCTACGAGAATTCTCCATACGAAGTGCCTTGATATAAAGAAGAAAAAACATAGCAGTCACTTCGTTCTTTACTTAGCCAGCGCTATTGCGATACATATGATTTCTGTATTTTTAGGGTTTCATTTATTTACTGACAATAGTTTCTAGATGTTTTGGGCTTGAATTTTTATTTGAATTCATTTCTGATCGTCCGTTTTTTCATATGGCTCTTTACTTTTCTTCGAAAACTCCGTTTTCGGAAAAAAAATTAACTAGCATTAGGGAAGTACTGTGATTTTACATATCTTCTACCTTTCAGTTTTTGAGAAACATTATATGGACAGAAGTCTTGATCGAACCGGGCAACTTTCTGTGGTTTTGACTCCAGGGGTCGGGATTTTTGAGGTTAGTCGAGAGCTTACTTCCATTACAAAGCAGAGAATCATTGACTGTGGTATTGGCTCAGATCTTGTATGTGTGGGAGAGCAACCGCTCCACGCAGTACCCCTTTTAAGAGTAAGTACTACGAACAATTACTGCTAAAATTTCCAAGTTCTTTCTTATATTCAGTTAATAATCAGTTTTTTTTCATTACAATTAAAGAGCGAATTTAGAACTTGAAATGAGCGACAGTAAGCTTGCAAATGGCATGAAACCTAAGCTGAGCGAAGTTTTAGGTAAAGCGAAGTATTTAAAAGAGGGAATTTTATTGCACATTCAACTAACGAAACTAGATTCATCGTTAGAAATATGATTACGAATTTAAAAAAGAGAATTGCCTCAATTAAAAGAAGATTTTTATTCCTCTAACGTTATGATCAAAAGAAAACTTAAAATGTATGACGCTCAACCATTCTGGGTAATGGCAATGAAATGCTGCTGGGTATGCCTGGATATAGGAAGATGACTAAATCGGCGAAGGATGGCAAAAGGTAGTCTTATTTCTATATATTCAATGACCTTATTTACATTATCAGAAATGATCTATCAAGGAATCAAAGGGATTTTTGAATCCTTATCCATTGAAATTAAATTTCATGGGGTTGGACCTTATCATTGGTAATGTACATCAGTCTCTAGGTGGTACCATTCCTTTATTTCTACAGTTCCCTAATGAGCTTTTGGAGACAGTATGAATTCGTGTGAGCTTATAATAATGAAATAATTTCAACCTAAATCATATATATTTTATTTATTTGTTTGTATCTGAACTATGAAGTTACTTTCTTCGATACTTTATTTTATTTTGATCTTTATTTATTTTTGATTTATTTATTTGATTTATTTGATCTTGCATCTTTAGTGACGGTTGATTTTCTATTAGCTCTGCTCACAACTGGAACCTTACCAACAACTTGCGACAACTTCCAAAAAATTCCTAGGTATACTTTTAATGAGAATATCTCCTTCAGCCATAATATTAGTTAATTGAAAAACAGGAAAAAACATGTGTACACGAAAACAAAGTAACATAGGAGGGAAGGAGGACAGGATGGAAAGCGTTAACGAATACAGGAACCAAAACAGGGATACACGAAAACAAGAACGAACGAGCAAAGGAACACAAGTACAAAGTTTCCAGCCGAGAAAATGTTTTGGTTTTTTGCAAGAACAAAAAAGATAAGAGGACAAAACAGAGGAAGAAAAAGAAAATAATTTTGCAAACAAAAAATGATTATTTTTTTTTGTATATTTAACGTATTACTATCTATATGACGTCATGGCATCATGCTAAATCCCGAGCGAAAATAACTGTTTGCTCTTCACTGGGTTTGGAGTCATGTCAATGAAAATACTACTAAACAATGTAACTGAACTATCAACTGTACTCTCCATGACAAAACAGCTTACAGTTGATGCGACATCATACCGCTGTTAAAGCCCACTAAAACTAAGAAAAGTGAAATGAACACGGTAACAAAAACAGAAAAAACTTAGGAGCATGAGAACGAAGCAGCACAGGAAGGAAGGAGTAAAGGAACAAACCTAGGAAAGAACAACAACGAACATTGTGCTACAAGATTTCTATCATTCCCTGGATATTCTACCACTAATATATAGTAAACACATTAGTTAGCAAGCAGAAAATAAAGGATGATACCGTGGAACTTCAGAATTCAGTACCAATTGGTCAAAAATAGGCTACAGTAATGTTACGGGTTAGTTTGATTATTTGTTTTTTAAGTGCATCATAGGCAGCCTAATAGTGCTGCCTAAGTAAAGAACAATTTTGGCACAATGTATTATTTATTTATTTTTTTTTTATTATTATTTTTTTTTGTTAAGACCAGGGCACATCGTATCAAAGGATTTGTCGTTCTCCTCATTCAAGGACTCATTTGATTGGAAATTGAAGGGGCTAGTGCCCTTATTAATAGTCAAAAGTGATTGGAGGACAACTAACTCCCCCTCCCCCGTGCTCACCATTTCCCCAAACACTTCCAATCAAAATTATGATATAGCCATTTTTTTCAACGTAGTTGAAAAGTCTGGAAATTATTTATTTGAGGATGACAACCTCCCTACAGTCCTCAGGGCAAGGGTTGGAATTTACGCCCTCGAGGCATATAAGGTTGTTTATAGAAAGCGTTGTCGTAGAAACTTCAAAATGGGCTCATTCGATTGGAAATTGGAAGAACTGCTGCGCTTTTTAATAGTCGAAAGGGATTGGAGGGCAACTAACTCCCCTCCCACGCCCACCATTTCTCCGAACACATCCAATCAAAATTTTGAGATAGCCATTTTGTTCAACGTAGTTGAAAGGTCTAGAAATTATGTCTTTGAGAATGACAACCCCCCTCCCCCACCCCACAGCCCTCAGGGCAGAGGTTGTAAGTTATGCCCTGGGGGCAAATAAGGTTTTTATTGAAAGCGGTGTCGTAGAAACTTCAAAAAGGGCTCGTTCCATTGGAAATTGAGAGGGCTAGTGCCCTTATTAATAGTCGAAAGTGATTGGAGGGTGAATGCTCCCCCCCCCCCACGGCCTTCATTTTCCTGAACACTTCCGATCAACATTTTGATGTAGCCATTTTGTTCAACATAGTTGAAGGGTTCGAAAATTATGTCTTTGAAGATGACAAACCGCCCCCCCCCACAGCCCTCAGGGCTAAGGTTTGAGTTATGCCCTGGGGACATATTAGGCTCTTATAGAAACCTTTATCGTAGAAACTTCTAAAAGAGCTCATTCGATTGGAAATTGACAGAGCTAGTGCCATTTTTAATCGTCGAAAGTAATCGAAGGGAGAATCCCCTCCTCCCCTACGCCCAACATTTCCCCAAAGACTTTCGATCAACATTTTTATATAGCCATTTTGTTCAAAGTAGTTGAAAGGCCTGGAAATTATGTCTTTGAGGATGACCCCCCCCCCACAGCCCTCAGGACAAGGGATGTAAGTTACACCCTTGGGGCATATAGGTTTTTATAGAAAGTGATGTCGTAGAAACTTAAAAACGGGCTCATTCGATTGGAAATAGAGAGGACTAGTGTCCTTTTTATTAGTCGAATGTGATCAGAGGACAAATAACCCCTCCCCACGTCCATAATTTCCCCAAACTTATCCAATCAAAATTTTTAGATAGCTATTTTGTTCAACATATTTGAAATGTTCGGAAATTATGTCTTTGAGGATAACAAATCCCCCCAGTCACAGGACAAGGGTTTTAAGTTATGCCCTGAGGGCATATAAGGTTTTTATAGAAAGCCTGGTCATGTAAACTTCGGAGGGGTTTGATTGGATTGGTAATCAGAAGCTCTACTGCTTTTTTAAGAGTTAAAGTGATCGGAGGGGACCTACCCTCCCCCCGACATACACACACACAAACACGTCGTGTTATCCTGAAATGCACCTAATAGAAATTTTGAGATAGCTATTTTATTCAAATAGTCTATTTATCATATAACAAGGCTTTTGGGGTTGAAACAAGCCCCAGAGCCTAGGGGCAAGGGTTGTAAGTTATTGCCAGGGGCTATTTACGGTTTTCATGGAAGGGATGGTTGCATAAGCTTTACAGGAGGCTCGTATGGTTAAAAATTGGAAGTTCTAGTTCCCTTTTAAGAGTCAAAAGTGATGGAGGGCAGCTAACCCCCCCCCCCTCGACTACCTCTCTTAACCAAACGAATCTGAATAAAATTGTCAGATAGCAATTTTGCCCAAACTAGTCCAAAGAACTAAAACAATGACTAGGGTTGACACAACCCCCAGTGCCCTATGGATAGGGTTGTAAGCCATGGTCTGGGGCCATATAAGGCTTTTAAGGAATGTGTGGTCGCATAAACTTCAGATGGGACTCATTTAATTTGAAATTGAAAGTTATAGTACTCTTTTTAAGAGTCAAAAGTGATTTGATAGCAGCGAGCCCCCCCCCCCCCAAGCTCATCATTTTCCCTAAGACGTTCAATCAAAATTTTGCAATTTTGTTCACTGTAGTTAAAGAGTCCGGAAATTATGTCTTTGAGGAAGACACCCCCACCCCCACAGCTCTCACGGTAAGGGTTGTAAGTTATGCACCGGGGGCATATAATGTTTTTTATAGAAAGGGTGGTTGTATATACTTCGGAGGGGACTCATTGGATTGGTAATCTGAATTTATAGTGCCCTTTTTAAGAGCCAAAGTGATCAGAAGACAATTACCCCCCCCCCCCCCCCCCCTCAACACGTCGTGTTTTGCCGAAATACATCGAATAAACATTTTGAGATAGTCATTTCATTCAAATATTCCAAAGCTGTAAAACAAGGCATTAGGGGCTGAAACAAACCACTAGAGCATAGGGACGAGGGTTGTACGTTATGCCGCGGGGTATTTAAGGTTTTTATGGAAGGAAACAACAAAAACAAGAAGAACAATTGGGAATTCTTTTCGTAAGACAGTGAAGATAATTTGAATGAATATCTTCGTCGCTATTTTTATGAAAGGGATGGTTGTTTAACTTTAGAAGAGGCCCATTTGGTTGAAAATTAGAAGTTGTAGTTCCTTTTGAAGCGTCAAAAGTGATGGAGGACATTTAGATCCCCCCCTCCCTGACAACCCCTCTTTTCATCAAACGCATCTGATTAAAATTGTGAGATATTGATTTTGTTCAAAATAGTCCAAAAAACATAGAATAATGTCTCTAGGGTTGACATAACCCCCCCAGCGCCCTGGGGATAGGGTTATAAGCTATGCCATGAGGGCATATAAGGGCATATATGGGCGGCCGTATAAACTTCAGATGGGGCTTATTTGATTTGAAATTTGAATTTATAATTTCCTTTTTAAGAGTCAAAGTGATTTGAGAGCAACCAGCCCCCCTCCACGTTCATCATTTCCCTTAACACCTCCAATCAAAATTTAGAGATAACAATTTTATTCATCGTAGTTGAAGGTTTTGGAATTTATGTCTGTGATGAAGACAACCCTCCCCCCCCCCCGCTACAGCTCTCAGGGAAAGGGTTGTAAGTTATGCCCTGGGGGTGTATAAGGTCTTTATAGAAAGGCTGGTCGTATATGCTTTGGAAGGGACTCATTGGATTGGTAGTCAGAAGTTCTGGTGTCCTTTTTAAGAGTCAAAGTGATCAGAGCGCAGCTACCCCCCCCCCCACACTCACACACACACACACAAACACTTCTTGTTTTCCCGAGAGGTAACCAATTAATATTTTGAGACAGTCGTTTATTCAGAATAGTCCAAATATCATATAACAAGGCTTTTGAAGTTGATTCAAACCACCAGAGCCTGATGGCGAGGGTTGTAAGTTACGCCCCTGGGGTATTTCAGGTTCTTATGGAAGGGATTATTGTGTAAACTTTAGAGGTAGTTCATTTGGTTGAAATTCAAAATTCTAGTTCTCTTTTAAGAGTCAATAGTGGTGGAGGTCAAGTAGCCCCCCCCCAACTACCCTTGTTTCACCAAATGTATCTGATATGAAATTGTGCGATGACAATTTTGTTTAAAATAGTCCAAGGAACATATAACAATGCCTCCAGGGTCGGTACAACCTCCCAGAGTCCTAGGGCAAGGGTTTTAAGTTATGCCCTGGGGTATATAAGGTTTACATGGAATGGATGGGCGTATTACATTCAGAGGGGTCTCATTTGGTTTTAAATTGGAAGTTATAGTGCCCTTTTTAACATTCAAAGTGATTTGAGAGAACTCCCCTCCCCACGCCCATGATTTCCCATGACAAATATCCAAACAAAGTTTTGAGACATCTATTTTTTTCAGTATTGTTGAAAGGTTCAGTAATTATGCGTAGCAATAATTGTAGTAGCATTAGTAGCAGTATGCAAATGTCACTTTTCAACATCCCCTTCAACACACGATGAAATTCTTAACTTAATACCATCAACCGATCTTGAAGCATTGCTGCCTTAATACCCTTAGGTTTATTAATTGTAGTAGTAGCACCAGTAGTTAAAGTAGTAGCAGTTGGAGTACAGTTAATAGTTGTAGTCTTAGCCTTAGTAGCAGTAGTAGTAGTAGCAGTAATAATAATAGTTGCAGTACTAGTAGTTGTTGAAGTTAGAAGCAGTAGTATTATGATGCAAATTTGTCTTTTTGTTAGTTCAACACCCCCCCCCCCCTTGAACAAGCGTTGTAAGTTTTAATTTCACACACGAAACTGTTCCTAAGATATTGCTGATATGCCCTTTTTGACAACCTGCATACGGATGGCAGGTTGTCATTCGTACAACAGAAATATTCTCTGAAAATTTCGCCTTCATACCTTCATAGGTTGTGGATTTTGAACTAGCCAGAAGACACTGTGTGTATACATTTAAGGCTGCTTTTACGTTTACTGTAACTAACGACACTAATGGTATTAAATTGAAACTTTTAGGGAACGTTTAAGGGGAGTTTCAATTAAATGAAAAAAAACTATATGCATGCGGATATTAAAAGGGCATATAAGCAATATAGAGCATATAAAGACATAGGCAGTGATGCCCTATCATAGCTAGTAATATCATTGATATTTTAATTTGATTCAAAATTAAAAGTTCTAGTGCCCTCTTAAGAGTCAAAAGTGATTGGAGGGCAATCAGCTCTCCTCTTTAGCTCTTAATTTTCCAGACACTTCCAATCAAAATTTTAAGACAGCCATTTTGTTCAGCATAGCTGAACGGTCCAGTAAATATATCTCTAGGGTTATTGGGTTGGTCAACCCCACAATTATGTAATTTGCCCATTATGCTTAAAAACTAACTGTTGCTTTAAAATTAAATCAAAACACATTGTTTGTATGCTGGTTGCCAATAAGACATCTCAGCAATATACCAAGAACGACTGAGCGTATTAAGCTCAAACTATCGGGGCTACTTCTATTACTACTTCTGCTCTTAAAATTTTACTAAATCAAAAAAGTCTAAGTATATCCAGGCTGTGAAAGAGCATAGATATAATTTTTTGGGAATGGTATTAACTCTTATTTATCAGGTCAACTAGAGGATGTATAAAACTAAATTAAACACTACTATTTGCGTCATGATTTTCAAAGGGATTTATGTTGTTTTAAATTGCTGAAAAACTTGTTCCGGCATTCAAATAACAGGGCAAACTATAAATTCGTAAAAAAAAATACCGGAAAAATTGAAACTATTATTTTCTTTTTTCCTGAAAAAGACTATGACAATATAAAACGAACAGAAATTAATTAAAAAACACTTTTTCCACAAAATAAGTTGTTTTTTTTTAAAGTAAAGAACTCCATTTAACCAAAAAATTAACAAAAATAGAATCAAATAATCTACCAAGCATGCAACTACCACAAATCAGCATCAATAAATTAATGAAACGCGAAACAACAGAAATTACAATAAATAACCGAGTCAAACTCAAAACGAGCAGAAATTAACATGAGTAGGGTTCAAAACCCCTATGCTTTCTAAAAGCCAGAATATAATTTGCACTTTACTGGAAAAAAAAATCAAATGAATGTGCATTGTCTGTTTAATATACATATGCTGATATTTATTCCTTAAAATCTTAATTAATTTTGATTTCTTAAAATTATAAAAGTGAAAACATTAAAAAGATTTTTTCAGTAAAGTGCAAATTTTATTCTGGCGTTTAGAAAGCATAGGTTTTGAATCCTACTCATGTTAATTTCTGCTCGTTTTTTAGTTTGACTCTTTTATTAGTTTGACTTTCCTATTTGTTTTGGGTTTCATTTATTTATTGATGTTTATTTGTGGTAGTTGTATGCTTGGTAGATTATTTGATTCTATTTTTGTTCAATTTTGGTTTAATGGAGTTCGTTACTTCTTTTAAAACTTATTTTGTGGAAAAAGTTTTGTTTATTAATTTCTGTTCATTTTATATTGACTTGGTCTTTTTCAGGGGGAAAAGACAATAATAGTTTTAATTTTTCCGTTTTTTTTTCAGAATTTATTGTTTGGCCTGCCATTTGTATGCTGGAAAAACTTTTTCAGCAATTTAAAACAACATCAACCCTTTTCAAATCATGACGCAAATAGTAGTGTTTAGTTTAATCAAATACATTCTCTAGTTGACCTGATAAATAAAACTTAATACCATTCCCCAAAAGTTATATTTATGCTCTCACAGCCTGGATACACTTACATTTTTTTTTATGAGCCCTATATATTGGGGTTATCTTTCAAATGAGCCCCCTCCCAGTATTCTACGGTCACTGGTTCAAGACGATCATCCCTAGAATAAAAAAAAAAACGGGGAAACAAAGGACACATATCAGTACTACACATGCAAAAAAACTGATTTCCTTTTTGTTCGAGATGGTGACTGTAAATCTTCTGTATAGGATTTTCAACTATAGTGACTCTAATGGTGCACTTTTTCTTTGATCTACTTTTCCTCTAATGGTGGAATTTTCAATTTGTTGCCATTTCCGAGAATTAACTTTACGAGGAGGCACCGATTTCCTCAGTGCTACTAACATAAGGATCGAAAACAGCATGAAAACTTGAAAACACTAGAATTAATTAGATTTATTTCAGAAAAGAAAAATCGTATTACTTTATCGGTGTCCTGAAGTCCCGTTGTCACATTGTCCACACTCTATAATTTCAACTTTAATATACAACTTGATTTGAATGTTCAACTTAAGTATGAAACTGGTCTGTCTGTTTTTCAAAATCTCTATTGGGTAATTTTGCTATATATCGATTACGTATTGATTGCTCATTCGCATGAATTGTGAGCAAATCACTTGGAATATACTTCAATGAAATCAAGTCTTATTTTATGCAGATGGCTTTTGGTTTTGGGTACCATAGAAAGCGCATTAGTGTTGCCTAAATAGCTTTTTAAGGAAGGAGTGGTTGAAGAAACTTCAAGGGGGGCTTACTTGACTAGAAATTGAAATTTATAGTACCCTTTTGAGGGTCAAAATTAAAATGGGATTTCTCATTCTCCAGTGCCCTTTTTAGCTCTGCGAACCCCAAAGACACCCAATCAAAATTTGAGATACACGTTTTGTTTGGAATAGTTGGAAGGTTCAATAAATACCTCTACAAGTCCTTGTTTGTACTATAAATTCATTTATGCATATGCCATTCACATAGGAAAAGATGAAGGTGACTTGTTCCTAAATAAATTTTTAGAATTAGTCAATTTAATATGAGCCAGAGTCACTAAAAATAAATGTTTTTTTCAGTTTCAGAATAAGGATATGCTTGATACCGACGACTACAACATACCTCATTGGCTAAACTTGAGTTTTTACACAACCAATAAAAAGCTTGGGTACTCAAATTTTGTACCAAGACTTCGCTTGCCTGTGTCCCCTTCTACTAAGGACAATGTAAGACTAATGAAGTCTCAATCTGAAAGAATTTACCCTGGCTGTGAAACAGGCTCATTGAACCAATTGTTTGACTATGATGCATATGATGCACAAGTTTTCACGCTTCCCACTCAAATTCAGAGGTAAGTTATAGCCTACTCTATAGTAGTTTGTGCATCACAAACTCCGTAGACGTGAGCTAAGAAGAGAACGGAAGATCTTAGAAATTCTTAGGCTATACAAAGCAAAATCCGTTATTTTATTTATTTTTAGTTCGATATTCTATTTAGACGGGCTCTGTTCATTCGTGGTGTTTCATGACTTGCTTCATACTCTTTTCTATTTGTCTTCATTCAAATTTCGTGACCTTACTAGAGAAAGTGATCCAAAGATTCCTATAGTTTTCCAATCTTTATGATAACTTAAAGGTAAGAAGGTATATTAGAGCCTACACTATGCTAAAAAATTAACAAAAAATTAAAAGAAATAAAATGCAGGTTATAATAGTATCACAGGCAGAAAAGCAGAATCAAGTAAAAACTGAAAAAGGAAAGGACAGCTGTTTGGTTTTCGTTGGAAACACTTGTTTGCTGTCTATAATTTCTCATCGTTTATTTCTCAGAGATACATCCGAGATACATACAGAGATACATACGGACCATCCAATCTTATTTAGTTTCTGATAATCTTGCTTTTTAAGTAAATGAAGTTTTGTTTCGTCTTTTATTCCCAAGGTTAGTTGTGTAGAGGAAGTAACGCTTTAGTTTTGCCCTATTGTTTTTGTTTTTCTTTGCCAACGATTTCAGTTATTGTGAGAAAGTGGTACTGCTCTAAACTACATGGTGTCCATGCAAACTGGGACCTTTCCGGATTGATGATTAAGACATTACATCTTGGAAAGCTGTGAATAACTGTTGCCGGGGGCCGAAAAGAGTGATTTGTGCTTGTCCTTGAGCCAAAGCTACAGTGTTTGAACGGGAGTGGAGTTTTGTGTCCCTCAGAAAGGACTATCTGAATGTGTTCTTCGATGCTTTCCTTTCTTCGAGTCATGTATTTATTTTCGAGTAGAAACTTCCTTCAAACAGGTAAGTAAAGCAGGCAAGAGCTTCAAATTAAGGTTAAATATAAATGTGAGAGCTATTAAGATCTGTGAGGGTTCCCTTGCTAAAATGTTTTCTTAGAATAACAAAAAGACTAATTTCAAGTTGAGCTATGGAGCATTTTCCCACAGAACCGAAAGGGCTGATATCTAATTTTCTATGCCATTTTCTTTTTTTGATTTTGCTTATTTTTCTGTTTCATTTTCCGAGTTTGGACTATTAACGAGGAATGATTGAACTTATTCCCCTAAACTCTAATAGTGTGTTCATTGTGAAAGAAATTGAGAGTTTTTGCTAGTACTTTTATTACAAAGGTCCCTCATAAAATGGAATCAATTTTTGGACTAGAAGAGATACAATTTCCTTTTTAACTCTAGTTTTGGAATTTAAGTTAGAAACTAAGCTGGTAGGATATTCAGTCCTAATCTTTGACTGCTAGAGTCCTGCTGGATGATTATGTTCTGGTCTTTACGAGATGGAGAGGGTGTTAGCCCTACTCCTTATGTTGGTATCTTCTGCTCGTTTTAAGTTTGAATTGGTTATTTATTTATTTATTAAATAAATTTAATTTAAACACGGTTATTTATTTTAAACACCGAAAGCCATCTTATAATACTAATGGATTAGCTAGACTACAAATCATATAGGGACTCTGTCCTGCGTCATGACACCTAATATCTACTGCATATACTGGCTACTCAACACAGTAGTAGAAGAAGAAGAAGAAGAATAAGTTTATTTAACAAATAAATTACATGAATAAATAATTTTCTAAACTTCTAAACCCAAACTAATTTGCTGCAATGCAATTCCTGCTTGGGTAGATTACACTAAAAAGGATAAGTAGCAAATGTTACATTAATTCTAATTATCAACTCGAAAACTCCTCTAAATTTGAACAATTGCTATCTCTTATGCTCTCTTACAACACCATATTTTTATCTTACATGAGGAGATTCTACTCCCATAATTCCTACTGCTCTATTCCCGATTCAAAAATAAACCAAAGTCATTAATATGATTCGCAATATTACTTTTTAATTCTAGATAATAAACTCAGCGAATCATTAAATTTCCAAACCTTCTGTTAAATCTTAGCTGTTAATATTTTAACCACCAGTTATATATGCGGGCAACATCCTACGAATTTTCCATTGCTGAATTGTTTAAAGATATAGTGGCTTCGTCATAAAAATCCAAACAAAAAATAGTTTTAAATTCACGGGTGTTTAATAGTAGAATTTATGGGCTGTCCTATTTATAGGCTAAAACTAGCCAAAATCTTTGAAAACGCACTTGCGATTACTGCCATCAATATTGAGAGGTGGGAAGCCACTATTTCCAAGGCTGGTGAATGTGGATACCCCACTTCAACACATACTAAGACTCTTTCATGTACTCTGAAGATTCTCGCCTAAAACTGTCTTCCCAAAACTGAAATGGGTCAAGGATTAACCAATAGCGCCTTGCGAATAAATAACTCACTTTTATTTACAATATTGTAACAGAGGCCACAACTGAAACGCAACTTCATTATAGATTTAATGTGAACTAAACTCGAAAAACTAAAATCCTAGGATATAATCTCCTGTGATCTCCACCTAATCCTGAAACGAAGACCGAGCTCCCAGAGAAAGCCTCCCTGGCAGACGTTCAAGAAAGACCTAGATCCTGTTGGTGGTTTCTGCCGACACAGATGTCGTCGGGATAAGGACTGGCTGATAATCGCAGCAAAGACTACTGCTGATAGACTTGGTTGGACTGTGTCTGTAATCCGGTAGTTCGTTGGTGCCTGGCAGGATGAATTATTGTTTGGTTCCCGCAAAAAATAAAATAAAAGAAGTACTGGAGGATAGATCATAAATATTGCACCAGGCACGATGGCTCTTAAAAAGAAAGAGAAAATATTTCGAGCCAATGGTGACAAAACGAAGCACATTGCACCTGTGTACCTTCCGTCTAAATGAAAAGAAAAATTCTATCAATGGTGACATTAATTATCATCTGCTGTCATATATGTATCTTTTCAAGTAACACATGTGCACACGCCTTTGCTAAAAATGGGACCTCGCACCCCCTCTCCTGCTCCCCTCCAATGAAATCACTATTTTACCTATTAACTTGGGACAAACGAAAACGCACAATAGGTAGTTTGCTTGATAGTTTGGCTTTCAATGTAAAAGTCTTAAGGACAAATGATGGGGAATATGACTGAGATTGATCTATTTTTAGGAACATATTTAGTATATATATATATATATACATATATATAAATATATATATATATATATATATATATATATCTATATATATATATATATATATATATATATATATATATATATATATAGATATATATACTCGTATATATATATATATATATATATATATATATATAATATATATATATATATATATATATATATATATATATATATACATACATTCTTTTTTTTGTTCTTAGCTGGCTGCGAATTCTCTCTTTCTGTATTCAGGTATAAACACTTTTAGGATACCGTTGAATTGACCTTGAATGGTCTCACTTTTTTACTAATTTTAACGGCTTCCTCATGTTCTCTGCTATTCTGCTATGTGTTTTAAGATTTTAATTATTCCATTCGCACTCCAAGGCTTTACTTTCCTTTGGTTATATTGTTTTTTGTTGCTTATACTTTCTACAAGTAATTTTTATTTCAGGCAAAACTTCAAGCCAGTGACTAAAAAAGAGTCAAGAAATACAAGTGTGCCACCAGAAGTCAATCCAGGGCAAAAAAAAGTCAATTCCCACTCAACCTGTTGGTTAGTTTACATTAATTGTTTTCTTTTTCTCTTTTAGTTCCCAAGTGTAGATTGCTAGCATATAGGTTGGCCCAAGTCAAGTCCGTTTGCTGGGGCTGATGGGCCTTTTACCAAGTAGTTGGCTCTGCAGAAAATATCAGACCAATTTATAAGGCTCTCAATCACGCCAGGATTTACCCGAAGGCCCACTAGGCCTGGGCCTAGGAGTGCACAATGCCAGAGGTTGCAATAAATTATCACTGAGTGAAATTTTTCTTAACAAAAACTGGACTGATGTGATTTATCGTTGAAGTGCAAGGTGCACACCGTCGCCACTCTGCCTATTCACAGAAAAAGTAATTTTAAAACAACACAGAAATTCCGCGGCCGCTTATAAATTGTCAGATGTCTCCTTAGAATGGCAGCTGAAAGTTAGTTATCACCTCTCTCTTTCATTACCTTTGGCTCATCAGCTGCGTTCTGTTCAGTACTTCCACCATCCCCAAATTTTCAGGGATGTCCCCGAAAATTTCGGAAAAATGTCATGATTAGTAATATAAGGCACTCAAAGATTTAACTCTTGGTTTGGGAGAGGAGATTAGTTGATTAGTCCTTAAAAAACGC
>CM051275.1:24291094-24556094 GCA_027921565.1 Artemia sinica
CTCATAAAAAGAGCACTAAAACTACTGATTACCAATCCAATGAGCCCCCTCTGAAGTTTATATGGCCACGCTTTCTATAAAAACCTTATATACCCACGGGGCATAACTTACAACCCTTGCCCTGAAGGCTGGGGTGATTTGTTATCCTCAAAGACATAATTTCCAGACTTTTCAAATACGTTGAACCCAATGGCTATTTAAAAATTTTGATTGGAAGTGTTTGGGGAAATGGTGGGAGGGGTATTAGTTGCTCTCCAATAACTTTTGACTATTGAAAAGGACACTAGCCCTTTCGACTTCCAATCGAATGACCCCTTTTTGAAGTTTCTACGACAACGCTCTCTATAAAAATCCTTATATGCCCCAAGGGCGTAACTTACTACCCTTGTCCTGAGGGCTGGGGGGGGGGGGGATCCTCAAAGACATAATTTCCAGATCTTTCAACTACGTTAAACAAAATTGTTATATCGAAATGTTGATCAGAAGTGTTTGGGGAAATGATGGGCGTGGAGGGGGGGGTGGGCACTAGCCCTCTCAATTTCAAATCAAATGAGCCCCTTTTGAAGTTTCTACGACAACACTTTCCATAAAAAACCTTGTATGTCCCCAGGGCATAAATTACAACCTTTGCCCTTGAAGACTGTGGGGGGGGGGGATGTCATCCTCAAAGACATAATTTCCGGACCTTTCAACAACGTTTAACAAAATGGCTGTCTCAAAATTTTGATTGGATGTGTTTGGGAAAATGGTTGGCGTGGGAGGGGGTTAGTTGCTCTCCAATCCCTTTCGACTATTGAAAAGGGTACTAGCCCTTTCAATTTTACAATCGAATGAGCCCTTTTTGAAGTTTCTACGACAACGCTTTCTATAAAAAAAAAATTATATACCCCAAGGGCATAACTTAAAATCCTTGTCCTGAGGGCTTTCGGGGGGGGGGGGGATGTCATCCTCAAGACATAGTTTCCGAACCTTTCAACTACGTTTAACAAAATGGATATCTCCAAATTTTGATTGGATGTGTTTGGGGAAATGGTGGGCGTGGTAGGGGGGTTAGTTGCCCTCCAATCACTTTCGACTATTAGAAAGGGCACTAGTCCTCTCAATTTCCAATTGAATAAGGCCTTTTGAAGTTTCTACGACAATACCTTCTATAAAAAACTTTATCTGCCCCCAGGACGTAACTTACAACCCTTGCCCTGAGGGCTTTGGGGGGATTGTCATCCTCAAAGACATAATTCCGGATCTTTCAACTATCTTGAACAAAATGGCTATCTCAAAATTTGATTGAACGTGTTTGGGGAAATGATGGGTGTGGAAGGGGGGTTAGTTGCCCTCCAATCACTTTTGGGTATTATTAAGAGCTCTAGCCCTTTCAATTTCCAATCGAAAGAGCCCTTTTTGAGGGGTCTATGACAAATCCTTCGATACGAAATGCCTGTCTAAACAAAAGAATAAAAATAATTCATTGGTTTTAATAATTTTTAGAACCCTGTTAGAATGAAAAACAGGTGCATTGATAAAGTATTTAACTGCTATGTTCGTATTTGTTTATTTTAATTAATTAGTATTTTCATAGACTCCTTAAAATATAGATAATTATCTATATCGTAACTGTATAGTGGCATAGCTTCGATAGTGACTAACCTCGAGTAAGAGTTTCTACATAAATTAGCTTATAAAACGAAATATAAGATTGTTCAAGAACAGAAAACGATCCAAATTATTAAGATTCTATGAACAATATTTATATTTAACCATAGGTATATTTTTCAATATTATTACTGAAATTCTTAGGTGATTTTTTCAAAGTATGAAAATCAGCTAATGTATTAATTAACAATTATTTAAACATTTTTTTAGATTAATCTTCCTTAAATTTTTATTTTTCTCTGAATTTCCTTGAAAATATTCTACACAAATGAAAAAGTATATAAAACGGTTTTTTTTTTATAGCAACCAGATGGGACTACCCTTGACTTTGGATTCAAAGTTGCATTAGATTCTGAATCATACAAGAAACTAGCTGATTACCGAGTGCAGTTACGTAGTACAAAGGTCGCGGATGAACCATTTAGCCCAGCTTTGACCACTGGTAAGGTTCCTTTAAAATAGAATTGTGTATCTTCAGCAGCAGTTTTTGCATTTATTTGGTTAAAAACCACTTCTACCTAATCTTTTCAACTTATTTATTTACACATTTATGAATCCTTTATTTTTTTTAGTTTCATAGTTGCACTTAGGTTGGAGTGGGAATGGTGCTTCTAAGTTATCTTCCTTGGATATGTATTGCAGTCTTAGTTGCGATGACTATACTACAACAATGTTCAAGGTCGTTAGCAGAATGCATCTCAGACAAGACGTATCTGAGCTCAATATACCGGCCGATCATGCTCTTTCATTCTAGCTTGTTCAGATCACCTGTTTGGGTATCAAACGCTTTTAGTCCTTTCCCAATCCTGAAAGGTGCCTGAAAAAAGCCATTGAAAAAAAGCTATGAAAGAGCTCAAAAACTTGAGAAGACATAGATTTTTTGTCGGGGAAGTGGGCAAATCATTTTCATTGGGGGGGGGGGGGGGGGAGGGGGTAACCTTTATTTTGCAATCCATTTTTTTTAGGTTTGTTTATGCACTAAAACTGAAAAGTGAAAAGTCGTTTTCTATCAATTTTAAAAAACCTAAAAAAGATGTGTTTGAATGAAAATTAAGAGTCATATTTAAACCTAAAAAGAATAAGTCATATAATTAGCAGTACTTGAAACAAACAATACGCCTACCGAAATAAATTAAAATGAATTAAGATGAACCTAAAACCAAGGGAATTAAGATGAATAATCAGGTGAAACTTCAAATGAACAGAAATTAGTATAACTCAGTAACTGTTTAACGTAAACTAAAATAAACAGACTAAATTGAATATTCAAGTTGAAATCCAAGTGAATAGAAGTCTCTCAAGAGTAAGAGTGGAGCCACCACTCCCTCAAACCTCTAAAATCCTAAAATAGCATTTGCCCATTGCTAAAAGTGAAATATACGCTGAATAATGATTTTTATTTATCTTGAAATCAAAATAAAAAAGATAAAAATAAAAATGAAACGCCATTCGAGTCTATAGGGAAAAAACAGACAATTTGGATGAGTCCTCTTCCAGGTTTCTACAAAAACCTCTTTCGCATAGTAGCCGAGGAAAAAAATTAGTATTGCCACTTGAAGGCACATGGTCCTTTACTGAAGCTGAGCTACAGTGCTGCGTTTTATTGGGCTGTATTTTGTCTGTACGGTGAAAAAATCGTACGTTCTTTCGAGCATCAAATGGAAAATGAAAAAATAACGCACATCTTTTGTGACTATGAAAAACATCTTGAAGCTTCTGTTTTGACGTATCATCGGGGCGAAGAAGCTACTTTTCTCTGTATGAATCATAGTGATTGGCTGGCTGGGAGTTACCGACATTACTAATTACATAGAGCATGGGTCGACAACCCGCGGACCGCATGCGGTCCGAGATGCGTCTTGGTGCGGCCCAAGTACACCAACCTCAAAGTTTGGGAAATACCCCAAAAAAAAAACATTTTGCCTTTAGATTTTCTTTGTTTATTTTTTTTTTAGTCCAGTAAAGTTTAGTGCTTGTGGTACCAAATGAAGGCCAAATTATCTAGTCATGTTTGTTGCCATCTTGTGGCAAAATATTTAGAAAGAAACGCTAAATTTTTTAGATGGGTTTCATCTGCTATATAGTGGGACAGGAAAAAATGGTACACACTGGGACACATCCTAGTATGTACCAGATGACACCCTTATACAAAATCGAAGGTTTTTTTTTTCGGCGGGTGATTTTCATCAAAAGGGCTTAAGTACATCCAGGTTGTCGAAGGAGCATAGATGCAATGTCTCATGAATAGAATAAAGTTCAGGGAAACCAGAGGAGTAAAACTAAATCAAAAGGTTCAATACATATACAGACTGTGAAAGGGCGTATGAGTAATGTGCCAGAAAAAAAGGGGAATGCTGGAACTTCCAGAGCATATTATTGGGGATGTTGAACTAAATTCAAAGACACTGTTCATTCAAGTTTGTCATAAGGGCATATAACCACATCTTAGGAACAGATAAAGGTATTAAGTTGAAACTTCAGGACCTGTTGAGGGGAATTTATAACTAAATATGGATGTGAAAATGGCGTATCTGCAATATATCTGGGATGGCTAAGGGCATTAAGGTGAAACTATTAGGGGATATTGCAGTATATAATGAACAAAATAAAATGCACTCTATGCATGGCCTACTACAACTACTACTTATGCAATCAGTACTACTTTTATTTTGACTTTTTTAAAGCTGTGACTGCCTTTAACTGTTTGAATTTATGACTACTTGCAACTGCAAATACCTGTGACTGAAACCCCAACTGCTTGTAAATTGCCAGTACATGGGACTTTGACTGCACCAACTACTTTGCTATAGCAAACAACAAGACAATCCCTCAGAACTGAAGCAATGCCAAAGAGGCAGGGATAGACTGGTTTTTAGGCTCCGATAAAACAAATAGACATACATAGGCCTATATTTTATTTCTTATTTTTGCAGATTGATACACCCAAGACGGCTTCTAAAAAAAAGAAAGATCGTTGATGAAAGACGAATTTTTGATGAAGCATGGACAAATTTATATTTTTTTTATTGAAGTTAAAGAAAAACCCTTGTGTTTAATCTGTCAAAAGAGTATTTCCGTATGAAAGGAATATAACTTGAAGTAACATTACGATACTGAGTAGAAAAGAAAATTTGACTGTCTTTGAGGTGAATCTCGATAAAAAACAAAATTATTAGCTTGAAATTACCACTCAAAAATTAGCGGAAAATTTTTGATGTTGTGACAGATAAAAGCGAATCAGCTGTACATGCCAGCTACAAAGTGGCAGAAATAATAGCAAAGCATGGTCGCTCATTTACTAACAGCGAACTTGTCAAAGAGTGTGTCTTAGCTATTGAGGAGGAAGTATGCCCGGAACAGAAAAATATTTTTGAAAACATTCATCTCTCTGCTAGAACTTGCAACCGCCACACCGAAGACTTGGATGCTAACTTGTGTGAAAACCTTAAGGACAAAGCGCAGTCTTTTACGTACTTCCGTCTTCCGATGGACGAAAGTACGGACATGTGGGATATGGCACCACTCTTGTACGAGGGATTGATGAAAAATTTTTGTGTATATAAGGAGTCATTTAAAATATATGGTCTTGATTGAACTGAGATTGGGTAGGATTTATATCATCATTGTAACAATCTCTGGTTTCATGCCGCTTGAGCTGGGATAAATTAAACAGCCTCACCATGGACGGCGGAAAAGACATGAGCGGTCGTAATAAAGATGTCGTTGGAAGAGTCAACAGCAAACTTCTAGAGTCTGGACCTGAAGTTTCCTATACATTTCACTGTACTGTCCATCAAGAAACATTGATTTGCAAGGTTTTATAGTGGAGATTGTGGGATAGTTGAGGTGAGCACTCTACATATCATTAATGGAAGTTATGTATTGGTGCGTCACCTCAGCCTTCTCATGCAAATGATATTTGTTACAGGTATTGTTCCTTCCTCGTTCTGCATCGGTGATCTGACTCCGACTCCCAAAAAAGGAAAAATATGAGCTGCAATGTTCCTCTTTCCGTCCCATCACCGTCTCTACTACAATATGCAAACTTTTCGAGCTCCTTTTTGTTGATGAGTTAAGACAGAAATGTTACGTTCCCCCATATCAGTTCGGTTTTCAGGCTATACTTGGCTGTTCTCATGCTCTTACAGCGGTTTTTGCTGCCCTCGCCGACGCTGGTTCTTCGGGAGAAAGTATGATCCTCGCCGGACATGACGTTAAACATCCCTTCGATTCCTTAATTCATTCGTCCATGCTTATTCATATGGCAAGGCGAGGCGTGCCATATGAAGTGGCCATATGAAATGATGGGCCCATCAGTTGTCCGTGTTTCTCAGGGATTTATATAGGAATCAAAGAATGCGTTTAAAACTCCCATCCCGTTTTCCCCTGCAATCGGCTCTTCGTCAATCCCAATTAAATTGCATTAATTCTCGTGTGAGGGCAGACTCTTCGAGTGCCTCGAATATGCTTGTGATTCCTCAATACCCCACCCTCGTTAAGAAAGGGACTGGACAGGGAGCTATTACTTCCCCAACTCTGTTCAATAATAGTGTCCTGGATGCTCAGGCAAAGTGTCTTCCTTCATGCATTGTTTGGAGAATCGATATGTCTCTTATTTGTTATGCTGATGACATCTTGAATCTCAGCCGTACGATCGAGCGCATTGAGCAGAATTTCAAAATCCTCAAAGATGAATATTCAACAATCCGGCTGTCTTTTAATACTGAGAAATCCGAAGTTGTTAAACCCACAGACCCTATTACATACCTGGCCCTTCCAATTGGCACATCTATCGGCCACACACGTCGTTTGCTGATTTCTCATGTTGAGCGTAAAATTAGCATTTCTTACGCTGGAATTGTAAAAAGAACAAACTACGTATTAACCTTTACCTTCTAGCATCCATTTACAACGCCACATCCCTTCCACATCTGCTTTACGTTGCTCATTTCTGGAAATTCTTTACAGTTACAGTTAAAAGCACCTACGATCAATCTTTTTCAGATTTGCTAAATATCTTTTATATTTGTCCCCTTGGACAAGAAACCGTAAAATCATTCATTTGTATAAGCTAGCTGACCTTAAAATTAGAATTAATAAATTTCTATCCCGTTTTCAAAGTAAGTTTAATCATCCATGGTGACCAATTTGTTCACAATAGCCTGTTTGTATTAATGTAATGTATGTAATGAACTTTTTTTTGTGATATATTTGGATTTTGATGTGTGTGTGTTTTTTTTTCTATCTTTTTGTTACTTAGTGATTACTCCCTCTATACCTTTTTTTTTGACGGACAATAAATGAAAAATAATAATAATAATAATAATAATATGTCTGCTATTAATTTTATAAGAAAAAATGGGCTTACTCACCGCCAGTTTAAAAACTTTTTGGAAGAGGTGGAAGCTGAATATGGTGACGTGATGTATTACTATGAAGTAAGATGGCTAAGCCGAGGATCAGTACTTCAACGATTTTTCTTATTTAAAGAAAGAAATTTGTAACTTCATGAAGATGAAAAGAAAGGTAATACCCGAACTTTACAACTATCAGTGGGTTGTAGATCTTGGGTTTTTAACTGTAAATTTATTTGCCAGATGTATTCAGATGTTAAGGCATCTGAAATGAAACTAACAGTATTTATCAAGCATATCGATGAAAGAAAGCTCGATCATTTTCCAAATTGAAGATAGCAGTAGAAGAAGCTGATATAAATTTTGTTTGGCAAAATACTAAAATAAAAAATGCATTAATACTTCTTCAAACTAAGTTTGAGAACCCCTTCGCAGTGGATGTCAATAATGTATTAAGTGATTTGCAAATCAACGTGATAAATTTGCTAAGTGATACCACATTTAAAGTAGCTTTTAAGGGAAAAAAAACCTGGTGGATTTCTGTGGCAGTTTGCCCTCTGAAAACTACTAGGATTTGTAAATGTTTGCTCAGCAAATAATTACTATGTTTGGTATTACATATATTTTGTGAGCCCACTTTTTCTATTCTGAATTATAGAAAAAACAATCACTGTTCTCCGTTATCGGATATACATTTAGACGCAATAGTACGCGTCTCTGCTACAATAATGCAAGCAGAATAGTATATAATATATATATGCTGTAATCATTATGGTATACCTCCAATACTAAATGACAGTGTAATATCATGTGACCTAGGTGTGGCCCGCGTAATATCCCCACGTAAAATTTTTGCCCTTTTGCACCAAAAGGTTGCTGACCCATGACATAGAGTAAGAAATTCAAAAAATTTGTTTTACCTTTTTTTCTCACAAATAAAATGACGACTCGTTTTCTTTGATGTATCTATAAGTATACTTAGTTGTTATTATCATCATATTATTTTGTACTTTTTGTCATTTTCAGGCGTGGACTGGAAATCATTGACGACTCCGGCTTGTCTCCCAATTACAACCGATTATTTTCCCGACTCTGTTAGTCTACAAAAAGACTATGTCGTTTCAGACTATACTATCTCTCCAGATGATGTAAATGTTGATGATTATAATAGGAAAGGATCGAGGCGTCCTCTTGAAACAACGCAAGTCTACCAAGAATTCATCTCTCAACGGCTAGCTCAGGTTCCTGTCTTAGCTTTTAGTTTAATTATCCTTTGTTTATTTATTTTTATTTTTACTGCCGAGAAGGCCTTTTCTTGTGAAATAGATACCATTGATAAAAAAAAAAAACATTTAAATCATGATTAGTTTCAATTGTTAACATGCAGCATTAGTAACGAAGAGACACTAGTCATTTTTAACTCAGTGCTCCCGTGTTTATTATTTCTAGTTAGTTCTATCTTACTAATCATCGTCAGTGTTTACACAATTTTCGTTGTTAATCTAAATTACCATGAAAAATTTGTATGCACAAAAATTAAAAAAGGGCCCTTTCTCCAGCCCAAATTAACTTATTTGTCTTTCTTTTTTTTTTTTAAAGAAAAAAGTGGTTTACACATTGAAAAAGTATTTTTAGTACCATAATATAAGAAAAGGAAACGATCAAAAATGGGGTTTTGAAGGCCAAACGAGGATACTGAATAAACAAACAAAGTGAATATTTCGAGAGGATAGCCGCCTCTCTTCTTCAGCGTGAAACGAAATAATGTATTCAAGAAAAGTGCCGGAAGAAAAAAAAACTAACGCGGAAAGTCAATGTGAAAAGAAGCCAAAGAAACAAAGAATTAAAAGATGAATAAAATTCAATAAAAGCCAAAAATTACAAAAATTAAGGTTGTGAGGTATTTGGTTTTAATTCTTGTAAAATTCAATAAAAGCCAAAAATTACAAGAATTATGGCTGTTAGGTATTTGGTTTTAATTAATATTTGTAATTTTTGGCTTTTATTGAATTTTATTCACCTTTTAATTCTTTGTTTTTTTTTCATTGGTTTTTTGGTTTCTTTTCACATTGACTCTCCGCTAGTTTTTTTTTTTTTTTTTTTTTCCGGCACTTTTCTTGAATACATTATTTCGTTTCGCGCTGAAGAAGAGAGGCGGCTGTTCTCTAGAAATATTCGCTTTGTTTGTTTATTCAGTATCCTCTTTTGGCCTTAGAAACCCCATTTTTGATCGTTTCCTTTTCTTATATTATGGCAGGCCAATGTGGTTTAAGAAATTATTTTGTACCATTATACGGACAAAAAAATACAAGACGTTTTCGTATAATTTTTCGTGTTTTGAGTAGTGAATGAGAAAACAAAGCACTTTGTCATGCTAAGCACCTACGCATAAATTTATTTCGATGGGAGAAACAAATCCTTCAAATCCGAAGGCATGCAAATTGCATTAAAATTATTGGAAATAAATGAACTGGAGAAAGCAGGAGATTTGTGGGCTGATGTTGTTATCTCAGAGGAAATCTGGACGAGCACATCTAAGCATACAGGCTAGGCAGGTTTGGGGAGATGATGAACTAGCTCTAAATTCCCCTTTCCTCCCCCTCTCTCTCTCTCTCTCTCTCTCTCTCTCTCTCTCTCTCTCTCTCTCTCTCTCTCTCTCTCTCTCTCTCTCTCTCTCTCTCTTCTTTCTCTTACTGCTCGTCCTCTTTCCCATCCATCGTCCTTCCCTCCCTTTCTTCGTCCTTCCCTATCTCTCCCATTCTTCTTCTTTCTTTCGTTAACGGAGAAAGAGGGCAGTAAACTTGACTCTTATAAATCTTGCCTCTCAGTTTTTATTCACTTCTTTCAGGGATTTCAATTGATAGTTCTACCTGCTTTATCTAAAGGTTCTGCTCGCCATATGTCTGTGAGAGAAAAGAGTGCTGACTCAATTAAAAAAGTCGTCAATCCCAGTAGCAGTTTTATACGTAGTTTATCACATGTTGATCCACCTGCCAAAGAATCACTTTTATCAATTGGTCGGATATTTCATAAAATAACTCTCCTGGGATCAGCAATTACTGTAACGGGTTATAAACCTAGGCATCCATATGATGGCCGTAAGTTTAGTTACATTTATAACCTCAGAACTCCTTATATCAAATATTATCAGTGTTTGAGGACGGATTTCTACACTGAAAAGCTGCAGCACTTCAACTGGAATCATATGGATCATTATATATGTACTGGTGGAAGTCCAGATTATGCCTTGACTGAGGTATGAGTTTCTTTTATCTTTGATTTACGTCGCCCAGGATCAAACTGTTCTATGTATAAATACAATATTTAAATTACTACAAGACACGGAACTCGTTTTCAGTTTTTCCATCAATTTTTTCTTCCTATTATGTCATGGAGAAATACGCTGGTTACACTAGGCTCTTATGTTAGAATAGGGATAAAACCAAGAATTTAGGCAACCAATAGTGCAAAATAATTGAAAAGATCGTTGATTATTTGAACCCCACCTCCAAGGGCCGAACACAACAAGATGAGAAGTGTCTCCACCTATCTGTTAAAATAATATTATCAAATTCTCAAATTAAATGTAGAACTATGTCTATTTTTATTTTAACTCGTAAAGTAAATATAAAATAGCTTACTAGAAAGATAAGGAAGGACCTTGAAGATAAAATTGAAATAATCACCTTTTTGTCCTTTTCTTTATTTGCTTCACGGCTATTGCAAAGTATTCGTTTCTATATTCATTTTTGTTTTTGAATATTGTGTCTCTTCACAGTTTTTTTAAATTTCTTTAAATTGGTTTTTATTGAGTATGCTGTAATCCAACTCAAATGAAAGTTTACCATCATTATACAAGTTACATTAATATTGGCTCAAATTTATCGCATTTCTTCTTAGATGTAACTTAGCTTAAATCTGTTGAAACCACAACTCAGTATTGTGCACACTGGCCTAAAGCCCCAACTGTTTTGAAAGCATTGAAGTTCTTTTTTTAACAGAGTTTTTTTTATCAGCTATCGGAAGTAGTAGTTGTAAATTTTGACTTGTAATTTTTTCTATATTAAACAGACTAAAGAAATATGAGCAATTTTAGTTGGGGATAAATTTCTATTAAATCAAGGGCGTGAAAAAATATGAATCTAAAATATAAAATGCTTGGTTTTGGAGTTTTAAATTGGTTTAGTACTATTGGACAAAACTAGTAGATAACTGATAAACTATAAAATGATGTGGGACTTGGTGAGCCCCTTTAAACTTTCTGCAACATCCCTTTATGAGCCAAAGACTGTTGTGAAACACTCACTTGATGTGTTTTGATCTTGGATGGTCATTCTTTGATCCCAATCATTTTAAACGACATTCAGTTATCCCCTAATGATCATAGTGAAAAAATATATACCATGCCTGTATTTGTGAATTTGGAGTTGTGGGAGTTGGAAGATTGAAAGTCCTTGTATGACCCAACGCTTAATCGTGTTTAGTCCATTTTTTTACGCAATTAGGACAGAAAAAGGCTTATACAAATTAAACTCAAATAAAAAGTTTGATTTTCCATTCAACATCGTCAATTTTTATTTTCTTCCCTTTTACACTTCGGTTGGGAAGATTCATCATTCTGATTGTATTTTTTTAAGAACCAAGGAAATCAACCTGAAAATATTTTCTGCCAAAAATATTTTGGCAAAAAATCCATCTTAAGTCTATCCGTACCTGAAAACCAGGATTTTCTATGATTGTTCTTCTGGCTATTATAAAATATTGAAGGTTAGTTTTCTCGCAGAAAAAGTTTCACCAGTGTTTCCAAATCGAACCGTAAAAAACAATATGTGGAAACTAATTCGGTAAAGTCGATAATGCTTTTCACACTTAAAAATTCAAAGACGTTGCAGAAACCTTCAAATAAACTATTTAAAGAAAGGTTTTGAGTTTTCCATTACGCAGTATTTATGTTTATCCTGCATGTAGTAGTCTAATTGTTTTTATTGTATTCGCCGCTAGCCAAACTAGCCAAAGGTGAAACAGGGGTTGTTTCGATTTGTCTTTGTTACATTTGACTGTTTTAAGTCTTCATTTACTCTTTCGGTTCCTGAAGTTAAACAATAAATTTAATATTTGCACTTTATGTGACACAAGACAAGCAACAAAATTGAAAATTTTGGAATAAATACTTAAAAAGGATAAATATGGCAAAATAGGATAATTGGTCTTTAAAAAAGATGCTCTTATAAGTAAGTCAATTTGAGCATTTAAAGGCTTGAATAATTTTAATTATAAACAAATTAGTGCCTAGCTTTGAGTTTTAGCTATTCCATGACACCCACACTTCTTTACATTTCCTACTTGTTAACAAGATGTGAGGGCAAGCCTATATTTACTCATCCAATCACTGGATTTTTATCCAGTTTACTGCCAATTATTGGCTGTGTTTCCCTTTTGCTATAGCAGTCGGGAACGTTACGCTTTTTTTAGCTCCATGATGATAAATTTTTTCGCTCATTTTCTGTTTATTTTTAACACTGATTCTTTATTTGTAAAATTGGCGGACGCTTGTAAGAAAGGCAAAATTGAAAATTGACGATTTTCTTAATTTTATGAAATATATATGGTTGTGTAAGTCACTTAACCAATTCAAAGAGCGAGTTTCCATTTTTGGTTTCCTTACTCTATGTTGTCTTCCTTTTGTTTTTTTTTTGCATCGTACATTTCAGTCTATAATTTTATTCTTGTTATAATGAGGATGTATTTCAGTCGACTAAGCTGGAAATGTTCTCTTTTTTTGCTAGCTATGAATTCTCCTCATGTTTTTTTTATTTTTTTGCGCTACGATTTCTCCCTATTGTCATGTTTAGTCAAAAAGGTCTCAGAGCTTATTTGTAATACTCTTGTGAGCATTCCCTCGAGAGCTTTGGCTCTGTGGCTTATGTGTGCAAAATGTGTGGCTTATGTGGCTCTGTGTGCAAAATGTAAAATACTAGGGTTTCTCGCTTGAAATGAAGAAAGAAGACCTTCCTGACTAGGGTAAGCTTTGATGCTGAAAAATGTAGTTTTTCATATAACCTTTGTTAGATATTAATTTAAAAAAAACTTTTTCCACAAAATAAGTTTTTCAAAAAAAATATAAAGAACTCCAAAATTAAACAAAAAATGAGCAAAAATCAAATCAAATAATCCATCAAGCGTGAAACTACCACAAATCAGCATTGATAAATAAATGAAACCCAAAACGAACAGAAATTAACAATAAATAACCGAGTCAAACTCAAAAGGAGCAGAAATTAACATAAGTTGGGCTCAAAACCCCTATGCCTTCCCAAGGCCAGAACAAAATTTGCACTTTACTGAAAAAATATAATTGTTTTTACTTTTATTGCTTTAATAAATCAAATAATATTAACATTTTGATTACTAAATATTAGTATATGTATATTAAACTGACAATGCACATTCATTTGTATTTTTTTCAGTAAAGTGCAAATTATGTTCTGGCCTTTCACGCTTGGTAGATTATTTGACTTTATTTTTGCAACTCTGATAGTATTGATCGAATTACTTACTATGGGTCCTCATTGGTCATCCTTTCTTTTGCCGTCACTTCTGTTAATTAGTTCATACTTTTAATTTCCAGTCTTCTAAGTATTGGCGCCTTAGAATGTGTTTCTTACCCCTTGACTACTCAAAGCGCTTCAGACAAGACCCTCCAAGCCCGTCTGCCAACGAGGACCGGACATTCGATGGTTTCACGAAGTTTTTAGAAAATACAGTCAACCGTATGAGACATCGTTCTAAAAAGAAAATACATTCCCCATTAGAAAGGACTATGAGTACTATACAGAAGGGGGAAAAGATTATAAGGACAAGAGTGCACTCAGTACGTGGAAGAGCTGAAAAATCGTCTTTTCGTCCAGAAGGAAGAAATTCTCCAAGTTTGGATTTGGAATCGTCCACATCATCTGACTCGTTGCACCAAGAAAAGTAAGTTCTAATCTTTACGATAGGTACCCCCCAGGGATAGTCCCTGGGGCAAGATGGCCTCTGGGTGTCGAACCTGGACCTCCTGTTTTTTGCCTTAATAATTTCAAATAGAGTTTTGCGCTTTGTCCCAAAAGTTCCCGTAATTTTTCTGTAAAAAATTATTTGATCAACACGAACGTACAAATAAGTGATTACTTTTCAAAATACTGTCCTTCGGATTTTATGCACCTCTTCCTACGTTTTGCCCACCCCTTGTAGGCTTCAACATGGACATCTCGTAGAAAGGCGGCTGAAGGGTCTTCTACCCCTTCAAGGGTCCCATTATGATGTCCTTTGAGTGATATCTTGATTCTTGGGAATGAAAAGAAGCCTGGCTTAGCCGTACGGCTCTACGGTGTGCGTTATACGGCTATATAGCGCTTAGCGCTGCTTTAGTATAGAGTGGATTATGTATTTGTTTTTTCAGGCGGATTTGTAAGGATTATATTAGAACCTTCAAAGGGGCTCTAATGTCCTTTTTTAGGGTAAAAAGAGATTCAAGGTTAACCAGCCCCCTCGTCCTTTTTACATGCCCCATCAAACACTGGTTAAAATTTTAATATAGCCATTTTTTTAAGTCTCCAACAACTAGGCCTCCACGATGATATGACCCCCCAAAGGCTTTAAGTTTTTCCGTTTGCTGACTGTTCACATATAGGATATATCATCTGGAAGCGGGGAGAATGTTTCATCCTGAGTATATCTGAAATAGCTAAGGTTATTAAGGTAAAGCTTCAAGGACAAAAGACACTTTGTGTGTACAGGCCATAAAAAAGGCCGTATCTGCATTATCTTAGGAACGGCCAAGGGTATTTAATGGAAACTTTTAGGGCTACTGCTACTACTGCTATTACTATCATTACTACTGCTACTACAACTACTACTATTACTACAACTGCGACTACTTATGATTGCGAGTACTTGTGACTACTACCGCTTGTGGCTAGTGTCCGGTGCTCCAACGATAAGGGAAGACTGGTGGCGGTGGGGGTAAAAAATGGCAGTGTCGGCGCACCGCCAGAAATGTTTTCGTTCCGCTGCTAGTGAGATGTTGGTGGTGCGCCGCCGGTGCGATCATTTTTGACCGCATACGTTTATGTTTTGATCAGTGTTTCTCAAATCCCATCTTTAATTTGCGACAGATTTGAGTCTATTCATGAGTTAGAAACTTCGCGAATCCCTGGCTGGACGCTGGTCTTCTTTGTTATTCATCAAGAGAAGTAGAAATCTGGTAGAAAAGAAATGGCTGTGGCATTTCAGAACTCTTGCATAATAGTTGAAATATCTAACAGCTATGTATTTCTAACAGATTTAGTTATCAAAATTAGTAGTATTTTTTTTCATCGAGCATTACTGTATACAAAACTTCGAATACTCTATCCCAAAATTCATCATTTAATTGGGTAAAAACTTCGATTAATAGTGCAAGTCGAAAAAAAACTTCTTCTGGAAAACTTCCGAAGTCTGTTAGAACCGCAGGATGTGGCTATAGTTAAATAGACAATAACTTTTTGGCAAGTGCGGCGACTTACGGAATTTTATCGCGATTATTTCTCCAGAACTGAAAAACGTTGCCGTAACCGTCGTCTTCCGTTTCTTTCTATGTCTTTAAAAGGATATAGTGCACCTTGATTCCTGATTGTTTCCAACTCTTCTCAATTCCTTTCTCCTTTTTTAAAAGAACTCCTTGCCCTCTCTTTCAGCCTTCTTTTTTTGGCAATGTTTCTTTAACCTAGAAAAAAGTCAAAGAAAATCATTACTTGAAAAATAAAAATTAGAAGCCTAAACATCATCAGAGAGAGCGTGTCCGAATTCGGCTGTTTTTCAAAAACTGTGGAATTAGCTCTGCAGTTTTTGCGACGTTCTGATTTCGTACTATTATTCTCGCGGCATTTTTGTGCAATTAACACCGTGAGCAATCGCACGAGACATGTCGCGAGGATGCAGTATTTTATGCGTAATTTTCACTAAGAAAAAAGGGATTGGTTTTCGAGGTCTTGGAGTGTCTTGGAGTCTTTTCGAGGTCTTGGAGAGGTCTTGGAGTGATGCGGCGTTTGAAACACGTGTTACCCTTAAGTGTTTTAAGAAATATATATCATACTGTTTTTCATCCTTTTATTGTTTATGGTTGCTGTATTTATGCATCTAATTTTACTTCAAATATTAAAAGACTGCAGATTCTTCAGAATAAGGCACTACGAGTACTGGGTGAGTTTGTTCAGTATGAGCATACGCGTGAATCTTTTATTAGTTTTAGAATTTTAAATATTCATCAGATCAGGGACCATCAGGCGGGAGTGTTTACTTACCAGGTGCTTAATAGATTATCTCCAGAATATTTTAGAGATTTTTTTAAGTTTAATTCTGATTATCATCATCATAGGACTAGAGGTCGTGGAAGCTTAGTCTCAGAAGTAAGGAGTACGAGTCGATCTAGTTTTGCAATTAGAAATTATGCAGTTAATTTGTGGAATGGTTTCCCGGAGAGCATTAGGGAGTCAGAAAACCAGTTTCAGTTTAAAATTAGATTAAAAAAGTTTTTGTTTGGGTGGGAATTAATTTTTTTTTTTTTTTTTTTTTTTTTTTTTTTTTTTTTTTTTTTTTTTTTTTTTTTTTTTTTTTTTAATGTTAAATTGTAATTAAGTTGTAAAACAAAATGTTAAAAAAAAAGTTAAATTGAGTTAATTTGTATTGAATGGTATGAAAAGAGTAGAAAGAGTGAATGAGTTTTGGTTTATGATAAAAGATTGTGTGACGCTGCTCAAGTCACAATAGTGGCTTAATAAAACGTCCTACGTTCTTACCATCTCTACGTTTGTTGATAATGTTATTCAAAAAATGTGTTGTAAGTGCCAGTTAAGTATGATGTATTATTAGTTGAAAATAAAAGTCAAGTCAAGTCAAAAAGTCAAGTCAATCGGCCGTTTCTACTTCGGATCGACTGTTTTTGGGATCCCATGTGAAAACACGTGTTCCTATGAGATCGTAATGAGATCGTGAATATTAAATTCATTCTGATATCGGTTAGACCAGTGACCCAGAATTTGGCCAGAATCCGGAAAAATTGGTTTTGAGTAACTTGAGAAGGAATAAAGTTTTGTTATTGAAACTTAACATGTAGATTCTTTGGGTCAAAGATAATGGCATGCTTGAATTTAGGCATAATTGCTAAAAAATTCAGGGTAGAGGAGAGGGGTCGGAATTTCGGAATATTACAACAAATCCATTTGCAGTGTCTGATGACTGTTTGATGCGTTGCTGTGTACGCTGAGTTCATCTACCACGTATTTTTATGTCAGATTCACGACTAACCGAGAATCCAACCGGAATCCGGAAAACTGGGTTTTGGGATAACTTTAAGAGGAAAAAAGAGCGTTTGATGAAACCCAATGTATAGATTCCTTCGGTTAAAGGTAATTTTGAGTTCAAATATCGACATTAAATCATTAAGGGTGGAGGGAGGGGCCGGGATTTTTCAACAGCTTGAGAATGTAATTTGGTTTTCTGAAAAAATTTGGTTTTGAAGAATGTAATTTGGTTTTCTGATGATGTAATTTGGTTTTCTGGTCGTGTAGATTCCTAAGGTCAAGGTTAGAACAAGTCTCGAATATGTAAGCTGCTTCTTAAGACTGAGAGGTTAAAATTTGGAATCTTCCAATAAAGCAACTTACATTAGCATCCGACTGGGTTAGGTTTTCGGATACGACGAATCCGAAGACGAAATTTTGTTTCGATGCCGGCTAACCCAGTGAATTCGAGAATTGAGTTTCTGAAAAAACTTAAAAAAGAAACAAATTGTAATTTTCACAAGTTGCAATGAATCAGAATATAAAATCTCATTTTATATTCGATTGCTTACGTTACCGGTAATAAAGGGCACTCGCCAAAAAAAAATTCAAAAACCCATTTTTTAAAAGAAAATTCTTCAGAACCATATGGGATCCCGTTGATTGCTGTGCCTTGTTTCGAAAGCAATCAAAACGAAAGTTGTTTGTAAATCCAGATTGGTGTTTTTTTACGCTAATACTTAGGAGGAAGACAAAAGAACGTCAAGATTGGCAAAACTTACCTTTGAATCAGTTGTAGTCGTCGCAGCAGCTTCCATGTCCATATCAGCATCTGGTTCCTCTTCTGTCGGGGTTATACAGAAACTGGATGTCTTCAGTGCACACTCCGTACTGCTGTTTACTCGCTGTTGCATGAAAACTAAAGAATCTTCTTTGTTGGCATGAAGCTAGATAAGCTTAACCAAAAATTTTCTTAAATCCCCATCTGCGTAACCCTCTTTTTCCAGATACTGAGCAATAGCTATCAACTGAAATTTTTTACAGTCAAGTAATGCAACGCCGACCATGTAATCGTCAACAGGAAACCTATGGTGCAGATTCTTTCTGAGGCTTCGCTTTAGGATGTTGATAGCTGCTGTATCTGACTCTTTGTCTACAAGATGCTCTTCAATTTCTACTCTACAAAGCAGAGCTACTCCAAGTTTAGGGTACAGTTTGCCTTCCATAACCTCAACAGCCTCTCTGGAAACGCTTAGAAATGTGGCAAGTTAACGTAGCAACTCCCATTCCTAGTAATCTGGGACCGATTGTCTTTTATCCATTCTTTTCAGAACTCTGCGTATTCCAACTTTATTGGCAAAAGCACTATCCAGGAGAGCTTTAGTCGCATTCCAGCTGGTGGGTATATCCTGTCGTAGGGACGGGGCCATTGTTGCTACAGGCCGCATCTCGTCTGAGCTTTCTAGGACTGGTAGCTCGGAATCCACCCTGAGATAATCACCGACTTCAGTGGCCAGATCTATCATTTCATTCAGAGAGTTTTGTTCTTCTGATCTTGCTTTCTCGAGTTCATACTCACTTGCCAGGTCTGGCCCTCTATATCTCAGTGCACTTATAATCTGACGGCATCTTGTGATCAAATAATCAATATCCTGTACATTTGGAAAGCCGTCAACCATCAGTAGGTTGTGTGAACCGTGGCCTAAACAGTCCATAGGGGAAACCCTTTCAAGTTGGCAAGCTTTCTTCACATTTGCTCCTTTGTCTCGGACCACCTCAATGGCCTTGCTAGAGAGGTTGCTTGTCTTTATTACATATTCGTCCCTAGTATTTTCAGCCTGTCAGTTGCCAAACATCTAGTTGAAAGAGTTTAGACTTTCATCTCAAACTCGGGTGTCAAAAACAGTAGTCTATGTCCTTGATATGACAGTGTTCTGTACTGATCAGTCCAAATGTCAAACGCGAGATTGCCATGCCTTCCCATGGTATTTTTTATATCCTCAAAGACAACACAATGCAATGACACGTACAAGTCATTGATATTTCCCTTGACAATAGTTCGAAAATTAGGAAGGTCTTTTCTGCGAGCAACCATGTCATACTTACCTGCAAGGTCCGTAAAACCTGGTACTTCAACGAAGAAAAATGGCAGACAGTCTCTGCCACACAAAAGGGCTACGTTTCTGTAAAAGCAGTGTTTATTCTTTTGGCTAAGAGAAAAATTTCCTCTTCTGGCTGTTGAATTGGAGAAAAAGCCAGCAACTGACTGCTCTGACTGGACCTCTTTCTCAAAATTTGTGTGCAAGAATAGAGAATGATGAGATGTAGAGGACCTCTACATCTCATCATTCTTGGCATGATATGTAGTCAAATGTATCCTCAGGTTTGTAGTGCTAGACGACGGGTATTTCTTCAATGAAGAAAACATACTGCTGAGTTTCTTCTTTCTGTCCAATGTTGCAAAGCAGAGCTTGCAGTACTTATTTTTTGTGTCAAGTGCTAATGGTCCTTTTTATAGGGTACCAAAAAAATTCCACACTGTACTTGACTTTTTTGATCGTTGTTTAGTATCCACAGCTAGCTCTTTGCACAAAGTATCACCATAGGTTTTCAAGAACAGCATGATTAACATGCCAAGAATGATGAGATGTAGAGGACCTCTACATCTTATCATTCTTGGCATGATATGTAGTCAAATGTATCCTCAGGTTTGTAGTGCTAGACGACGGGTATTTCTTCAATGAAGAAAACACACTGCTGAGTTTCTTCTTTCTGTCCAATGTTGCAAAGCAGAGCTTGCAGTACTTATTTTATGTGTCAAGTGCTAATGGTCCTTTTTATAGGGTACCAAAAAATTCCACACTGTACTTGACTTTTTTGATCGTTGTTTGGTATCCACAGCTAGCTCTTTGCACAAAGTATCACCATAGGTTTTCAAGAACAGCATGATTAAGGTAGTCTGGATCTGGAAAATAGATAATAAACAGACACAGCCCATTCCTGCCTAAGGAGCCATCTAGAACAAGCACAGAAGAAAGTAACACCCTAACTGCTGACCATATTTCTGAATTAAGACATGATTATTCTATACTTCAATCACATACTTTGCTCCCAGAGTAACAAAATTTAGGGTAGTTGAAGGCTGCTAGGATAGAAGACAGAGGTTTTGTAAATGAGACAAGAAAGAATAACAGGAATACGCAAGTATTGTTAGCTTTGTCTAACCTGAATGAAAACTTTCACTACTCATTAACAGTACGCTTTCATAGGATACTCCACCTAGTACCTACTGGTAACAACCAAACTGTCATATCCTTTAAAAGTCTCATCTCCCTTCATACCTCTGTAGTATTTTTTTTTAGCTGCCAGATTCTGTTTTATAAGATCCGGTTAAGACGATGCAGTTAAAAGAAGATACTCGCGATTTAGATGAGAGATTCATGTAATGGTATGCTAGCATGGTTACTGAAAGACTGCGAGTCACTATGTTAAGTAAATTACAAAGGCTAGTGTTGACTGATTTTCATTGAGATTGTGCATTTGAGATTTAGAGAGTATACTTTTTTACTTTTTTTGAATTCAAAAAAGATTTATTGTAGCCTATGCGGGCTACTTAATGTTAGAACGGTTCAGCTTCTATCAATTCTTAAAGGAAACAGACGCATCAGTGAAGCAATTCAAAAACAAAAAAGGATTTCGTACTTAAGATTGGTGAACCAGGTGCAAACTTCTTCTGTTTGCTGAAAGAGTTTTTGCGAAACCCATGAGGAGTTCAAATTCAGTCAAGACTAATTTCAGTCAGTCAGTACAGTCATGGACGCCCATAAGGAGGGGAACAGGCCCTCCTTCCTTTTATATTTTACAGTTGTAAAAGGAAAATCGTTGTGTTAGTACAATAAGGTGTCTCCCTCATGAAAATAATAAAGCGTATATGTATATTCAAGGATATAAAGTATTTTTCCTAGTGTCCCATAATTTTCAGCTTACGGGTGCCCATGAGTATAGTACAGTAAAGTATATCATTTGAGATAGTTAGTCATATTGGGTCCCACAACCTTTTCCAGTGGAAACAGGAACGTTTCATCAAAATCTGATTAGCAAATTATTATTTCCATAAATGTTCCCAAACTAGTTTAGTCTTTAGTGCTTGTTTTCAAACTTTGTGTTTTTTTTAAGTCTTAGAAACACCAAGACTAATTCCAATTAAATATTCACTTAGTTACCCTACCTGAATGCATAATTTAATTTAGAGAAACCAATAAATCAGAGAATGGGTATATCTGAGTGGATCACATAGCTTTGTTGACCTAAGGCAAAAAAAATACTGCAAAATGGCCAATTTACAAAATCACCGATTGTAAAATTGACAATTTTTTAGTTGCACTAAGTGGCAGCAATAAAATTTCTTGTCATTAAAATTTCATTTCATTAAGCTAATAAAAGGGGAAAACTTTACTTCAATCCTCTTAATTTTGATTTAGGCTTCATGATGCATAATTGAAATGTATTACATGGCAAAAATGTATGATCTACGGGTCTGTGGTATAATTTACAGTTGAGCCTTATCGGTGTATTTTATTTTCTCAATAAGTACAATAAGGTCTTTAGTGGAGTGCAAGATTAGAGGGAATCCTCCATGATCAAAAGTTACTCATTTTCGTTTTAGTAAAGCGTTTCTTTCAAAGGATGGCCAAATTCCCCAAAATAAGGGATATCATATTCAAGATTAATCAAAAGAACTTTTTCCACAAAATAAGTTTTTCAAAGAAAAGTAAAGAGCTCCATTAAACCAAAAATGAGCAAAAATAAAATCAACTAATCTACCAAGCGTGAAACTGCCACAAATCAGCATCGATAAATAAATGAAACCTAAAACGAACAGGAATTACAATAAATAACCGAGTTAAACTCAAAATGAGCAGAAATTAACATGAGTAGGGCTCAAAACCCTATGCCTTCCCAAGGCCAGACCATAATTTGCACTATACTGAAAAAATATAAATGTTTTTACTTTTATAACTTTAGTAAATCAAATAATATTAACATTTTGATTACTAAATATCAGTATATGTATATTAAACTGACAATGCACATTCATTTGTATTTTTTTAGGTAAAGTGCAAATTATGTTCTGGCCTTGGGAGGGCAAAGGGGTTTTGAGCCCTACTCATGTTAATATCTGCTCGTTTTGATTTGTCAAGCCTTCCAATCACTTTCGACTATTAAAAAGGGCACTAGCCCTTTCAATTTCCAATCGAATGAGCCCTTTTTGAGTTTCTACGAAAACGCTTTCTATAAACACCTTATATGCCCCCAGGGCATATATTACAACCCCTTGCCCTGAGGGGTGTGAGGGGATTGACATCCTCAAAGACCTAATTTCCAGAACTTTCAATTACGTTAAACAAAACGCCTATCTCAAAATTTTGATTGGATGTGTTTGGGGAAGTCGTGGGCGTGAGAGCGTTAGTTGCTCTCCAATCACTTTCAACTATTAAAAAAGGCACTAGCCCTTTCAATTTTCAATCGAATGAGCCCTTTGAAGTTTCTACGACAACTCTTTCAATAAAAACCTTATATTTCCCCCGGGCATAACTTAAAACCCTTTCCCTGAGGGCTGGGGGGGGGTCATCCTGAAAGACCTAGTTTCCAGAAGTTTCAACTACGTTGAAGAAAATTGCTATCTCAAAATTTTAATTGGATGTGTTTGGAGAAAAGGTGGGCGTGAGGGAGGGTTAGTTGCCCTCCAATCGCTTTCGACTATTAAAAAAGGCGCTAGCCCTTTCAATTTCCAGTCGAATGAGCCCTTTTTTAAGTTTCTACGATTACGCTTTCTATAAAAACCTTATATGCCCCAGAGCTTAACTTACAACCCTTGCCCTTAGAGCTATGAGGGGGTTGTCATCCTCAAAGACATATTTTCCGGACCTTTCAACTACGTTGAACAAAATAATTATCTCAAAATTTCATTGGATGTGTTTGGGGAAATGGTGGGCGTGGAAGGAGTGTTAGTTGCCTTCCAATCATTTTCGACTATTAAAAAGGGCACAAGCCACTCAAGTTTCCAATCGAATGAGCCCTTTTCGAAGTTTCTACGACAACTCCTTCGATACGAAGCGCCCTGGTCTAAAGGAAAAAAAAATTAGTAATAATACATTGTGCCAACATCGTTCTTTACTTAGGCAGCGCGATTGCGCTGCCTATGATATATTCAAAGTTCTCCAAAAATCCATTTTTGTAAACTGAATTTCGCCTATTTTTCTACAAAAATTCCGATTTCTAACAAGTTTCCGATTTTTCAGAGCATAATACATTATTCCAAAAAAGCGAACTATGCTAGAATTGAATACATACCAATATTTTTAAAATAAATGTAAAGGGATTAACTTAAAACAGCTAAAACTTACCCTTTATTAGAAAGGTTATCTCACTCCTCCTTCCCATCCACCTTAAATGCAGATAAAATTTATTCATAACACAGCACTCTCAATTTGGCTAAAATTTAAAAAAACGTTAACCAATTCTTTGTAAAATATTTTCCTTGAGTCAACGAAAAATCTTTTGATTTTTAACCAAACTTTCCCCAATTTTTTTAAAGATAAAATGGGAAGTACACTGAAGAAGTACTGCTTAATGCTTAATTAATTAGCTGTCTTGTTATTGAACTGCTCAACTGGATAATAAAGCAATTATTACTATTGCTTGACGATACTTGTTTTGTTTTTTCATTTGTTAAGAAAGATCATTACTCAAATTACTAATGAATGATCATTACTAATCAAAGTTTTCATTACTCAACAAAGATCGGTTGTAGTTTCGACATTTAGTGTGCAGAATATTGTTAATAAATAGAATATCTTCTATTTATTAAAGTGAGTTCCTGAACAATTTTTTGTCAGGCAAGTTTTTCTTCTTTGCTTGGTTTACAAAGTTCCCTTTCCTCAATCCATCAATGAAGTTAGGGTAATATCTTCATTCAATTTCGCAGTATCCTCATCTTTACTCAATTAAATGAAAAAAACAAGTTTTTTTTAACTGAAAGTAAGGAGCGACATTAAAACTTAAAACGAACAGAAATTATTCTGTATATGAAAGGGCCTGTCTCCTCCTCAACGCCTCGCTCTTTGTGCTAAAGTTTTTATTGTTTTAAAAAGATAAAGTTGTGAGACAGAGTCAAACTTTGGAATTTCATATATAGTGAAAGTGGCTGGAACGGCCGTATCATATCTTCTACATGAAAGGAGATTTAGGGTAAAAACCCCCCAGTGCTTGGACAGTGTGTGATTTGGACAAATGTGTTGACTTAAATGTATCTTCCCTAAACTAGGACAGCAGGTTCTTAATCTTGGAACTGACGCAGATAGTTGAGCTTGGCTGACTACAATCTTATAGCCAAGCCTATTTAAATATGATTACTCTTTTTCACAACACATGTTAGTGATCGAATCTGTCCATGAAATACTTCAATTTTGATATTCTTTGTCCAAGATTGGGCTCAAGATAAAAATTTGCAGTTACAATTAGGCCTCTACTATTAACTGTCTGTGCATTGAAAATAGTTACCATTGTATATTGGTGAAATATTCAAACTAATGATGTGCTTATTAAGAAAGTTTAGACAGAGTAAGTAGAGAAAGATTACCTTTCCATGTATAAATAGATATAACTATTGACATGGTGATTAGGGAAACTTTAGACAGAGTAAGTAGAGAAAGATTACCTTTCCATGTATAAATAGATATAACTATTGAGATGGTGATTAGGGAAACCTGCATTTATAGTTTCCTTCCTAATCATTACTGTTGATGTCTTAAATAGCTCCTGTAATTAGATACCTCCTAGTCAGCTCCTAGTTATTTCACCTCCAGTGGTTTGATGATAAACAAGGAAACACATTAATTGTCATCGATGTTAAATTCAGAATTTATCAGTTAGGAATTTGAGAATTTTCAAAACCTCCCGTTTCAAGTAATGCTGCTATGTCACGGAATCAAAACCTCCGTATTTAAAAACAACTGCCTATGGCAAGGAGTCAAGAAATCTTGATTCTTTGCTATACAAAGGTGTTTTGAAATAGAGAGGTCCTTAAATCTCATGTTCCTACCTGGAATTTAATCTGGTGTCTTTTTGAAAGACAATCATCTATTCAATCGATAAGATACAAGGACTAGTGCTGAATAAAAACTCACCCTGGAAACACAAGACAATTCTTGCAAACTATTTGTGTGCGCACTTGTTTGTTTAATTTTGAAAACCGCACTTAATTCAACATTATTGCTCCTTGGACAATCCTTATACCAACTGGCCATCTAAATGTGATATATTATTATTGAACCCTTAACCTTGTTATTAATGCTTCTCCACCATTCTCCAATGGGGGAAAAGTTTAATATGAAATTTTTGTACAGATGTTCCGTACATCCTTTGGTGATTTTAATAGTTTGCTTTCTTATTTACAGGTCGTCGAGTGAGCCCCCAAAGAAGATAAGTGCAGATTCGCCTCTATCAGAAGTTGCGGAGATACTCAAATGTTCGTTGTCATTTTTGGAAAAATTTGAAGATTTACTCCCACCTACTACATTTTTAAGCTATGAAGCCATACATTATTTAGTTGATGATCATGGTTTATCTAGAGCCTGTGCTGGGGAAATCTTGCAGGTATTTTAACTATTATCGATCTCACTTTAAAATTTGACTTCAACAATTTTTAGTTCGACTTCAAGACTTGAAAACACTCAAGAATCACTTCTGAAACGAGCTGTGTCTTCGATTGTTATGTTGCATTCGGAACACTAACCTGCCTCTTTAACCAACCATGTCATGGTGACAATTAAAAGGAACATTTCCTGGAACGAACTGTAAGTAAGGAACACCTGATACTAACAGTAACTGAAACTCTAAAAAAAGAATATGGTTAACTATATATGCATCAACAGAATTTCCTTTCTATTTTGATTCTAAATATGTAAAATTTAGTAAGTTCAAAGTTGTACGCCTAAAGTTGTGACTAGAGAAATTTAACTACTTTTCGAAAAAAAGGGAAAAACACACCCCACAACGCGTAATGACCCTCATAAAAAGTACATTACCGAATTCAGCGTATCAAAGATCCTTATTGCCGTAGATTTCATACATCTATCTAAAAGTTGTGAAATTTATATATATATATATATATATATATATATATATATATATATATATATATATATATATATATATATATATATATATATATATTATATATATATATATATATATATATATATATATATATTATATATATATATATATATATATAATATATATATATATATATATATATATATATATTTTTTAAAAAGGATGAAAAGGCCGAGAAAGTCGGACTTGCGGTGAATGTCAATAAGACAAAGAGCATGGCCACATCTGACTCCCCGCTGATACTAAAATGCATAGATAAAGCAATTGACCAGGTCAAAGAATTTAAGTATCTTGGGAGCTGGATTGAATATGATGGTGAAATAGCTAATGAAATTAAGAGGAGAATTGGACAGGCGACATCGGCTTTTAATAAATTGAAACCAGTTTGGCACAGTAGTAAATACTCTCTGCGCTTAAAACTCAGACTTCTAAATAGCAATGTGATGTCCGTCCTCCTCTATGCTAGCGAATACTGGAAATTAAACGTCCAACTGGAGAAACGTGTTCTAGCTTTTGAGAACACGTGCCTTAGAAGGATCCTGAACATATCGTGGCAGGAAAAGGTCACCAACATAGAAGTCCGTCGGCGAACCGGTAAAACCATTAGTTACTGACCTCTTGATGGGTAAGAGATGGACCTATCTTGGTCACGTTCTTCGTATGCCAGAGGATCGACTCCCAAAAACAATATATGAGTGGCGCCCCGAGGGGAGGCGGAAAAGAGGTCGACAAAGACACACCCTACGACGGCAGTACGACCGGGACCTGAGAAGTGTAGAGTTGTCTCTTCAACCACAGTGGGAGGATGTCACGGCTGCAGCTCAGTTCTGAGATGTCTGGAGAGGCTTCGTAGACGCCCTATGAGCCATTCCTGGCTCTGGAAGATCTAAGGTAAGGTCACGGATGTGTGTATATTTGCTTCTTTTTGTGTGTGTGTGTTTTTTCCTGGGGGTAATGGTATTAAACCAGCGGTCCGAGAATATCAGAATCTTATTTGAACGGAAATAAAAAGTTATAGCGCTATTTTTAAGTTTCAAAAGAGATTGCACCGCAGCACTAATATTTCTTGCGCAAATCAACAATGTCGGGCCAAGAAGGGCCAAAATGATTTAAAATTTTGAGATAGCCGATCAACTTGGAATTATCGGAAAACTCCATTACGAACTTCCCACTTTCAGAGGCCATAATACCACGCGGGGCGCACTAGTTCCTTCAGATGTATCCAGTCTGTAAATAAACATTTGATAGAAAACTATTTCAAACTTTTATTTAACTGACTTGATGCATTTGAGACTTCGTAAAATTAAACGCAGTTGTATATAGTTGTGGATTGCCTTTTATGGAGGAGTGTCATTGGATATTTACTTGTGTGGGGGAGGGGGTACCTGATACTTCAAAAGGCATTTTTCTAACTTTCAGCGAACCTTCAGATAAATATAGAAGGAGAGACGGGGGGGCAAGAATTTAATCTCTTATCTTTGTTCGTTCTGAGGAACATTTTGGTTTACTCCTGCAATATGAGAGCCAAGGCTGATAACTCCCCTCTTAATGCAGAAATATTTTAGCCAGAGGCAACGCTATTGCGTTGTCTATAGTAAAAGCTAGTTTGAGGGCATATGCACCTCATCCCCCCTCCCCGCCCTGTTTTCCTCAAATGCACCTGGTCAAAATTTTGAGATAGCTATTTTGTTGGAAATAGTCCAAAGATCAAATAACTCGGTCTCCGGGTTTGAAAAAAAAAACTCACAACCCCCAGGACAAGGGCCGTAAGTTATGCAAGTTGCCCATTGTTAACGTGTAAGGTTTTTATGGAAAGGGTCGTCGTATAAACTTTTGAGGAGGCTCATTCGATTTGAAATCGATAGTTCTAGTTCAATTTTAAAGAGTAAAAATTGACCGGAGGGCAACCGCCCACACCATTTTTTCCCCAAATGCATCCGATCAAAATTTTGAAATAGTCATTTTGTTCGAAATAGTCCAAAGGTCAAACAAGTAGGCCTCTAAGGTTCACATTCTTGGCCCCAGCCTCCGTTGCAAGGGCTGTAAGCTATGCAAGTTGTCCATTGTTAACATATAAGGTTTTTTATTAAGAAAAGAGGGCATTTTTGATCCTGGATGTCCAAAAAAGCTTAGATTGTTTAGGTGAAACTTCAAGGAAATGTTGAGAGGGATGCCAAACACAATCATAACACACTTTGTCCTTGCTAGTTGTGAAAAGGGAATTAAAACAATATCTAAGAAACGGCTGATAGTACTAGGTTGAAACTCTCAAAATATGTTGATATTGAAGAGAGATAGCAGAGCCACCAGCCCCCTCCTTTCCCTTTTTATGTGTCCCTTCTCCTCAACAATGGTCAAAATTGTGCAATTGTTATTTTGTTAAAACTAGTCCAAAGGTTTTATTGCTTTACTTCCAGGGATGATATGCCCCCCACAACTTCGGGGCAACTGTGGTAAATTATGAAATTTATTTATTGTTTACATGCCAAGTGTATTAAGGTGAAACTTTGGAGAATGTTGAGAGATATCTGAAGCTAAACCAAACGACACTATGTGCATCCAGTTTATCAAAAAGGTGGATCTGCAATGTCTTAAGAACGGCTGTGGGTATTAAGTGGAAACTTTCAGGATATGTTTTCTGGGGGAAAGTTTTAAACTGTTCCAAGAGCTACCAGCCCCCTCTAATGTCCTCTTTAGCTGCCCTCTCTCTAAAAACATTCGATCAGAATTTTGAAACAGCGTTCTTGTTCAAAAAAGTCTAAAGGTCAAAAAACTATGCCCATGAGGATAAAATAACACTCTGTAGCTTTGGAGAGGAAAACCAAAGACAATCAAAACGTATTATGTGTATGCTGATTGTCCAAAGGTCGTACCAGCAATGTCTAAGGAACGGCTGGGGGTATTAATTTGAAACTTACTGAGTATGTTAAGGGGGATGTTAAAAAGTGATTGTATGGCTACAGGCCCCTTTGCCCTTGTTGTGTCCAGGCCAAACTTTAGGGAATGTTGAGGGGCATGTTTAACTAAGTTAAAAGATAATACGTAAATCTAGTTTTTCAAAAAGGTGTATCTGCAATATTTCAAGAAATGCCGATGGTATTAAGTTTAAACTTTCAGGCCATGTTAATGGATAAGTTTTAAAATGATCGTAAGGTAACCAGCCCCCCTTTCATGCCCTTTTTAGGTGTAGTCTCTCTAAAGACATTTGATCAAAATTTTGGAATAGCCAGCTAGTTAAAATAGTCGAAAAGTCAAGTAAATATGTTCCAGGGATGACAAAACCCCCACAGCTCCTGGGGCAAGTGTTGTACGTTATATAAGTTGCCCATTGTGTAAAAGGGGAAAGGGGCATGTTTGATACTGAGTCTCCAAGAAGGCTAAGGGTACTAAGGTACAAAACTTTATAAAATGTTGAGGGGGGTGCTAAACAAAATCAAAACACACTATATGCAGGAAGGCTGTCAAAAGACTACAATAGTAATATCTAAGGAATGGCTAAGGAATAAGCTTAAACTTAAAATCATGTTGTGAGGGAAGTTTAAAAAGGAACAGAGGGCAACCAGCCCCCCTCTTCCTTCCCTTTAGACGCCGCCCTTTACACTGATATAAATCTTAAAAAGCTTTTTTATTCAAAATCGTCGCAAGCTCTGCCTCTGTGGATGCCATGCCCCCACAGTTCCCGCGGCAAGAATTTTAAATTATCCAATTTTTCCATTTTTAACATCCAGAATTTATCATTGGGAAAGGGGGGAATGTTTGATCCTGGGTCTGTCCGAAAGTGCTAAGGGTATTAAGGTAAAATATCGGAGATTGAGGGGTATGTTGAGCTAAATTAAAAGACACTATCTGCATCCAAGTTATCAAAAATTCGTATCTCAAATATCTTAGGAACGGGTAAGGTTATTTACTTAAAACTTTCAGGGCCACTATTACTGCAATCACTATTACTGTGGCTGCAAATGCAACTGATTGCAACTGCGATAGTGACTACTTCTGACTGCGACAGCTAGTGACTGTGACTGCTTGCATCTGGTACTACATTTACTTGTAGCTATTTTCGCGGAATGCTGATGGTTTAAAGAACGCATCAGCAATATCTCAAGAATGGTTGAGAGCATTATGTTGAAACTTTCAGGGCATGTTGAACAGTGCTTGAACCTTCAGTGAATGCTGAGGGAGATATCAAACTAAATCAAAAGACACTACATGCACCCAGGTTATTAAAATGCACCCAGGTATATCTGTAATATCTTAGGAGCAGCTAAGGATAAGAATATTCAATCAAGCGATATTATTTGCATTCCAGCAGTCAGAAGGATGTATTTGAAGAATACCAGGAACGGTTAATGGCATTTAGTTGAATTTTTTAGGGGATTTTGAAGAGGGTGTTGAATTAAATCAAAAGCCACCAATTAGAACTACTAAATTATAATCGAATGTTTTAATTCTTACACCAAGTACATGAAAAACGGGAGAAAAATAAAGCTTTGGCAATCAAAAACAATAAAAAATTGATTGCAAAAACTATCCGAAAAAGAAGTTTTTCAAAGAAAAGTAAAGTGCCATATTAAACTTAAGACCAGCAGAAATAAGTTCATATAATAATTCAAACTCGAAACGACCGGAATTTACTATTAAAAAATAAATGAAACCCAAGACGAATAGAAATTAAAATAATCCATCATAGAAAACATAGAGATATAAGCTTCTATTAGATATGAATAAATATATTATTAAAACAAGTAAAAATGAAACTGTATGTTCAAGTCAAACCTAAAACGACAAACAGAAATTTGGCTACTGCTCTTTTCCCTCTCCCCTGACCGTAATAGTCCAAAGCTTGTTGCGTCATTTGCGCTTTACTGAAAGAGGATGTCTTGGCCATACTCTCACTCTTATATTAATAATTCAGAAGTGTGAGTCATCAAACTCCTTTAGTTTTTAGTTTTATAAATTAGGAGGCAGCGTTTGGTTCAGCTGATAGAAGAGCTTTTGTGAAATTTCCATCATCGTATACCAGACAAATACATTCAAGTGATTAGTGCTATGTGCGAGAATAACACTGCTGCAATTAGGGTAGGAAATGAGGTTAGTAACTTGTTTCTTATTAAATCAGGAGTTAAGTAGAGTCGTGGTCCATCCCCGTTTATGTGGATCATTTTGATGGACTTTAACCCAAGGAGCACAGCAAAGGAAATGGGAGAACATGGAATCAAATCAGGAAGTAAAACTCTACTAGAATTAGATTATGTTGATGATTTAGGCATCCTAGATGAAAATGTTAGCAAAATGAATGAACTTTTGAGGTTTTGCAAGTTCAGGGTTCAAGAATAGATTTGAAAATTATTTCAAGAAGATTAATTCGCTAAACTAGGAATAACGGCGGGCGAAGAAATGATGTTGTGTAGCGAGAACATCGATCAAATGGACAGGTTCATTTATTTAGCTAGTATTATTAGTAAAACCGTGGGTGCAGTGAAGATATAAAAAGTAGAATAGTCAAGGCACAGGGTGTTTTTTCACATTTGAAAAAAGTATGGAAGAATAGGAAGATCAGTCTGCGAACCAAGATTAGAATATTTGAAGCTACAGTAATGACAGTGGTCAAGTGACAGAAGAGGAGTTGCTAGATGTTTTCCAGAAAAATTGCCTATGGATCGTTTTAAGTACACGACTGACTGACCGTATCTGAAATAGAAAGCTGTACAAAAAATATGGCTCAATCCCACTTTCTAAGGCTATAATTAGAGAAAGGATGAGATGGCTAGGACACTCTATGCGGATGAAGGATGTCAGATTGCCAAATATTGTCCTTGTCGGTCAACCATCCAAGGCCATACGAAAAGCGGGTCGTCCCCAAATGGGGAGGAGGATGTTGCAAGGAAATGTTTAAGGGAAATGGGAACTTCTTGGGAGGTGTAAAGAGGGATGCTTTTAAAAGATTGGATAGAGGAGGAGTATGTGTAGCTTTGTTGAATTCAGGCGGCTTGGTGCTGCAGTGAGTTGTTAGTAGTTGTAGTAGTAGTAGTTGTATTGGTATTGTCTTTTCTATTTTCTTAGAATATTTTTTTTTCGTAAGTTTGGTGTAATTCATTGTTCAAAATACTGTTTCAGAACGTATTTTTTTCTTTTTCTGTTTTTTAGTCGTAAGATGGATTTGATTCATGCTCAAAACACTTTTCAGAATTTAAATGCTAGAAAAACAGCACTAGAAAACAGAAAAAACAGTACTTGAAAAACAGACAAGCATTACAAAATCAGGGAAAGAAAAAATTCAGATTTAAACTTACCATATTAAATTATTCCAGTTTCAATAGTTAAGCACGCATATAAATTTTTCATCATAATGTGAATTAAACGCTTTTTTTAATAATACCAACAGATTTACCAAGTTTTGAGGTTCTTCTTTTGAAGAACCTTCTTTTGAACATTGTAAAATTTGTTTCAAACAGTTCGTGGTAACGAACTGTAAGTAAGGAGCGACCCGGCTCAATGGTAACCGAAACTGTAGAAAACGGAAATTTGATACCAATAGATACATCAAAAGGATCAGATTTTAATGCTGATTTCAAATATATAAGTTTCATCAAGTTTAGTCCTACTTATCAAAAGTTACGCGCCTGAGAAAATTTGGCTGATTTTCGAAAAAAGGGGGAAAGACCCCCTAAAAGCTATAGAACCTTAATGAAAATCACACCATCATATTCAGCGTATCAGAGACCCTACTGCAGAGGTTTCAAGCTCCTATCTGCAAAAATGAGGAATTTTGCATTTTTTGCCAGAAGAAAGATCACGGATGCGTGTTTATTTGTTTGTTTGTTTTGTTTTTTTTTTGTTTTTTTTTTTTTCCCAGGGGTGATCGTATCGACCCAGTGGTTCTAGAATATAGTGCCCTTTTTAAGTGACCAAAAATGGAGGGCAACTAGGCCCCCTCCCACGCTCATTTTTTTCCCAAAGTCACCCGATCAAAATTTTGAGATAGCCATTTTGTTCAGTATGGTCGAAAATATGATAACTATGTCTTTTAGGATGACTTAATCCCCCGAAGTCCTCGAGGGGAGGGCTTAAAGTTATGAACTTTACCCAATGTTAACATATAGTATTGGTTATTGGGAAGTATACAGACGTTTTCAGGGGGGATTTTTTCTGGTAGTGGGGGTGGGGAGTTATGTGGGAGGATCTTTCCATGAAGGAAGTTCTCATGGGGGAAGAGCAATGCTATGAAGGGGGCGCCGGATTTCCCAGCATTATTTAAAGAAAGATCAGAAATTATATATAAAAAAAAAACAAGTTTTCAACTGAAAGTATGGAGCAACATCAAAACTTAAAACGACAGAAAACATTACGTGTATGATTGGGTTCACCCCCTAGTCAATACCTTGCTCTTTAAGCCAAAGATTATTTAATACTTTCATAAGAGCTATTTATTCTAATTAACGGCCTTTGTGATTAAGGGGTCATTTTTTAAAGAATTGGAACAAAATTCGAACTTTAGCTTAAAGAGCAAGGTATTGACTGGGGGACGAACCCTCTAATATACGTATTAAAAATATATGAATATAGAAGTTCGTTACGTAAGTTAATTCGTAACTTACGTATATTTATTACTAATAAAAACGTCCGTAAATAAAATAAAACCGGTTTCGAGAAAGCCATTTAACCAAATAAAAGTAAAATTAATATTCAAATTTTGTTTTAATTATTCATGTACGGTGAGCCAAAACCAAAACCTGCATTAATACCAAAATGTTCAAAATTAAATATAAAAAAAACAAGTTTTTTTAACTGAAAGTAAGGAACGACGTTAAAACTTAAAACGAACAGAAATTATTCCGTATATGAAAGGGGCTGTCCCCTCCTCAACGCCTCGCTCTTTACGCTAAAGTTTGACTTTCTCATAACTCTATTTTTTTTAAACAATGGAAAACTTTAGCGTAAAGAGCGAGGCGTTGAGGAGGGGACAGCCCCTTTCATATACGGAATAATTTCTGTTCGTTTTAAGTTTTAACGTCGTCCCTTACTTTCAGTTAAAAAAACTTGGCTTTTTTTTTATTTAATATGAATAAAAGATTTATATTATGTATTGCTGGCTTAAATCTCTAGTGTTCCATTTGGCTATCTAGTGCTGTTGAAGTCTTTTGTTGAAAAGTTTTATTTTCTTTCTATTTTTGATTGTTTTTCACTTGCTAGTGAAGAAACTTGAATTGGAATGGCCACTTCAACACATGATTAGTATTTTAAGTCAATACATATTGGTATATTTGAAGGATTCATTCCGGATCTTTTAGCGTAAATTTCTTTCTTCCTTGTTGTAAAATAAATCTCAATAATTTTAGAAACTTTTGAGCGAAGGATATATTATCCATGCTTCTGGCTCAAAAACTTTGCTGCATTTTATGCCTGGATTTCATTTATACTGCTTCAGTAAAATTGGTAGTCCGGCTCGTGGCAAAGGTAAGCAAACTTGATCTCGTTTGCTCTCTCTTTCTTTTAATCTCTCTCTCTCTCTCTCTCTCTCTCTCTCTCTCTCTCTCTCTCTCTCTCTCTCTCTCTCTCTCTCTCTCTCTCTCTCTCTCTCTCTGCTCTATCTCTCTCTCTCTCTCTCTCTCTCTCTCCTCTCTCTCTCTCTCTCTCTCTCTCTCTCTCTCTCTCTCTCTCTCTCTCTCTCTCTCTATCTCTCTCTCTCTCTCTCTCTCTCTCTCTCTCTCTCTCTCCTCTCTCTCTCTCTCTCTCTCTCTCTCTCTCTCTCTCTCTCTCTCTCTCTCTCTCTCTCTCTCTCTCTCTCTCCTCTCTCTCTCTCTCTCTCTCTCTCTCTCTCTCTCTCTCTCTCTCTCTCTCTCTCTCTCTCTCTCTCTCTCTCTCTCTCTCTCTCTCTCTCTCTCTCTCTCTCTCTCTCTCTCTCTCTCTCTCTCTCTCTCTCTCTCTCTCTCTCTCTCTCTCTCTCTCCTCTCTCTCTCTCTCTCTCTCTCTCTCTCTCTCTTCTCTCTCTCTCTCTCTCTCTCTCTCTCTCTCTCTCTCTCTCTCTCTCTCTCTCTCTCTCTCTCTCTCTCTCTCTCTCTCTCTCTCTCTCTCTCTCTCTCTCTCTCTCTCTCCCTCTCTCACAGAAATGGAAACTGGTTTTAGTTGTAGTAGTAGTAGTATTGGTCCGATATGATCACCCCTGGGGAAAAAAAAGGTTTCCTGATGCACCGAATCTGTAATTTTTATGGAAATTCCTACACTTTTAGGGGATGTTTGCCCCTTCTCCTTTTTCGAAAATTGGGCAAAGTTTGTCTGGATCGTAGTCTTTGATGGGTAAAATTGAACTTAACGAATTTTATTTATTTTGAATTAGAATAATAAGCCTTTAATAATAATAATTCCTTTTATGTATATCTATGTCACTACTGGCAACTCACCGCAGCACCAAGCCACCTGAGACCAACACGTCTACGCATGTTCGTCCTACATCCAATCTATTCAATGCCTCCCTCTTTAAATTCTCCCAGGAATTTCTCATTTCCCTTTAATCTTTCTTACGACATCCTCTCACTTTAACCGCAGACGACCTGTTTTTCTGTTTAGCCCTAGACGGTTGGCCAAAAAGGAGAATCTTAGGCAATCTGTCATCCTTCACCCGTAGAACGTGCCTTAGCCATCTCAACCTTTCTCTCATTGTAGCTCTAGAAAGCGGGATTGAACCACACTTTTCGTACAACCTATTGTTTGGAACACGGTGAGTCAGCCAGATACCCAGAACAATCCGTAGGCAATTTCTCTGGAAAACATTTAGCAAATCTTCCTCCGTTTTTCGGAGCGCCCATGCTTCATAACCATATTTGACGACTTTCATCACTGTAGCTTCCTATATTCTAATCTCGGTTCGCTGTTTTATCTTCCTATTCTTCCGATTTAGAACTGTGAAAAAACACCCTGAACCTTGGCTATTCTACTTTAACATCTTCACTCCTCCCACCAATGCTACCACAATGCTACCAAGGTAATCTAAGCTGTCCGCTTGATCGACCTTCGTTACCCAACGTCACCTTTTTGTCTTCACTTATTCCTAGTCTTAGTGACTTAGTTTAATACGAAATTTAATACGAAACTAGCTACTAACATCATTTCCTACCTTAACCGCAGCAATGTTATTCTTGTACACAGCACTAACCACTTTAATACATTTGTCTGGTATACAAGGATAAGATCGTTGCTAAAGGTTAGCTGAATTAACCACTTGCTTATTATCTATAAAACTGAGGACTAAAGGTGTTTGATGATTCAGGCACTTCTCAATTATTAACCTAAGAGTGAAAATTTGATCTACATATTGTCTACCCTTCCTAAAACCACACTGCTCTTCTTTTAAAACTTTTTCCACAGTATCTATAAGTCTAAAAAGTATCATCATACTAAGTAATTTGCTACCTAGAGAAAAAATACCTCTATAATTACCACACTCATTCTTATCATCTTTCTTACACAGGAGTTTAATTAGGATTCTTCCTAAAATCGCTAAGTACTTCCACTCTTTCAAAAATCATATTCATAATCTTCAGAAACTTATTTCTAATCTCATAGCCACTATATTTAAGAAACTCATTGACCTCCCTATCGACACCTGGGGCCTTATTATTTCTTTATTTTATTTTTTTAGTGCTGTCACTAAGTCTTCCTCACAAAATAAATCTTCCTTCACATCCACGGTTTCACAAACTTTTTCATTTTCCAATATATCTTTCTCTGTAACTCTATCCTACTATTATACCGTCTAGCTGCATCTTTCAGATCCTCTGCAATTTTATCCATGGTGTCGACTTCACACCTCCTTAGTTGAAATTTTAATGGTTTTCCACTTTCATTACACTCCTCTTATTTTCCTATGATTTATCACTCAGATAATTCATGTACAAGCCCCTTCTCCTATCTATTACACATAGCACATTTTCACTAATATTCCTAGCTGCGTTCCTAGCTTTCTTTCCTAAGACACCATCAACAACTTCATAAATTTTTTCCTAAAATTATTCCATCCATCTCCTATATGGTCAAATTTTAAACTCTCCAGTTTAACATTCAACTGTTCTTAGAAAGTTTCTCTCAAATTTTCATCCTAGAGTCTAAGAACGTCATAGCTTTCTGGAAGGTAGTTACTCTTCCTAAATTTCAGCTTTAAATTAACCCTGGACACTACTAGATGGAGATTTTTTTTAACATCAATAACGGCACTCCTATATGCTTTAGTATCTTGCATTGATCGTGCCATAACGTAATCAATAAGATTAGCTCTCTTACCATCATGTGAATACCATGTTAGCTTATGGGCCATTTTATGGCCTAATACTGTATTAATTATAACTAGATTTAGACTAATATCAGATTTAGACTAATAAGAAATGACCTTTCAATTCCATAAATACTGCACAAATTAGAATTATGATTTTCCATACCCATCTGGCCTCGTTTAGAGTGGAAAACGGGTGCTAATTGACGGAATTTTCCAATCCTAATGTTAGTTTCGGTCTCCCTGGACTTTAATTTATAGGAGACGACCTTTCAATTCAGGAATTATTGTTGAAATTTAAATTTGAGATCCCCCCCCTCCCCGATTTTGAATATACTATTAAACAGATTTTTCTGAATATTTCGGTGCCAAAAAATTTTTGTTGCTCAAATGCTGAGGCTTGGCCTTTTTTCTGTAGTTTTACTTGACTATATTGGTTAAGACTAGATTGGTATGTGTCCAAAATTGTAGCAGTCAGTAACCGTTGCTTTTTTTCCTTTTCCAGAGTTTACCTAGGTTAGAATGCTACTTGCCCTTGTTACGACTGGCTTAGGAATTTGTAGTACAAAATTACTACATTTTTACCAAAGATCCTGTCTATTTATTCCCTTTAAATGTAAATGGAACTAATCTCTTTCACTACTGTTTTTGCTTATACTGTTTATGCTAATACTATATTACCAACTTCTAACAAAAGTTTTTCTTGAAACCTAATTTATAACGATAAGAGCAGGGTTGCCAACTGGACACGTTTTATGTCAAAACACTCATTTCCAGTTGCTGGGACACATTTGCACTGTTTGTGTAAGTTTTATATGGATTTCCTTTTTGTTTTCATTATATATATTGTGAACTGGCTGCTTTCAAAAAGGTTTACTAGACGTCTTATCGTCATTAATGCAACTGATTCGAGTATTCAAGATGGGCACATTTTACCTGGGCATGACACATTGGATGTCCAGGGAACGACAGGGGTGGCTCGAAGGGGGCGGGGGGGGGAGAGTGGGTTTCTGTGAAGTCGTATAAGTCGTTTATCTTTACCCTATTGCGTTTCCCAGTGCTCAATTCTGAGACATTCTATGTTATATTTTCTTCTCCCGGAAAGACTTGCATTTTCAGACTTCTCGGCAAAGAAATGGCTGATTTTGAAAAACCAGCTTCAGTCGTAGATACCAAAAACGATTTCGTATGTAAATAGAATAGAGTCGTTTAAATTAAACCAGATTTAAAGGGACTGGAATGGTAGCAACTCATGCCTGAAAAACCTGCTTATGCTCGTGTGTTATTTGTTTTTGTCTGGTCGGTCAGATCTAGTCACTTTTTGCAAAGTCAAATCAGTTGTTTATTTTAGACCCATCTAGTTCCCAGACGCTCAATTCAGTCAGAGACAGTCCACGTTGTGTTCTCCTTCTCCTGAAAACACTTTGGGATTTTCATACTTCTCAGTAGAGAAATGGTTGATTTTAGCACTGCCTAGCTTCAGTCGTAGATACAGAAAACTGAATTAGAATAGAAATAGAATAGAGTCGTTTTATTTTGTCGTTTAATTCTTATTTTTAATAGTTCCAGATTTAAACAGAGTCGTTTAAATTAGACCAGGTTTAATGGTATCGGACTGGTAGCCTAAGCAACTTGCATTAAAATCTTGTTTATGCTCATATATGGATTTTCAAAATAGTATTTTCAAAAATATGGCTGCCTAATGCAGAATCAAATGAAACTGTGGAAATATTAGAATTTAGAGCTTTGACTATATCATCTTTTTGCTGTTATATGCGCTTTTCTAAATTCTGGTGTGTTCTACCTACATAATATTTGCCACAATCGCATGGTATTTGATAGACCCCTCTTTGGCGAGTAACTGGGCTTTTATCTTTACCAGAATTTAGAAAATTTATGACTGTAAAATTATTTGTGAATACTACATACAAATTATTTTTTGTGCAAAATTTTTTAAGATTTGTAGTGATTTTTAGGATGTAGGGGAGGTAAATTATGTTTAAGGGCTTGTCAGAAATCTCACGTCGTAAACTATCATTAATTTTACGGGAATGTCTTTTCAGTCTACAGTTAATTACACTATTAATAAATAAAATAGGATACCCATTTCCAAAACGTATGCCCTTGATAAAGTTTAATTCTGCTGTGATGTGGGAATCAGAATAAATGTTTAGGGCACGATCGACGAGGGATATTACGACTGATCTTTTAACTTGTGGGGGGTGGTTTGATTTAAAATGCCAATATCTATTATTTTGTGTTTGTTTTCTATAAAAAGTAAAATTGAGTTTATCGAAGCTACGAATAACTAACACATCTAGGAATGGGATTTTATTTGCGATTTCGATTTCTAAAGTAAACTGTAAATTTCTATCGTATGTATTAAGGTGATCTAAAAAACCCTTAAGCTCATTTTCTCCATAGTTCCAGAGTGAAATTACGTCATCCATGTAGGGTCCCAAAAGATATGTTTCGAAAAATACGAATCTAATGCCCAATTTTCAATATGTTCCACATAAATATTCGCCAGTAACCCGGAGAGGGGCGTGCCCATCGCTAAGCCATTAATTTGCTGGAAAAAAGAACTACGGAATTGGAAACACATTGAGTACTTGTTACACAAGGTTGAGTTTAACCAAGGTCATTAAGACTTCGCAATCTATTCCTGCTGCTGAAGCTTCTATTAAGTGATAATTTTCTTTGATTTTATTTTCTAATAACTGTTCAGATACTGCGACATCAATATTTGTCAAAGCTACTTATAATTGTATTTTCTGAGATATTTACGTTTTTGGGTTTTTCAACTAAATCTACCGAATTACATATATATGATTTGTTAGGGTAAAGCAAAGGTTTAAAGACTGTACATAACCATTTCCCAATATTGGATGTGGGGGACTTTCTTACAAGCTACTATGGGCCTTAAAGGAATGCCTTGCTTGTGTAATTTTGGTAGACCATAAAACTTTGGGCAAAAGCTACCGCGGGGGAACAATTTATTATATAGTTGTGGAGTAATTTTACCATTTTGTTTTAAACTTTTTAATTCATTTATAATTTTGTTTGCAAATTGATCAGTATGATTGTGGGTTTTAGTTCTATGTTTTGTCTCGTCATTTGGATGAGAATAAATTTTTGTGTCGTAATCTGTCGTATCCATGACAACTAGAGAATTGCTTTTATCTGCTTTAGTTATAATAATGGATGAATCTTTACGGAGATTAGATAGAATTTTTAGGTCATACAAATTATCTGGTTTTTTATTGGCGGGAGAATCAACCTTTTTTTGATTGTTATAAAGGGTATCTATAAGACTAGCCCTAACTTCATCTGGGTTGGAAATAGATGTATAAAATTTGTGCACAGAGGACTCTAGAGATGAAATTAAATCTGCCACAGGGACATGTCTTGGAAGAAAAGATAATTTTGGACCTTTTTCGAGAATTTGAATTTCCTTTGGTTCAAGCGTTCTAGAGGATAAATTAACAACAGCTGGTCTAGGAGTGTAAGTAGGGCTATTCCTCGAAAATTCCGCTTATCAAAGGAACGACTTATTAAGAAATTGGAAAATCTACGATATGAATTTTCGAGGAATAGCCCTACTTACACTCCAAGACTCACTCCTGGACCGGCTGGTAAAGATAAAAGCCCAGTTGCTCGCCAAAGAGGGGTCTATCAAATACCATGCGATTGTGGCAAATATTATGTAGGTAGAACAGACCAGAATTTAGAAAAGCGCATACAACAACATAAAGATGATATAGTCAAAGCTCTAAATTCTAAAATTTCCACTGTTTCATTTGATTCTGCCTTAGGCAGCCATATTTTTGAAAATCCTAGCCACAATATGCTTTTTGATGAATCCGCCCTTATTAGCAATGACCTAGGCATAAAGCAGGTATAAAGCAGGTCCGAGAATCAATTGAAATCAGACTTAAGATTAATAATAACATTTCCTTAAATAGGGACTTGGGGGAATATACACTGAATGCTCTATACCCAAATTTAATTAAAAATGATCTTACAAAATATTTTTAAAAACCAATAGACATTAACACAGAACCGGTCACAAAAAGACCTTTGAGGTTAGCTGCCAAAAAGGCTGGATTAGCAATAAGAACGTGTTTCTAATTTTTTTTTTTTTCATCTCATTGAATCGCCTTGTTTTACCTTACTTTTTATCAGTCCTGGTTGACTTCGCTGAAGTAAGGATGCTAGGACTGCTTTGAAAAATTTTTAATTTTTGGTTTTATTGGTTGCATGTTGTTGTGAGTCTTTTTTCTTTTATATATTTTTGTCTTGCTGAGGTAGGCCCTTGGACATAGGGCCGAAATATTCAATCAAATTATCTCCACTATCTTGTAAAAAGATTTCCCTACTGTTCTTCGTGCTTTTGTTGTTTGTTATGGAAAGGCAGTGCGGTCTTCGTCGCTATTTTCGTCTAGCTCTTGATACCTGATATAGACCATACAAATTTACCCTATTTACGCACAATTCCTCACAACGCGTTAACGAGTCCATTGACTTTCTTTCTGCAAAAGTCAGGGAGAAGATTCTTGACGAAGTCTTGAGTTCAGAATTTTATTTTGTGTTGGTGGATACGATACCCGTTGTTTCACATTCTGATGTGAAATTGTGGTCGTAATCCGCAATATCAGCTCGGAAGGGTCATCTAGAAAGAGACTATTAGATGTTAGCGAGGCTAATGACAAAGCCGGGCAGGTATCACAGAAATTATCATAGGAACATTGTCAAGGAGAGGAATTCATCTGGATAAACTAGCATTCCAGTCTTATGACTATGAAAAAGAGGTCTGGTCAATTTAATGGAGCCCAATAAAAAATATCTGAGGTTCTTGATCGCCGTGTGCCTTATATTCTCTGCCTGGCCTACAGACTAAATATTGTTATATAACATAGTTGCCATTCATCTCTTTTGATAGTCGAGCTTTCAACATCCTTGACGACATATATATGTTCTTCTCTTCATCACAAAGCATTTTTCCACCCTTAAAGAAAAACTCTTCGATTGGAAACGGCCTTAATCTCCGTAATTTATGACGGACTTGGGTGAACTGCAAGGACTGAAACCACACAAGCAGTAGTTACTTCGTGTGAAGCAATAGTTTCAACCATTTACTACCCAAAATAGATAAAGAAAATCAACTCCAAGACGAACGCACAAGTTAGCGGACTTCTGAAAAGGATTCTAAGCTTCAAATTTATCGCTTGCCTCATGTTTGTGAAAAAAACATGTACAACATAAGGATAGTAAGAGAAAAACTTGAAGAAGAGGAAATCTATCCTTGAAGAAGAGGATAGTTGAGCTTTTCAACATCATTGATGAAATGTACGTCTTCTTCTCTTCATCTACAAAGCATTTTGCCACCCTTAAAGGAAAACTCTCTTCGATTGAAAACAGCCTTAAGCTCCAAAACTTATCACAGACTCGGTAAACTGCAAGGGCTGAAACCATACAGACAGTAGTTACTTAGTTTGAAGCAATAGTTTCAGCCATTTACGAAACAAAACAGCTGAAGAACACCGGTGTAATCGAAGACACAAGCCAGTGGTCTTCTGGAAAGGATTCCAAAATTAAAATTTATTGCTTGCCTCAACTTTATGAAAAATATATATATATATATATATATATATATATATATATATATATATATATATATCTATATATATATATATATATATATAATATCATATATATATATATATATATATATATATTATATATATATAGTATATATATATATATATATATATATATCTATATATATATATATAGATATATATATATATACCCATATATATATATATATATATATATATATCATATATATATCTATATATATATATATATATATATATATACCCACTTCACCCCAAGCGAGGCCAGAGGGGGATTGAAAAATTAGAATCTTAATTTGTGCAGTATTTGTGTGATTGAAAGGTTGTTTTCTCATGTTAGTTCGCTCTTTGCTTCATTGAAGAATTTGTATTTTATAATTAATTCCTCCAAAAAAGTATACGAATATGCCTATTGTATTCATTTGGCTCAAGCGGTTCTTTTATTTTTGAGCCAATGTAAGGCGAAACATAAAAATTGATGTTATTTATGGCTTTATTTGGTTTATTATAAAATAATTATGAATTTGCCTAGTAGGGCTTTATGGCACTTCTCCAGCATTTAATGCGTTTTGTACCTTTTTATGAATCTTGTTTACTTTTTTTTATCTAACACCCAAATTCTTGGGCGAAGTAGGTCATTCTAAACATGTTGCATTTCCAACATAATCTTAAGAATAATTTTAAGAATTACGATTTCTGGTAGACTTCTTTTAAGTTCCATGGGTGGGTTTAGACGCTGAATTCCTTAATTCCACCAAACAAATAGCGGAGAAAATGGGGCTGATAATGCATATGGCTGGCTCAACCATTTGCAGTGGCGGACCGAGGGGGGCGTGTGCCCGCCTAACATAGTATAAAGTAGTGTAATTTACATATTTTGTAATACATTTTGTAACAAATGTGTACACATTTCCAACATTTGTGATACATTTTCTTAATGCTATTTGTAATGCTGTTTATTGGAAAGTTAATAAAAGACCATATAAATAAGGATTATTATTAATTCATAGTTTTCTGTTTTCTGTTTTAATTGGTCGTATAAGAGCAATAAACATATTCAGCTTGCTACAATTTTTTAATCAGCTTTAAAGAACCCCACAAATGAATATTAGTTCTTTAGACATACTTCTAACAACACAGCTAACTATTTTGGTATTTTTGGGTAACTAAATTTTTGGTATTTAGTGAATAATTAAGCAACTTTTTTAATGGCATTGTTATATTTCAGAAGAGGCAATAGGAACTGGGATGGCCGGTGATTATTCCACTTTTGAGGAGGAATTCGTTGAGGTTAACTATGACAGATATTTTGAAAATGATTTGTGCCAACTTATAAATTGTTTTAAGGCTGACGATGAAGAACTTTTAACTGACGCTTCAAAGAAATACAGAAATGATCTACACAAATGTGAGTTTTTCTCTTTATGATCTGATATGAGTGTTATGTATGTGTATTTTATTTATACCAACAAATTAAAAAGTATGTATAATGGGGTGTCGAAGATCATAGGAACCTGAGATTACCTAAAAGTTAAATTGATTTGTTTAAATGTTTTATAAATTCAAAAAAATAAGTAAAATATAAAAATATTTCGAAAGGAAAATACACATATACAGAAGCTGTGAAATCCAAGGATTACCCATATCCATAATTGTTTAGTGACCCGACGAGATGGAAGAACTGGTGTTGTCATGGAGTCCTGGCTTCAAAGAAGCCTTGTACATAGTTTCATATAACTCTGGTATTATTATTTTTCGCTGGTTGTCTATCAATGAATGTTTGAAACTTCGTGAAACAGAACCTAATTAAAGGAAGAATTAATTTTGAAAGTAAGTATTTGCATAAAACTCTGAAGGCGTAGAAGATGTAAAATATGACAGTTGATAGGAGCTGCGAAACTTAATACTCAGATCCTTGGCTTGGTCTCAGTAGCCTTTACCGTGTGTCTGTCTGGGGGGCTGAGGGATGTATTTTACATAAGGTGGAAAAAAATAATGATAGACGTACATTCTGGGGGTAAATTAACTTGAATCACTAATACACTAAAAGACTTTAAACGAGCGATAAAGATAGTATATACAAATAAAAAGAGTCGTAGCCAATATTTCTCTTGTAGCCTTGGCAAACGGTGATACATAGAGAGAAAGTGCCTCTGTTTTTTTTTTTGTTTTTTTTTTTTTTTTTGGCAAAAATCAGCTTTTCACTAAATCAATTATAAAAGCAAGCACGTTATAACTCCAGCTAAAAAAAAAAATTAAGTTTGGAATATTTTACTGGTCGGTTTTTCTGGTCGATGCCGCGTAATCCCGAGAAAAATAAATTAAAGGTTTTAACATGATCTGAACTTCTAGTTTAACCCAACATCTAAATAATCGAATTATAATCTTAACAGTCAAAGCAACTGATTATAATTACTTTGTTTACGGGGTATATTAAAATTATTTAATTACAAATTTTTAAAGGGTTTTTTTCATAAATGTGGGTAGCGTTTGCTTTTTTTTTTCTTCTGTTTGCGGTAAGTTTAAAGTTTAGAATCACTTCTTTTGATTCTTTGTGAATATCTTTCATTAGCTGCATGTCGCTTCCGGCCAGTACTATTGGGTACTTTGAAATCCTCTTAACAATTAACAATCGTGAATAGACGAACATCGGCACGAAATACCAGTTGTTAATTTGCATTTACGCTAGAATTCGGGGAGATTCGCAGAGCCTAATGTTCTTTTTGAAGAAATTCGTAAAGCACTGTTCTCCGTCGTGTCGTCAATAATTTTCTATATTTTTACGAAACTTTTATGTCGTACAATTTTCAATTTTTACAATTTGTAAGTAGTTTTTACTGCTTTTAAAGGCAGTAAAAAAAAAAAAAGGTGAAAAACCGAATCTAAGAGTGTCTAAAGGCTTTTAAGTCATCAGATATGCTTACCAGGAATAGTTTGGCTACCTTAACAACTGTACGTCAAGTGAGTTGAGAATACAGAGTTGCTTATTTGTTATGCATAAATTTTGTCAAGTGGATTATTTCATTTAATTAAATAGCTTTGTTGGTAAGAAAAGTGGATGCAATGTAAAGAGATGAAAATGAAGGAGTGCGTACTGCATTACATGCCTCAAGCCTCATAGTATCGCGGTGATTTGTAAGAAGTAAGAGGAGTTTGATTGTAACAGAGGTTTTTTTCACATGACTAGATATTAAAATCAAAGTAGAAAGTATTTTGGTAGCTATATGATTATATACGAGCATTTGGAAATCATAGTGGATTTTATATTATCATAAATATTTGTTGTGTTCGATCTGTAAGAGATGTCAGATAAATAGAAGACTAAAATCAATTACGAACAAAAAGTGTTTTGTTTGGAAAACCAAAATATTTTTAGTTTTCCAAATAAGAGAAAATTTAAAATTGTTGGGTTTAGTAGAAAGGTTTCTTGTACTTACCCTAAAATTGCGAATGATCAGCAATAAAAAGATGCCTTTTTTACTTAACTGAATGGCAAACCACTAGGGTAATCTAGCTTTTCAAACTTTGCATTAACAACCCCACCTTATTTTCTCTCTCTCTCTCTTTTCTTTTAAAAAACATATAAAAAAAATTCCACTAATTTAAGATTGATTCCAAACAATCATTAAAAAAAATTACATTAAATTTAAAATCCATAATCTAAAAATTCATAAAAATCCTATACTATTTCTACATGCCCTAAAAATATATTCAATCTTTAGTTTTTTCGATTTGTTGAGTTTAACAACCCCATTTTAGTTGTCTAATGTCTAAATATGTTTTTTAAAGTTTGGTGGCAGTATCATTAATACTAAAAAAAAGTTAACTGCATTTTATTGGGAAAGTTAACTGCATTCTATTGGGAAAGAAGAAAGAAGCTCCACCCAATTCGCTGCTGATTCAAGGAGAAGCAGTGAGTGATGAAACGATTATTACTAATAAATTTGCTGAGTTCTTTTCAAGTATTGGTCAAAATGTGCAGGCGGAAGGGTTAGTGAATTTTAATAATGATTCCTTGGAGGACGAATTTTTGGATGAAAGAGGAATTGGAAATGAAATTGAATTTCAACCGTGTACTGGAGATGAAATTCTGAAGGTTGTGAAAACAATCAAATCTAATTCAGCAGGGACAGATGGAATTAATTTGAAGGCTTTTAAATCAGTGATGTGTTATTTAATACCATGTCTCGTCCACATAATCAATCTTTCCCTGGAAACTGGGGTATTCCCCGATGCGCTTAAAAGGGCAAAAGTCATCCCTCTCCATAAAGGTGGGTCTAAACTAGATATCGAAAATTATAGACCTATATCAATCCTTCCCCTGTTTTCAAAAATATTTGAAAAAATTGTGCATAAAAGGCTATATGATTACCTTACGAAAATAGGGATGTTAAGTGAAACTCAGTTTGGCTTTAGGAAAGGTCACTCGACGTTGGACGCCGTGCATTCTCTCTGTGATATTGTAAATAGATGCTTTGAACGTGGTGAAATCCCTTTGACTGTTTTTATTGATTTTAGAAAGGCGTTTGATACAGTGGATTTTAAAATTTTACTCAAACGTCTACAGTCCCTTGGAGTTCGTGGTAATTATCTGAAATGGTTTGATAGTTTTTTAAGTGGAAGATCTATTCAAGTTGTTTTAAATGATGCATTTTCTTCTCCCTATCAAGTGAAGTGTGGTGTACCTCAGGGATCTGTCTTGGGACCACTTCTGTACCTTGTGTATGTTGATTCAATGCGTTTTTACTTACCGGAGTGTTTTATCACGACTTTCGCGGATGATACTGCTTTAACTATGTCTAGTCGAATGATTGATGATCTATTGTTGAAAGTAAATAGGGTTTTAAAGTCATTTTATGTATTTACAAGTTTCAGCCTTTTGTCAGTGAATGTTAAAAAACTAATTTTATGATTTTTAGGAGAGTTGGTAAGCCTCCGAGTGTTGATGGAGAGATATTTTTTAATGGTAAGCCTTTGTCACAGGTGCATGAGGTGCGTTATTTGGGCTTCCAGCTTGATTGTAATTTGTCTTGGAAGCACCATAGTGATCTTGTTGCAGCTAAAGTTGCTAGAGGTCTGGGAATTTTGCGTCGTTTGAAGCATTTTTTACCATTATCGGTTCTTTTATTATTGTATCATAGTATTGTTGCGCCTTATATGTCTTATGGTTGTGTCATTTGGTCTAGCAATTTTTATGCAAATTTCAAAAGAGTGCAGATTTTACAAAATAAAACAGTACGTCTTCTTGGGAATTATATAGAAAATGTGAATGATACCGCGTCATGTTTTAAAAAATTAAGAGTGCTTAACATTGGTCAGATTCGCGATTACCAAGCTGCTATTTTTGCCTATAGATGTTGGAATGATGTATGTCCTCCAGTTTTTACAAATTTTTTTCGCGTAAATAGTTCACTCCACAGGTATGCGACTAGAGAGGCGGAAAATTTTACGGTTGAGTATCGAGACACCACACGTGCAGGTTTCGGGATTCGGTATTTGGCTCCGGCTATTTGGAATGATATCCCAGTTGGCGTTCGGGAAGCTGAACACATTGGGTCGTTTAAAGTAAAAATAAAAAAACATTTATTGGGAGAGGGGAGGTAATTTATTATTATTGTCATCATTAATGTCTTAATTTTTTTTTTTCTTTTCTTCATAGTTTTTGGTATTATTGTTTAAATTGAGAGAGTGTTCAGGTCTTTTTTCAGGTCTTTTTTTTTTTGAGAATTAGAATTTTGAGAGGTTGAGAATTAGAGGATTGCAGCCGTCTTTCATCAGGCTTTTTGAGCCTTCCCCGGGCGGTTGCTTGTATATAGTTTATTTTGTAATTAGTAGTAAATAAAGCAAGTCAACTCAAGTCAAGTGATATATATATATATATATATATATATATATATATATATATATATATATATATATATTTGTGTTTGATAAATGTGGGATTTTGAATATTGAATATATAAAGTGGCTTCTAATCATCCTATAGTTTTGATTTTTTCAACCACTTAAAGAGCTTTTTTTGAATAAGTAAACGGCTGGAATAATTTTAAATAAACTAATTGTTAATTGAGCAAAAGACAATTTCTTCATGACCCTACTCTGTTCTTTTTCTTTTTTTTTTTCTTTTTTTCATTTTTTGAAACTGAGTACTACAATTATCTAGGGTGATTTATTTTAACCGCAAAAATAAATGGACAGTCAATCATGATTTTCAAGACACTTTAGCAAGCTTTAATTGATAACCAATTATAAATAACATCAGTTTTTTTTTCTAGTGTCTGTCTTCAAAGAAGCGTACATCGACGTTGATGTCACTGGTCGTAGCGATCGAAAAGAATGGGGACACCTGCTTTATCCGTCTTATTTCACACCCAACGCGTCTTTTGTTGCGGTTTTGAAGTGGGTAGAAGCGACTGGAGTGGTTATATTTGATTTGGTAACTTTCAAAAATAATCACTTATATACCAAATTGATTTACTGCACTTGTAAAGACTGGATGATATTTTTGAAGAACATATATTGGTTGAATGTACTAATGTCCTGGTGGAGTAATGATTCGCCAATTTTTAAGTGAAATTTAGGGGGGAATTTGCTAATTTCCCATTTAATCTCTGAGTTGCCCTTCGTTTTAAAATGATTTATTTTGGTTTTATAGTGTTTTTAGAAGATCTTCTAGAGTTCTAGACACTTTCTAGGGAAGAAATTACTTATATCCCTATTGCAGAGGATTTATTGACAAAAATAAGTTTAACATGTGCAAGACCTTATCCAGCGGGGTGGGGATGGGGGGCTAGTGAGTTTAACCCCCCTCCTCCCCTACCGACACAAAATGTAAATTAACAAACCAAAAGTCGACTTTGCCCCTCCCGTAAAACGCAACAAAAATGCATATAAACAAATTTTTGATCCGTTTTAAAAGTAAGTCCTGGTTGTGCTCTTGAACATGTCCTAAGAATTTTCCTAGGGGCTAAGTCGACATTGTCTTTAAGATGTAACTTTTATTGCATGTCCTTCACAAATAGTGTCTAGCAGATTTTTTTTTCCTTCATAATCACTAAAACCCAAGTTTAAAATTTTGTTTGACAAAAAAAAAATTTGATTTGTATACCATATCCCTTTTTGGTAGCTAATTTTCTATGGTTGTTAGAAATTTTTAGCAGTTTAGTTGCATCGGCCAGGGTGAAGGACAGACGAAGATTGCTTTCTTGATATCTTGACCTCTCTTTTATCCTCTCTCCAACAATGTGCATCGTTATTTACTGTTCTTAGTTTATTTTTGTTCTTTACAAGTCTGAAACAGTTTAAGTAGGCCTACTCTTACTTAATTTTACTCGTTTTTGTTTCTCTTTTATCTTTTCTTTTTTCCTGATTTCATTTAATTTTTTCTCTTCTTTTTTTCGTATTTAATTATTCTCTGCGGTGTGCGTGTAATTCAGCACTTGTTCAACTCAACCTCTGTTTAGCTCAACTCTTGTACAACTCAACCCTCATCGAACTCAATCCCCGTTTAACTTAATCCCCTTTGAACTTTACCCCATTCGGTAAATTTACTTTCGTTGACCACATCTAAAGGAAACACGCTAATAAAATGAAAGTAGTACTATTAGATTCCTTATTTTGTGCTCTTCCCAAATATTTTGGTGACATTTCTAGCAATGCCCCTCTCCCCCTGATGGGCCAAGATATAGCCTTAATAGTATATTTCTCCGTTTTTTTTTTTTTTTTTGTTCTTTACAAGCCTGAAAAGATTTAAGTAGGCCTACTCTTACTTAATTTTATTCGTCTTTGTTTCTCTTTTTCTTTTCTTTTTTCCTGACTTTATTTACTTTTTTCTCTCCTTTGTTTCGTATTAAACTATTTCATGCGGTGTGCGTGTAATTCAGCAGTATTAGATTCCTTATTTTGTGCTCTTCCCAAATATTTTGGTGACATTTCTAGCAATGCCCCTCTCCCCCTGATGGGCCAAGATATAGCCTTAATAGTATATTTTTCCATTGTTTTGTATCTGGTAACAGGTTATATCCTCTTTGTTAATCTGTATTCTCACATTCTTGATCCGGTATAAAGTTTTGCTCCAAGAGATCTCAACACAATTGTTGGATAAAAATATTATTTGAAGTGATTAAAAGGTAGGCTTAATTACGATTATAGAGTAAGAGTTTAATTGTTTTACTGTTTTTGTATATTCAGAATTTTCTTGAATTAGGTTTTTTTTAGCATTTGTTTTCTTTATTTTTTATTTTTCAAGGTTTTGGGCTGGGTTAGAAAAGCACAAATGAATGGCTTCCTTTTGGTTCCTATGCCAATGGATCCACTTTTTGTTGGCAACAGTGGGCGGTGTGATCCTTTTCGTGCGCCTTTGACTATACCAATGAATGTCAAAGTTATAGAAGAATGTCTTGAAAGTAAGTAGTTATTTCTTTGGAGATTTTTCATTAGTATATGAACAGTTCATAGGCAAACAGGATCAATCCCTATAACAGACAAAGAAAAAAAATTCAGTTTAAATATCAGATTCTGGCTTCATACACCAATCATCAGGTGGTAAAAATCTCCAGAATTTGTGGGGATCATATATTTTTCAGTTTTATTTATTTAATTTAATATCAATTATTTACAATAAAATTTTGCATAAACATATTCCCTCCAAATGCCACATCATGATATGGAGGTAGGATAATCAAATAAATCCACAAAAAAATATGTTAATCACAGAACGGGTTTAAGACACATTCCTTGATTACAACATCATGTACCCTGCTACCACTAACATAACACTCAACTCCTTTCATGTCACACATTAATCAAAATAAAAATACTAATATTAACGATTTAAATTTTGTTCTATAAACTATGTATCCTGTTAATTTATTCATTAAAATCATGCATAGAAAACAATCCATTTTTCAACAGCCTTATAAATTCACTTAAAACGCAACTAGTTTTAATATCCCTTATCTAACGAATTCTATACCTTAGCCCCTCTAAAAACACAAGAAAAACCAGACCTAGACGTAATCAAATTATTAACAAAATTTTATTCAATGACCTTGTGTCATGGAAATAAACCTCATTAACGTGTTTGAATACACTAGTAAAAGAAGCAGACTTACCTTTGACTCATTTATACATGAAAACACCAGTATAAAAATCACGGAAAGTAGCCGCTGGAAGTATTATGAACTTGACGTAAGCCTGACGACACGGTTCAGAACAGTTTATGCTATAAAGTATTCTAATAACTATATTTTCCAAACTCGGACCGGGCGAAGAATTGAGACAGTCCCCAGCCATATTGAACACCAGTGAAAAAATATAGAGATGTATTAAACTAAAATTATGTCCTTCGAGGAACAATTTTAAGTTTTCAAATTATACCAATATTTCTAGCTAATATATTTGAAACTTTCTCAATGTGACCTTTAAATGAGAGTGATTCATCCACAATAATACTAATATATCAAACACTTGACATCCTCCATATTGAAAGGCCCCCATCTTCAACTGAACATATCCATGGATAACAATTACCAGACCAATCAATAACAATAAAATTAGACTTATTGTAATTAATAGCAATCTTATTACGCCTCATCCAGATAGATATCTTCTGAATAGTACTAGACAGAGAAGTAACCAACGATTCAGTCGTTTTCGCACTCACAATTCGAGCTGTGTAACCGGCAAACATCAGAAGAGAAGCATTAATCTCTTGATTTGTAAGGTCTGAAACCTGATCAATATTATTGGTTTATTTTTGTGATAAAAGTCAAAAGTGACATTATTATTTTTTATTTTTGGCACTAACCCTTAATTTTACGGAATTGCTTTTTTATTACAAAAACTTGAATTGCTATTATATTATTATATAAATTATGTATTACTCAGTGACAAATATCTTTTTTTTAAGCATTAACCCTTTATTTAGGTAACTATCTTACATAAAATTAAGACTCAACCTAGTTCTTTGACAGAGGCTAAGAATAAAAGTAAAATGTCAAAAGTAGATTGAGTCACATCGACCTCTGAAATGTTGAGCAATGCCTAAATTGCAATTTGTGTTTAAGTCGTTTTACCTTCTCTGTCTTTTTTTCTTGACATTTAAACTCCAACGGTTCATTTACCTTATTGCATTTAATATTAAAATTTCATAAAAATTTGAATGTATTGAAAATGGGCAAGGCTTTTAAAAAGACGATGAACTTTCCAAGGAAAATAAGAATAGACCTTTTTGTGCAAATATTTATAAAAGCCCGAATATTTTGGCTTCACATCGGTAAAACCAAAGTAGTTGCTTTGCCAACCGGATTGGCAACCGGGCTTGACTCTATAAATCAAAAGTGGGATCAATTTTGGGACCCAAGAGCTTGAAGCTATCTAAAATTGGATATGCCGATTGCTAATAAAGTCCTCAGGAAAATCATTAAAATAATTTAGGTACCGAAGGGACTCTTACATTTTAAAACCATTTTCCTCAGGAAACATTGTCGATAATGTTGATGGAAAAAAACAGGGACAAAATATTCGTTTATGCCAGCCTCTACCGCGCCCCTCCCCCCCCCCTCTCCCTCTGCTCCTAGGATAAAAAAATATAAAGTCATCAGAAAGAAATGTTTATGTCTGATATAAAGTATCCTTGGTTGTTCTAACCAAAGAAAACTAAAGGACAAACTTCCTAAGGGCCCCATCCCTCGGATTAATCCCGCCTGTTAGGATAGTGAGGGAGGACTCACAATTTTTCCTCTACCCTTCATTTCGACAAATACCTTTGTTGTTTTTTTTTCTATTCGCAAATTCAACATGCTAAAATAACTTTGTTGTGTCTTTGTTTAAAAAAAAAAAAAAAAAAAAAAAAAAATCGAAAAATTCTATCCTTCTACGTTTTCGCGAACTTGGGCTATTGTATCAGAACCAACTTAAACAAAAAAAAAATTGGAATAGAAACTAGATTCATTGGGTTTACTAAGGTACCCGGATGAGCAAACCGCTGTACCAACATTAGATGCTTTTTGGCCTCGAAATAAGGAAATTACTGTCCCAACTTCAGACCCCAAAGAGCACCGACCTGGGCACCGAAGATCCGATTTTAGTGAGAACCTTTTCACACCCTTTATCAACGGGCGAAAAGTAAAATGAAGTTAAAAACTACAAGTCAAACTTAATTATTCACGCACTAACACTAGGCAGCGTGATTGTCTTCTCATATCTGAAGCCAACTTAGACATTCGCAATAGTACATATCACTTATTGCTTGTGTTTGTACTTTGATTGTCATACTCGACATGTTTAAGCTAGCTGTGTTGCAGGAGCAACACTTTGGTTTTGTCTTTTTTTTTCCTTGTCCATCAATTTCAGCTTATTGCTAGAAAGTAATAAGGGTCTTACGTCCGCTGTTTTTACGGAATATGTGGACTTCAGGTCGGATTGATGAACATGACATTACATTTGGAAAACTGCGTATAATTCTGGCCTGGGGCCAAATAGGGTATTTTTTGCTAATAATTGAGCCACAGCCTATAGCTTGTGAGTTGAAGGGGGATTCTATAGTGCAGGTCGGAGAAGATTACCTGAAATTACGCGCATAAGCTTTCGTTACATTCAGCCATGTTTTTGCTTTCCACTGAAAAGCTCTACTCCAGTAGGCAAGCAGCCAGTTACCTGTTTCAAATTGAAGCTTGACTAAAATCGAAAAGTGCTTAAAATGTCCGATTGTTACCTGATCCAGTCGCCAAAGAATTTAAAGCTTTCCTTATTCTCCTTTCTAAGAAGTGATATTAGAAAGTTTGGCCGTGGCAATAAAATATATTTTTAAACCAACACAGGTAGATTTTTTTCAACGCTGACTTATAGTGTTGATGGGCTGTTTAAAGTATATTATATCCGTTTTCTCGTACAAAACATTCATGCGATGCACAATTTTAAAATCTTAGTAGGGTTGACGATTTCAGAACTGTGGTAAACACTAAGAAAAACATCTTGTTCAAATTTTAAGACGAGGGAGGGACATATATTAACAATCGGCTGTTGCACCTTGTTCATCATCGAAATGAGTAGTTGGCATCTTTTGCAAGTCGGTTATTGCTTCCTATTTGCTTCTGGTGCATTTGAGGGCATAAAAACTTCGGTTTCATGTCTGCTATAGGTTTGTTATTGTATGGTTGTCTTCTTGGCTAAGGGTTTAGATACGCCATTTCAAAAATTTCAAGGGATTGCCAACTTCAGTGCTGTGTGGTCCAAATTCTAAGACCAGAGTGGGACTTGTAAGTAATGATAACCTGTTACTCCTTGGTCATCTTTGTAACGAGGCGCTGACTTCTTTTACTAGTTGGTGTACCTATTATTGCTTCTGACGCGTTTGAGGTACGGAAAATTTGGTTTCATGTCCACTACGGAGAGGGACGTGCAATTAAGATTAGATTGTTAAAGTGCAGTCTTCTTGGTTAAGGTTTTATGTACACCATTTAAAATTCCGATGGATTGTCAACTTTGATGTTGTGATACACATTAAAAAAAAAGGGCAAAATCTTCAAATTCTAAGACAAGGGAGGCACTTGGTTCGAGGGGTTAACGACTAAAATTTTGATCTACACATTAAAAGAAAAAATCGGAAATAAAATTCTGAGCTGTTTTAGAAACTTGAAACTAATATCTGGCATTTAGACCGTTATCATCTTTTTCAGTCGGGAAATTGGGCCTTTCTAGCTGGTGTACTTATTCTTGGTTCCTAATATGAATTTTAGGCTATGACAAATAATTCATCTACATATCCTCTGTTTCTGACACAAACGAGGGCAAGGAAATTTGTCTCCATGTGGTTACACAGAGATTATAAATAGAAATTATCGCAATTATGTAGTCCCCAATTATTATAGAAAAGAAAAGTTGCAGCAGTATGATTATGTAAAAAGCTAAGGATAGATACATAGTACTAATCACACTCTATAGGCTGATGTTGTAAGTTTTAATCCGTAACGATGCCGATGATTAAAAAGGATAAGGTACAACTGGCAAAAATTCAGTATATACTTCCTTTTCCTTATTGTGGTAACCTGCTAGCCCTGACAGAAAAAAAAATAGGAACAAATAATAAGATACATGCTGACCATGCAAAAAATAGCAAGTTTTGTCCTTTTCAAGATTAAATAAAAAAAAACAAGTTTTTTTAACTGAAAGTAAGGAGCGACATTAAAACTTAGAACGAACAGAAATTATTCCGTATATGAAAGGGGCTGTCCCCTCCTCAACGCCTCGCTCTTTACGCTAAAGTTTTTTATTGTTTTAAAAAATTAAGTTGTGAGACATAGTCAAACTTTAGCCTAAAGAGCGAGGCGTTGAGGAGGGGACAGCCCCTTTCATATACGGAATAATTTCTGTTCGTTCTAAGTTTTAATGTCGCTCCTTACTTTCAGTTAAAACAACTTGTTTTTTTTTATTTAATTTCTGAACGTTTTATAATTAATGCAGCTATGATTTTGGCTCGCCGTGCATGAATAATTAAAACGAAATTCGCATATTAATTTTCCTTTTTTTGGCTAAATGACTTTCTCGAAATTTTGTTCTGACGTAACTTACGAATTAACTTAACGTAACGAATTTCCATATTCGTATGTTTTTATTACGTATATTAGAGAGTCCGCCTCTAGTCAATACCTCGCTCTTTACGCTAAGGTTCGAATTTTGTTCGAATCACAAACCCCTCAATCACAAAGGCCGGTTAATTAGAATAGAAAGCTCTTTTGAAAGTACTGAAAAAACTTCAGCGGAAAGAGCTAGGTATTGACTAGGGGGCGAACCCCCTCATATACGTAATCATTTCTGTTCGTTTTAAGTTTTAATGTTGCTCCTCACTTTCAGTTGAAAAAAAAAAAACTTTTTTTATTTAATTTCTGATCGTTTTTTTTTTAATAATCCTGGGAAATCCGGCGCCCCCTTCATAGAAGTGTCCTCTTCCCCCAAGGAAACATCCTCCATGGAAAGATTTTCCCCCGTAACCCCTATTCTGAACCCCCCCCCCCCCCCCCCGAGAAAAATTCCTCCTGAAAACGCCTGTATATTTCCCAATAACCAATACTATATGTAAACAGTAGGCAAAGCTTATAACTTGCAGCCCTTCCCCCGGGAACTGTGTGGGATTAAGTCATCCTCAAAGACATATTAATTTGATTTTCGACTATGCTGAACAAAATGGCTATCTCAAAATTTTGATTGGGTGACTTCGGGAAAAAAATGAGCGTGGGAGGGGGCCAAGTTGCCCTCCAATTTTTTTGGTCACTTGAAAAGGGCACTAGATCTTTTAATTTCTGTCCGAATGAGCCCTTTCACAATATTCTAGGACTACTGAATCGATACGATCACCCCTGGGGAAATAAAAAAAAATAAATAAAATAAAATAAACACGCATCCGTGATCTTTCTTCTGGCAAAAAATACAAAATTTACATTTTTGTTCATAGGAGCTTGAATTTTCTATTGTAGGGTTCTCTGATACGCTGAATCTGATGGTGTGATTTTCATTAAAGCTCTATGACTTTTAGGGGTTGTTTCCTCCTTTTTTCGAAAATATGGCAAATTTTCTCAGGTGCGTAACTTTTGATGGGTAAGACTAAACTTGATGAAACTTATATATTTGGAATCAGCATAAAAATGTAATTATTTTGATGTATCTATTGGTATCAGAATTCCGTTTTTTAGAGTTTCGGTTACTATTTAGCCGGGTCGCTCCTTACTTACAGTTCGTTACCACGAACTGTTTGATAGGGTACTCGGAACAGGAGCTTAGAACATGACATATTGATTGGATATCTTAGAATCTGTACTCCCCGACGTTTTAAATTTTGTCACAAAATGACAGAAAACGACACTTTGCCGTGGCACCATCTCTTTTGTTACTTAAAAAGGTTATGTTCTGTTGATGACTGATCAACATCTTATCACCCCAGCATCCATATGATTATCAGCTGGCAATTTGCGAATAAAGACGGAAATCACTACCACATTTATATCATATTGTAAGGGTGTGTGTGTAATTGAACCCTAGGCAACTGAACCGATGTAACTGAACTCTCGTTCATCTGACTCAATGTGCATCTCAACCCCGCTTAACTTAACCCTGGTGTAACCGAATCCCCGTGCAAGTGAACCCCATTTAGTTGAGCCCAACTAAACCCTTGTGCAATTGAATCCCGTGTATGTATAGGATAAAGTTGACCTTAATAAAGAGAAATGGATAGCAATTCCGAACATGTTATTTTTCTGCGTTCTTTTGTTGGCTGTTTTTTTTTTGTTTTTTTTTTTTTGTCTTGGAGATTTATTCTTTCTGAGAATATTCTTATCGGTATTTTGTTTAAATTTTAGAATTTCCGGTCAGTCATTGGCTCCACCGATTGTGGCTACTTCATGATGCTATTGCCCGACGATTTAGCTACATACCTTCAATATTTGAGAATACTCGTCGCTTTCAAGTGCAGTATGTACATGCCACCGGGTACTCATTCTTAGTGATGCCAATTGCTCCAGAAAAAGATTCTACGGTGTCCATATCCAATAGACTGTCACATTTCTCAAAAGGTGGCTCTTTGTATACCGACAGGAACTTTGGCTCTGATTATGGTCTTCCTTTAATCGAAAAAAATGGACTTAGGATGCCGGTATGCGTTTTTACTAAAATAGCTTTGAATGTTTTAGAATATTTTCCTTTGTTCCTGTGACAAGTTATGTAATATCTGTAATGAACCTGAAATCTATTGCGTGCGTCCTAAAACTACCTAAAACCTGATTGATTGGTCAAAATTCCTTCTGCAGGTTCTACTTTCCTTTCAAGAAACTTAGTAGTATTTTTATGCGTTATGTCTTCTTTCTGACTTGCAACGTAGTATTAAAAAAAAGCTTCCGACATCAAAATTGCTTCTGTCGGGTCTTAAAGCCAGGGAAGTATCTTCTTGTTCAGACAGATAACCAATAGATAGCAGTAAAAAAAAGTGTCATTTTTCTTTTTTTCCCCTATCCTGTGTTGTGTTTTTTTTTTTTTTTTTTTTTTTTTTTTTTTTTTTTTTTTTTTTTTTTTTTTTTTTTTTTTTTTTTACGCAACGCCCTTCAGTCACCTATTCCTCACAATTCTTCATTTTAGCTGATTTATTTGACAAGGGAATAATGACTAAAAATCAAGCACAAGATAAACATGTTTTTCTTTCTCCTTACAGGATTCGTGAAATTTAACAATGAGGATCAGCGGAATTATAACTCCTATGATATTAGATTTTGTAACTATTTTATTATTGGCTTTGTCTTCTGGAAAAATTTCTGTTCTAAAATATGTGCTAAGTCGAAGTAAGTAACTGGAAAAATTGTCTACATGTATTTTGAACATATAGATGATTATCTATAATTTTTTGCTTCTATACTACAGGTAAAAATGTATACAAAGGGGCTTACAAGGCTACAGGGTATGAACATATTCTGAAAGCATAATTCTTTTTTTGGAACGGATTGTTATGGGTCTTCATTTTCAAAAGAAAAGCACGTGAAAACGTGACAAATGAAATATCTGAAGAGGGACTTACTGTAGCCGCCGGGCTTTGTCTCGTGTATTCATCAGTTATTTTCTTATTTTAATTTTCTCTGTAAGTCTATTTAACCACTTTGGTTTTATATCTTCAGTTTATAAAGAACTCCGTATATAGCGAACACTTTGCTCCTAGTTTCAAAAACATCTGTGAAGAGGTTTGCCCAAGATATTGGCATGGGAGAGGGCCAAACCTTAAATATTATTTTAGGTCGGTTAAGTTAGCAGAGGCTGCTCTATGTTGCACATAGACATACTGAATGAACGATTCAAGATCAAAACTTATAACTAACCATTACAAAATGTGTGTTCTCCAAACTACATTCTCGACTTGAAATATTTTGCCTTTTCTACAAAATCTGACCAAGTTCATCTGTGATACAATCGACAAGGGGCAATTGAATCATAGGAACAATACGAATACTCATAATGTAGCTCTAAGAATAAACGTTTCATGGTTTTGCCCTATATACCTGTTCTAAGTAAAAAAAAAAGGAAGAAAAATCTGTTGAAAGGTAATAATACACCTTACTTTCAGACAATACAACTTTTATCAAATTTTCTTGACTCGGAAAATAAAAAACGCTTAGAAAGTTAGGAGTAACTGTACAGTATTCCATGCTATTGTGGCAAATTTTACATTGGACTCAAACTCAGAAATTTCAGGGACGGCTTATTGAGTTCCGAAAGAAAGCTCCTTTAATGTTTATTTCTAGTCTGGGTGAATATCTTTTTAATTTCTAGAGTAAATTGAGGTGGCCAGTATTCTTTTTAAGGAGAAAGTAATTGCACAATGGTCAAGGGAGCCAATAAAAATAATTGTTTTTTTTAGATTCAGCAATAAAAAGAGAGGCATAGGAAACCCACAGTTACAATAATTTTTGGAAAATGAAAAAACGATGGAATCTGTGCAAATCAAGGAATTATTTAAAGACTGAACCGGTCAATTATATTTCTGTTGTTAAATAGATAATTGATTTTAGCTATATTCTAGATTGAACGCGAGTAATTTGGATTTTTTTGCCGCTCGGCTTTTATTTTTTACTTCCTTTTTGCTCTTCAGTGGTTTTTTTTGTATTGAGCCTCGCGATTTTTTTTTAATTTCACATTGCATTTTTTTTTTTTTTTTTTTTTTTTTTTTTTTTTTTTTTTTTTTTTTTTTTTTTTTTTTCTGGCTAGGATAGGCTAGGTATAAAAGGTTGGAGCTGTTCCGGTGCTATGAGATGTTTTGGGTCAAACAGACGGATCCTATCACCGTGCACTTGTCTAGTTTCTGGCTCTTATCTTCAAATGTTATTTTAAACCTAGCATTAGAGCCTTATTTAATTTTTGAAAAGAAAATATAGGTTTTTCTTCTTGATATAAAACATTCTCTTTTATGTTTTCTATTTTTAAAGTCATTCAGTACCAAAACAGGGCTCAACTTTAGACAGTTCCAGAAGCTTGATTTTAACAAGTTATTTATGGTCATGTGCTAGTAAAGTTGACTTGAAACATATACTATATTTTAAACTTCTTAGATTAGTTTAGTCTGACATGGCACGTACTAAGCTGATTCTTCTTTTTAGTGTGGCTTCCTCTGGGTTGCAAATTATCTATTAACAAAGAAGTGGAAAGTGTCTCAGACGAAGGAATCACAGATTGTTGACGAAAACGCTCATAGTAAGTGCTTCCAGGACCTGGCCAAGTTCTGCCAAGATGAGACCTTTTTACGTGATTTCTTTAGACTCTGATACCGGTGCTGTTTTGTCTGACATTTTGTTATAATTTTGGTAAATTTTGGTAAATTTGGTAATTTTGGTAAATCACATTTATCCATATAATGTAAAGTTATGATTTGTATATTTGCATTCTTGAAGTAAAAAATTTTAGAAGACAATAGAATATCTTTATTCACTAAAATAGTTGATAGCTACCAAAAGTGTTGAAAATAAATAAATCAACCCCAGTAGTCAGTTTCTTGTCAATCAAAGTGAAGCTAATAGCCAATTGACATTTGGTATTCTTAGCAAATTTACAAACTTACATTTTCTGGATCACCATACGCTTGTTTAGCTTTATCGAACATTACGGAGAAAAAAATGTCTTTGATAAATTTTTTCTACCAAACCGAAAAATAATGTCGGTCTCCATTTCGGAAACGAATGGGATTTTTGTTTTGTTAATTCCAAAAATGTCAAATGTAGATTGGCCTTAAGGTTCAAACCTTAAATTTCTTCAGTTACTGAAAATAGTGTCCATTGTGCTATTTACTTCTGAACATCAAACCAGTGGTTAATAGGACGAAAAATAATAATACTTATTATAAAGAGAGTCCGGTATGGAGGGCTCTGTTAATTAATGTACCTTGGGAAGGACGATTCTTTTTTTGCGCTTGTTACAACTACTAATAACTCGTTGTAGTCCCAAGCCACATGAAGCCTAAACAGCTGTGAAGGCTCCTCAGTCACAATCCTTTTGAAGTTTCACTCTCCTCTCCCTCCCATGGAATTTCCTTCACATCCTTTCTTATGGCCTCTTCCCACTCTATTTTGCGACGGTCTGCTTTTCGTTTGGCCCCAAATGGACTGTCAAAAATTAGAACTTTCGGCAATTATCACTCATCCGTAGAACTTGGCATAAAATCTTAACATTTCCTGCATTACAGCCCTCTAAAGTGGAAACGAACCATATTTGTCGCACAGCTTTTACGGTTAATCAAGTTAGTACCTATAATTATCCTTGGGCAACTCGTTTTTAAAACATCTAGCATGTCCTCCTCAACTTTTCAAAGTGCCCATGTTTTGGACCAACACCTGTTTACCGTGGCTTCCAATATTATAATCTCAGCTCAAAGCCACATCTTCCTTTTCTTCGCAAAATAAAATACCCTGCCCATTGGCTCTTCTACTTTTTACATCTTCACTGCATCCACCATCCATACTAGTAATGTCACTCTTGTAAGTATTCAATTAAAAAAACAAGTTTTTTTTTTAACTGAAAGTAAGGAGCGACATTAAAACTTAAAACAAACAGAAATTATTCCGTATATGAAAGGGGCTGTCCCTTCCTCGACGCCTCGCTCTTTACGTTAAAGTTTTTTATTGTTTAAAAAAATAGAGTTGTGAGAAATGGTCAAACTTTAGCGTACAGAGCGAGGCGTTGAGGAGGGGACAGCCTCTTGCATATACGGAATAATTTCTGTTCGTTTTAAGTTTTAATGTCGCTCCTTACTTTCAGTTAAAAAAAATATTTTCTTTTTTTTTTAATTTTTGAACTTTTTTGAATGCAGGTTTTGATTCTAGCTCACCGTACATGAATAATTAAAACAAAATGTGCTTATTAATTTTACTTTTATTTGGTTAAATGGCTTTCTTGAAAGTTGTTTCATTTTATTTACGAACCTTTTTATTAGTAATAGATATACCGTATGTAACTTACGAATTAACTTACGTAACGAACTTCTATATTCATATATTTTTAATACGTATATTAGGGGGTTTGCCCCCACGTCAATACCTCGCTCTTTACGCTAAAGTTCGAATTTTGTTCCAATTCTTTAAAAATGACCCCTTAATCACAAAGGCCGTTAATTAGAATAAATAGCTCTTATGAAAGTACTAAAAAATCTTTGGTTAAAGAGAGAGGTATTGACTAGGGGGCGAACCCAATTATATACGTAATAATTTCTGTTCGTTTTAAGTTTTGATGTTGCTCCTTACTTTCAGTTGAAAAACTTGTTTTCTTTTTTATTTAATTTCTGATTCTTTTTTTAAATAATGCTGGGAAATCCGGTGCCTCCTTCATAGCAATGTCCCTTCCCCTATGAAAACTTCCTCCATGGAAATATCCTCCTGCATAACCGAGGTCGCTCCTTACTTGCAGTTCGTTATCACGAACTGTTTGAAAGCTATCCACTTGATCAGTTTTCTCATTATCTAACATCACCTCTTTCCTCATCTATTCATAGTCTAAGGGAGTTGGTCTTCATAATGTAAATTTTGCTGACTGTTATGATTACAGTGATCCAGATAAATATTCCTATTTGTACGGAGTGCTTGCCTAACGCCTGGCTTCATAAGTATTTATTATTATTTAATGCTGATAACGTCAGAGAAAGCTGATATTTTTCGGCTAAGCAGCTTATCAGGGTCTCAACACCGTAAATGATGAAGAGATTGAAAACGTTATGTGCTGCACCGCTAGAGTAGAGATAGCTGACTTGAGAGTATTTCACGACTACTGGAATATATTGAAGAAGAAGCGTAATTACATTCTGGTACTTTATCAATTTAGACCTACAGCTTTGTACAGCCTATTCCGATTTCAAAATCATCATTTTAGCAGGCGTCTTTGAGAAGGAGTTACTTCAAAACTTACGATCAATTATTACAGTGATACTAAACATTTACTGAAGATATTACCAACTAGCCTTTAACTTATGAAGACATAAAATGTATTTCATTGGATTGCATTACAAGTGACAGTAAGTGAAATTATTGCGTAATTTTAGCTTTCAACTGTGATTAGTTTTATTGCTAATGATAATGGAATTTGACTTGGATCCAGTTGGAAATTTAAGTTAATTAAAGAGTTATTTAAGCAGTGAAGATCTAAGCCCCGTTTAGTTAGGCAGAAGAGGGTGGCTACCTGCCGCAAGTGCCAATGTGCCTACCACCTGTGGCTTCCCTTAAATTTTGGGGATTAGGGGAGTGGGAACAGACACTTTCTCTTCTAATCGTAATTTAGTCCGTTTTTTTATTAGCTGTAAATATAATAATCCGTCACATTACGGATAGAATTGACGCTTTAGCTCCGCTAAATTTTCTCAGTCTGATACTGTCCGAAACGTATACTCTACTGACCAACTAGTATGGTACCAATTGGACTTTTATGTCGCTTTTGGACTGCTGGGAATGCCCATGGCTGATATAGCCAAAGCTATGTCTGACTTTTTCTGAAAATCAAAAAAATTCAAAGTCTAAGAAAATGTTCCGGGCTTTTGCAAAAGCTACGAACTGTCTTACCGGAAGGCAGAAAGCCGTGGATAAGTGTTTTGATATCTTTAAAATGCTTGAGAAGTGAATGAAAAAAAAATTTCATTGCATGGAGTCGTAATTTTTGAACCATATTAAGTAGTCATTATCCCCATTAAAGTGAGTGCTACACTGTCTCTCAAAGAGAACGAATTATGCGCAAAATTTCACAATTTTTTTTTCAACGGAATTCAGCCTCTCTCAATACCCTATACCTATTCCAGTGTTTCCTTAAAAGCCTTCTTACTCAGTCACTCTGAGACAGCCGCCAAAACAAATGAGTGACCTTGAAAAGGAGAAAGAGAAAGAAGGTAGCCTGGGGACAGCAATTAGAGCATGTAAAAAGACCTAGTAAAAATCCGTGGCGACTCAATTATCAGCGTCAAGACCACAACGACCACCATAGCGGATACCATTAAGGCCAATATGAATCTTTGAAGTCCTGGTTGAAAGCTTTAAGAAACAAGTGACCAATTGCATGAACGCCGTCTGCATCGGAAATGACAGACCTTTTAAAGCTAGTTTTCATGGCATGATGATTTGATTAATGCCATTTCGAGTTCGGTCGTTATTAAACGCGAGCCGATTAACGTCAGAGAGGACATACCCCTGCGTCCAGTGGCAGATCCAGGAGGATGGGGGGACACCGGGCCCCAAAAATTTTTTCTATCGCCCTCATTCCTTGTTTTTTCCTGGTTTTCACTCTTTTTGAAAATTGATTTGTTAATTTGGTCAATTATTGGCATCCCTGTCACATTGGTCTCCCGCCAAGATTTTACTTGTTGGTGCCATTGTCACCCCCCCCCCCAAAATTGTGCTCTAGGTCGGCCCTTGCCTGCATCCTCGGTGCTACAAATGTCAGGCCTATTCAAATATGTCTTCTACCTGTAAAGTTCCTTTTCACTGCTCCCGCTGTAGACGGCAAGAGCATTCGAGTAACTGCGAATCCTAATCATGGGCAGCGCGCTAGCGCTGCTTAAGTAAAGAACGATGTGGGCAAAATGTGCTGTTTTTTTTGGTTCTCCATACCCGGGCACTTCGTATCGAAGGAGTCGTCGTAGAAACTTCGGAAAGGGCTCATTCGATTGGAAATTGGAGTGGCTAGTGGCCTTTTTAATAGTCGAAAGTGATTGAAGGGTAACTAGCCCCCCCCCCACGCCCATCAATCCCCCAAACACATCCAATCAAAATTTTGAGATAGCCATTTTGTTCAGCGTAGTTGATTTCCAGATAGAAAATATGTTTTTGAGGAGGACACTCCCCCACAACCCTCAGGGCAAGGGTTTTAAGTTCTGCCCTAGGGGCATATAAGGTTTTTATAGAAGGCGTTGTTGTAGAAACTTCAAAACAGGCTCATTCGATGGGAAATTCAAAGGGCTAGCACTCTTTTTAATAGTCGAAAGTGATTGGAGGGCAACTAGCCCCCCCCCACGCCCATCATTCCCCCAAATACATCCAATCAAAATTTTGAGATAGCCATTTTGTTCAGGGTAGTTGATTTCCAGATAGAAAATATGTTTTTGAGGAGGACACTCCCCCACAACCCTCAGGGTAAGGGTTTTAAGTTATGCCCTGGGGGCATATAAGGTTTTTATAGAAGGTGTTGTCGTAGAGACTTCAAAACAGGCTCATTCGATTGGAAATTCAAAGGGCTAGTACCCTTTTTAATAGTCTACCCTGGGGGCATATAAAGTTTTTATTGAAAGCGTTGTCGTAGAAACTTCAAAAGGGCTCATTCAATTGGAAATTGAAAGGGCTAGTGCCTTTTTTAATAGTTGAAAGTGATTGGATAGTAACTAACGCCCTCTCACGCCCACCATTTTCCCCAAAGACATCGAATTAAAATTTTGAGATATCCATTTTGTTCAACGTAGTTGAGAGTTCTGGAAATTTTGTCTTTTAGGATGATAACCCCCTCAGAGCCCTCAGTGCAAGGGTTGTAAGTTATGCCCTGGGGGTATATAACATTTTTATTGAAAGCGTTGTCGTAGAAATTTCAAAGGGGTTCATTCGATTGGAAATTCAAAGGGCTAGTACCCTTTTTAATAGTCGAAAGTGATTGGAGGGCAACTTAGCCCCCCCCCCACGCCCATCGTTATTCCAAACAAATCCAATCAAAATTTTGAGATAGCCATCTTATTCAGCGTAGTTGTTTTCCAGATAGAAAATACGTTTTTGAGGAGGACACTCCCCCACAACCCTCAGGGCAAGGGTTTTAAGCTATGCCCTGGGGGCATATAAGGTTTTTATAGAAGGCGTTGTCGTAGAAACTTCAAAACAGGCTGATTCGATTGGAAATTCAAAGGGCTAGTACCCTTTTTATTGTCGAAAGTGATTGGAGGGCAACTAGGCCCCCCCACGCCCATCATTCCCCCAAACACGTCCAATCAAAATTTTTAAATAGCCATTTTGTTCAGCAAACTTGATTTCCAGATAGAAAATATGTTTTTGAGGAGGATACTCCCCCACAACCATCCGGGCAAGGGTATTAAGTTATGCCCTTGGGGTATATAAGGTTTTTATAGAAGGCGTTGTCGTATAAACTTCAAAACAGGCTCATTCGATTGGAAATACAAAGGGCTAGTACCATTTTTAATAGTCGAAAGTGATTGGAGGGCAACTAGCCCCCCCACGCCCTTCATTCCCCCAAACACATCCAATCAAAATTTTGAGTTAGCCATTTTGTTCAGTGTAGTTGATTTCCAGATAGAAAATATGTTTTTGAGGAGGACACTCCCCCACATCCCTCAGGGCAAGGGTTTTAAGTTATGCCCTGGGGGTATATAAGGCTTTTATAAGGCCTCATTCGACTGGAAATTCAAAGGGCTAGTGCCCTTTTTAATAGTCAAAAGTGATTGGAGGGCAACTAGCCCCCCCCACACTCATCATTCCCCCAAACACATCCAATAAAAATTTTGAGATAGCTTTTTTGTTCAGGGTAGTTGATTTCCGGATATAAAACATATTTTGAGGAGGACACTCCCCCACAACCCTCAGGGCAAGGATTATAAGTTATGCCCTGGGGGCATATAAGGTTTTTATTGAAATCTTTGTCGTAGAAACTTGAAGAAGCGCTCATTCGATTTGAAATTCAAAGGACTAGTACCCTTTTTAATAGTCGAAAGTGATTTGAGGGCAACTAACCCCCCTCTCACGCCCACCTTTTCCCCAAACACATCGAATCAAAATTTTTAGATAGCCATTTTATTCAACGTAGTTGAAAGTTTTGGAAATTAGGTCTTTAAAAATGACAACCCTTCCCCCCACAGCCCTCAGGACAGGTGTTGTAAGTTATACCCTGGGGGCATATAAAGTTTTTATTGAAAGCATTTTCGTAGAAACTTCAAAAGGGCTCATTCAATTGGAAATTGAAAGGGCTAGTGCCTTTTTTAATAGTTGAAAGTGATTGGGTAGTAACTAACGACCCTCTCACGCCCACCATTTTCCCAAACACATCGAATTAAAATTTTGAGATATCCATTTTGTTCAACGTAGTTGAAAGTTCTGGAAATTTTGTCTTTTAGGATGATAATCCCCTTAGAGTCCTCAGTGCAAGGGTTGTAAGTTATGGCCTGGGGGCTATAAAGTTTTTATTGAAAGCGTTGTCGTAGAAACTTCAAAAGGGATCATTCGATTGGAAATTCAAAGGGCTAGTACCCTTTTTAATAGTCGAAAGTGATTGGAGGGCAACTAGCCCCCCCCCTCCCCACCCATCATTCCCCAAACACATCCAATCAAAATTTTGAGATAGCCATTTTATTCAGCGTAGTTGTTTTCCAGATAGAAAATACGTTTTTGAAGAGGACACTCCCCCACAACCCTCAGGGCAAGGGTTTTGAGCTATGCCCTGGGGGCATATAAGGTTTTTATAGAAGGTGTTGTCGTAGAAACTTCAAAACAGGCTGATTCGATTGGAAATTCAAAGGGCTAGTACACTTTTTAATAGTCGAAAATGATTGGAGGGCAACTAGGCCCCCCCCACGCCCATCATTCCCCCAAACACGTCCAATCAAAATTTTTAAATAGCCATTTTGCTCAGCGCACTTGGTTTCCAGATAGAAAATATGTTTTTAAGGAGGATACTCCCCCACAACCATCCGGGCAAGGGTATTAAGCTATGCCCTTGGGGTATATAAGGTTTTTATAGAAGGCGTTGTCGTATAAACTTCAAAACAGACTCATTCGATTGGAAATTCAAAGGGCTAGTACCCTTTTTAATAGTCGAAAGTGATTGGAGGGCAACTAGCCCCCCCACGCCCTTCATTCCCCCAAACACATCCAATCAAAATTTTGAGATAGCCATTTTGTTCAGCGTAGTTGATTTCCAGATAGAAAATATGTTTTTGAGGAGGACACTCCCCCACATCCCTCAGGGCAAGGGTTTTAAGTTATGCCCTGGGGGTATATAATGCTTTTAAAGAAGGCGTTGTCGTAGAAACTTCAATGAGATAGCTATTTTGTTCAGGGTAGTTGATTTCCGGATATAAAACATATTTTGAGGAGGACACTCCCCCACAACCCTCAGGGCAAGGATTATAAGTTATGCCCTGGGGGCATATAAGGTTTTTATTGAAATCTTTGTCGTAGAAACTTGAAAAAGCGCTCATTCGATTTGAAATTCAAAGGACTAGTACCCTTTTTAATAGTCGAAAGTGATTTGAGGGCAACTAACCCCCCTCTCACGCCCACTTTTTCCCCAAACACATCCAATCAAAATTTTTAGATATCCATTTTGTTCGACGTAGTTGAAAGTTCTGGAAATTTTGTCTTTTAGGATGATAATCCCCTTAGAGTCCTCAGTGCAAGGGTTGTAAGTTATGCCCAGGGGGCATATAAAGTTTTTATTGAAAGCGTTGTCGTAGAAACTTCAAAAGGGATCATTCGATTGGAAATTCAAAGGGCTAGTACCCTTTTTAATAGTCGAAAGTGATTGGAGGGCAACTAGCCCCCCCCCTCCCCGCCCATCATTCCCCCAAACACATCCAATCAAAATTTTGGGATAGCCATTTTGTTCAGAGTAGTTGATTTCCAGATAGAAATTTTTTTTGAGGAGGACACTCCCCCACAACCCTCAGGGCAAGGGTTTGAAGTTATGCCCTGGGGGCTTATAAGGTTTTTATAGAAGGCGTTGTTGTAGAAACTTAAAGGGCTCATTCGATTGGAAATTGGAGTGGCTAGTGCCCATTTTAGTAGTCGAAAGCGATTGGAGGGCAGCTAGCCCCCCCCACGCCCATCATTCCCCCAAACACATCCAATCAAAATTTTGAGATAGCCATTTCGTTCAGCGTAGTTGATTTCCAGATAGAAAATATGTTTTTGAGGAGGACACTCCCCCACAACCCTCAGGGCAAGGATTATAAGTTATGCCCTGGGGGCATATAAAGTTTTTATTGAAAGTGTTGTCGTAGAAACTTCAAAAGGGCTAATTCAATTGGAAATTGAAAGGGTTAGTGCCTTTTTTAATAGTTGAAAGAGATTGGATAGCGACTAACGCCCCTCTCACGCCCACCATTTTCCCGAACACATCGAATTAGAATTTTGAGATATCCATTTTGTTCAACGGAGTTGAAAGTTCTGGAAATTTTGTCTTTTAGGATGATAACTCGCTCAGAGCCCTCAGTGCAAGGGTTGTAAGTTATGCCCTGGGGGCATATAAACTTTTTATTGAAAGTGTTGTCGTAGAAACTTCAAAAGGGCTCATTCAATTGAAAATTGAAAGGGCTAGTGCCTTTTTTAATAGTTGAAAGTGATCGGATAGCGACTAACGCCCCTCTCACGCCAACCATTTTCCCAAACACATCCAATCAAAATTTTGAAATATTCATTTTGTTCAACGTAGTTGAAAGTTCTGGAAATTAGGTCTTTTAGGATGATAACCCCCTCATAGTCCTCAGTGCAAGGGTTGTAAGTTATGCCCTGGGGGCATATAAGGTTTATATATAAAGTTGTTGTATATGATTTATAGAATAGATTTTAGTCTTCCTCAAATCCAATTTTTATTTTCAAGATATTCTACCTATTCATGAGGTAGAAACTTTGCGAGTCGCTGGCTGGACGCTGGTCTTCTTCATTATTCATCAAGAGAAGTAGAAATCTGGTAAAAACGAAATGGCTGTGGCATTTCAGAATCCTTGCTGAATAGTTGAAATATCTATGAGCTATGTTTTTCTAACAGAATTAATTATCAAAATTAGTATTATTTTTATTCCTCGAAAATTACTGTATACAAAACTTCGAATACCGTATTACCATATTCATCATTTATCTTTCAATATTAGTGCGTCGAAAAAAAAACTCCTTCAGGCAAACTTCAGAAGTATATTAGAAATGCGGGATGTGGCTATAGTTATCGTGACTGAAAGTAAACTTATCCACTCTGTGTGGACTGAGGCAATTTCTTTTCTAAGTCACTATCATAGTCACTATCAGGCCTACCACCAAAAATAGTCTTTCTGCGGTAACACTAGTCGCAGGAATAGACAATAACTTAATGGCAAGTGCGGCGACGTAGGAAATTTCTTCGCGATTGTGTCTTTGGAACAGAATAAACGTTGCCGTCACCGTCGTCTTCGGTTTCTTCCTATGTCTTTAAAAGGATGAAATATAGTGCCATTTTGTTCAGTGTAGTTGATTTTCAGATAGAAAATATGTTTTTGAATAGGACACTCCCCCACAACCCTCAGGGCAAGGGTTACAAGTTATGCTCTGGGGGTATATAAGGTTTTTATTGAAATCTTTGTCGCAGAAACTTGAAAAAGGGCTTATTCGACTTGAAATTCAAAGGGATAGTACCCTTTTTAATAGTCGAAAGTGATTAGTGATATTTTTTGTTGTTGTTGTTGTTTAGACCAGGGCACTTCGTATCGAAGGAGTTGTCGCGGGAACTTCGAAAAGGGCTCATTCGATTGAAAATAGAAAGGGCTGATGTCCTTTTTAATAGTCGAAAGTGATTGGAGGGCAACTAATCCCCCTTCCACTCCCACCCTCCCACGCCCACCCTCCCGTTTACCCATTATTTTTAAAAACTAAATGTTGCCTTAAGATTAAATCAAAATGCACTGTGATAATGCTAATTCCCAATAAGGCATCTCAGCAGTATACCAAGAACGACTGAGGGCATTATGTTCAAACTTTCGGGGCTACTTCTGCTCTTAAAGTTAAACCAAATCAAAATAGCGTAAGTGTATCCAAGCTATCAAAGAAAGTAAACAGATTTTTTTGCGAATGGTATCAATTTTTGCATTTCAGGTCAACTAGAGGAGGTATGAATATAAATTAAACAGTACTATTTGTGTCCAGATTTATAAAACGGTGTATGTTGTTAAAAAATGCTGAAAGCTTTTCTCCATCTTACAAATAGCAGGCCAAACTATAAAGTCTTAAAAAATGAAAAGATTTAAAGTATTATTTTCTTTTTCCCTGAAAAGCCTATGTCAATATAAAATGAGCAGAAATTAATTAAAAATACTTTCCACAAAATAAGTTTTTCAAAGAAAAGTAAAGAACTCTATTAAACAAAAAATTAACAAAAAGAAAATCAAATAATCTACCAAGCGTGAAACTACCACAAATCAGCATCAATAAATAAATGAAACCCAAAACGAACAGAAATTACAATAAATAACCGAGTCAAACTCAAAACGAGCAGAAATTAACATAAGTTGGGCGCAAAACCCCTACGACTTCCCAAGGCCAGAACAAAATTTGCACTTTACTGAAAAAAATATAAATGTTTTTACTTTTGTAACTTTAATAAATCAAATAATATTAACATTTTGATTACTAAATATTAGCACATGTATATTAACACTGACAATGCACATTTATTTGTATTTTTTCAGTAAAGTGCAAATTAATAGAAAAAAGTGAAACGAATAGGGCATAAAAGTCCTGAGACATGCCACAATTAACGAAACTTTTACTTGAAGATAATCTATTTAAGTAAACATATATTCTCTCTGTTCTGGTGGTAATCACGAAGCAAAGCCAAAGTACTCTTAAGCCGTAGAATTTTTAAATTTTCGTAATAATAGTTTATCTACAGTGCCAAAAGCCTTAATCAAATTCAGAAATTATTCAGCTACTCTAAGATTTGTGTCAAGAGCCTCATCAGCTACTCTAAGATTTGTGTCAAAACCCTCATTAATTACTAATGTTATTTACAATAATGCTATCTCTGTAGGCCTACCCTTCTTGAAACCAAATTTATTTGGATGTAACAGTTTTTGCGTATTCAAATGATCATAAATTCTAGTGTTCAAACACTTTTCAAGAACAAGAGATATGACATAGTTCTGGCTCAAGCTCCAACAAAGGCCCGATGCGAAAAGTTTGATTTTCGGTCGGCAACGCAAAATATTTGAAAACATGTAAATTAAGAAAAATATTCGTTTTGAAATAAAAATTTTTTCTAAAAACAAAACAATTTCGAGAACTTGAAACATTTCAAATATCCCTAGACCATTTTGTCAAAGATTCCAAGTTTCGCAAATGAAATTTTCAAGATCCTTAAATGACAATGCACTGACACTGCTTTGTGACAAGAGCTATTAAAGTCAAATAGAATTCGAGAGTAAAACAGTCAAAAAGGCTGTCACTATGAAGGGTGGACTCTCTAAGTAAACTGTAGTTCATTTAAATTCCCACGGTCGAAACGCATTCTAGCATATGATTTATTAGCGCCAGATTTAGAATTCCTTACCCTGTTATAAGAAGGATCAGACACATAACTTTTTCCTTTAAAGTTAAACAGATGTAAAGACCTTATTTTTATATCAAGCAGCTCCAATTCTTTCGTCGATTTATGTATCCTTCCCCTTTTAATTGTTTTTCCACATTCCTTATTATTGAAACAAATTGCAAATAGCTTGAATAAATTAGTTTTTATCAGCAAATTTTTTCCCTGATAAAATCATATCAGATTTATGTTTTTAATCATGGCCACCCTAAATAGGGGTTATTTATTTGTTGGTAAAGATGTATAGTCCCATAGCCAGATACAAGATCATGTTTATACATGATAGGTTAAGTGGCACGATCAAGGCTTGACAGGAGAAGACTACCTTGCCACATTGGTCACCTCCAATTAACTGGTCTAGGTTATATATAGATATATGGGTGTCCTAATTCAAAAGTTGTCTTATCTTGTCCAAATGCATACATGCTGCGCTTAATAATTCTGTTCCAGTTAGCTGGATTTGCTAAGAAATTTCTAAAATGCTGATCCAATTTTTTTTATGATCTATGTATCGTCTAATCCATACCGAAGGATTATGCAGGTTCTTTATTGCAAAACTAAAAACTAATATCGACCCTGTAGAGTGGCAATATATAAAAAAAAAATTAACATTAAAATCCTCTTACCCTTTCAGAGAAACTTAGCCTGTGTTTTCATTTTGCATTTCATGGATAAACTGAAGAGTAAATCTATAGATTGAACTGCCAAACACGCATTTTTCGCAGTTTCATCAGTTAATTTACTATTTTTTTTTCTTGAAAACCCCGAAATGGAAATGCAATTCTTTCGTCTTTCCAGGACGAAAGTTCAAGTTCTTTTAGTTTTCAAACTAATTTCACTCTTTATAACACTATATTATATTATACAACAGAAAAGCAAAATATTTAAAGAGGGTGCCTTCAAAGTGAGTTATACTCAAAAACCGACACCCTTAGAAGACAAATAAGACACCATAATCAACTCACAGCCCCCATTCCAAATCAAATAATAATCATAATATAAATAAACACCAGCACCGGCAACCATAACTTCATATTAATTAATATTCATCTATTAGTTATATCTTTGAATTATTTCTAGAAAGCGAAGTAGAAGAATTTGAATCCACATAGCTTTCATAACTGTTCCAGAACTTTATTATTGAATTTTTGGGAAAAAATCTGGATGGTTCAGCATGAATTCTAGGGCAAGGCAATTTAGCTGAATGTCTTCCTAGACTATACCTATTCTGAACAAAAGAAATAATCGACAAATTAATAGAATCAAGAGCCACTGGTAATAATTCTTTATTTTGCTTAAGTCTAAAAAGGACAAAAATGACCGGAAGAACTGGCAAAATGCTCAAAAATGTATATAGACTGTTTGTAGGGGAATTATCAGGGAGTGCCGATGGGGGAAGGAAGGAGTGCTTTTAATGTACGAAGGGCTTTATTTTGAAGACGTTGAAGGGGCTTGATTCGAAATTTAAAAGTATTTAAATAAGCAATGGGACAATAATTAAAAAAAGAAAGAATTAAAGAATAATTAACTGACTTAAGGGCAGGGAAAGGGAAGTAAAATTTTAGATACTGCAGTAGCACTACATTCCATCCTAGCTGAATCCTAAGTCTATCAAGATGAAGCTTTCAAGATAAATTTTCATCAACTATAAGACTAGGTACTTACAAGATTCCTTTCTAGTAATGGTAACTATGTATCCGTTAAATGGACAGATATTTGAGAAAGCGGTGTCTGGGCATGGGAAAGTCGAGAAAACATGATAAAATGGGTCTTTGATGAATTTAAAACAATGCGGCTGTCAGCAAACCACTGCAATAGTTTCATTAGACTACGACAGATGTTTTCTCTGACCGATGATTCATCTGTATCTGTGACGGAATTAGCTGTGTCGTCTGTGAATAGTAAAGCGAGTCCATCACTTTCAATTGCGTCCATAAATGCATTGACGTATAATAGAAACAGAAGGGGTCTAAGAATTGAACCTTACGGTACTCCTACCTTTCCTGAACATGAGATTTTTACTGATCTTACTGTACCTCCATCCACAAATTGATTCCTACCAGTAAGATAAGACTGGATGAGTGAGACATCATTGCTTCTTATTCCGCTGTTGCCAAGCTTACCCAGAAAAATCAGATGACAAATAGTATCAAATGCTTTCTTCATATCCAAAAACATTGTAGATCTTATTATGCTCGGTAGAGTTCCCAGGCCTGGATCCAAACTGGAGCATAATGAAGAAGCTAAGCTTAGTCAGATAACTCATCGCTCTGTTGTAGTTTCAACGCTCCGTAATTTTCGAAAAAACCAGAGAGAATAGAGATAGGGCGTTATTTCGAATCCTCGCCAACTTGAAAACAGTGGGAAAGATTCCGTCCTTAAAGCAAGAATTAATGACATGTGCGATAACACTGACATAGCAATCCATGGTCTTCTTCATGAGATAAGTTGACGGCCCATCTGGACCTTCGAAGTGACCGTTTTTCATGGCTTGCACAATCTTCAGGAGTTCGTCTTCAGTGACAGGTGACAAAAACATAGAGGAGGTAGATGACGAAGGTAGGTATATTTTGTAATTATTTCTGCAGATAGAAAAGGAAGGAAAGAAGGGAAAGAAAAAGAAAGGGGAAAGAAAGAAAAAGGATTATTTGGCTAATAAAAATAGTTTAATAGCCAAATTCTCATTATTTTTTCGCTGATTAGTTACCAGCCTGTGCATAAGAGAGCGGGAACAAACACAAGAGCCGTATCGGTACCGGCCGGATATTGATCCTTAAACTGCTGGGGAAAGGCGATTTGGGTACCCGCACTTCCCACAGGTTTTGTTAGCTGTATCTCGTCAGCATTCTTTCTGTGTAGTTCATTCAGCATTCATTCACCCAAGAAACGAGTGAATAGCCAGAGGCGATACGTATATGTTTGCGAATACTTTCTGGACCGGTTTTGGATGGGATTAAGGACTTGGATTGTTAATTGTTGTTACATCATTGGGTACGATTGGACTTAATTTGGATGGATTATAAGCGAAAGAAAAATGGCAAAAATCAAGTATTTATATAGCCCTTTTTTAAATTTCATTCAGCGTTCACTTAACTTCAAAGATATTCCCCATGAATCGGTTGTAAGCACTGCCGTGAGATTTTTTGACAAGGAATCTGTCACACAAGCCGTAAGATTTATACGAGATCAATTAGATAAAGATGGAACCATTTTGAAAGAGCGTAGAAGCACAATAAATGCATCTGTTTTTGTAGAAGATGCGATTCATGCTATGAAGGAATTGGACGCTAAGGGTGATTTCCCTTTCAAATTCACTATTTATGATCCATCTGAGACTCCTTCCATACCTCACGATGTATTTACCTCATTAACGTGCAAACTAAACGAATGTGTTGAAAAAATGAATGCATGGCTGGACCGATGCAACGCCAGTTTTGTCACTAAAACGTGGCCTACTCCCAGCGAATCTCTAAGTATCCCGCTTCACGTAAAAGAAGCACCACCCGAAATCTATAAATCGTGCCAAAAGCAGAAAGAATTTCTTGATTCCAATGGTGCATCCGGAAAAGTACAGAAGGTAGTTACGAGAAGCGATACGCTGGTGTTGTATGTTAGAACCGAGCATGATGCAGAAGCTATAGCTAATAGCATAAAATCGAATTCCGCGGCTGTAGTTAAAGTCCATAAACCGAAATTCCTGGCAGTGGCTAAATATGTCCCTGAAGATACGACAAACGAGGAGATTGAGTCTGCTATGGAAGGGATCCAAGAAGCGAAACGCTATGGTACTAGCAAGTCAGTCAAGCTAACATTCAGAGACAAAGAAGCTCTTGAAAAAGCACTGAAATATGGCGTTTACGTCGGTTATTGCCATATCAAGGTGGACAAATATGTTGCCGCCCCTCTGAGGTGTTTTAAATGCCAAAAGTTTGACCACTTGCAACGAGATTGCACTAACAATGCGAAGTGTTCCAGGTGCTCCGGCGATCACGAAAACCCTAAAGACAATCCATCTGTCCGTGACACTAAATGTGCTAATTGCTCTGGAAAGCATCCATGTTATAGCTCGCAATGCCCGGTTTATAAAAGACAATTAGAGGCTAGTTCAAACAAACGTAAGCAATGAATGCAACTATCTCGCTTTATAGCAGAAATATATACGGGCACGCTCCACACAAGCTGTCTCTTTTAAGTGATCTAGTAACCAAGCATAGCATAATATGCATTCAGGAACATTTGGTAACAGCCGATCATTCAGCAATCCTTGACCGATTTCCAGGAAAGGACTATTTTTTGCAGCCTGCTATCCGCAACAGCTCAGTTGGAAGGCCGAGTGGTGGAATCTTGATCATTGCAGACTCCAATTTGCAATGCACGCTAATTGATTCATGCGATTCTTTTTCTGCGATAAGAGTTCCTGGTCCAAATGGCTTTATAGTCATATTAAATAAAAAAAAACAAGTTTTTTAAACTGAAAGTAAGGAGCGACAATAAAACTTAAAACGAACAGAAATTATTCCGTATATGAAAGGGGCTGTCCCCTCCTCAACGCCTCGCTCTTTACGCTAAAGTTTTTTATTGTTTTAAAAAATAAAGTTGTGAGACAGAGTCAAACTTTAGCGTAAAGAGCGAGGCGTTGAGGAGGGGACAGCCCCTTTCATATACGGAATAATTTCTGTTCGTTTTAAGTTTTACTGTCGCTCCTTACTTTCAGTTTAAAAAACTTGTTTTTTTTATTTAATTTTTGAACGTTTTTGAATAAATGCAGGTTTTGATCTTGGCTCACCGTACATGAATAATTAAAACAAAATTTTCATATTAATTTACTTTTATTTAGTTAAATGGCTTTCTCGAAACTTGTTTAATTATATTTACGAACGTTTTTATTAGTAATAAATATACGTAACTTACGAATTAACTTACGTAACGAACTTCTATATTCATATATTTTTAATTTGTTTATTAGGGGTTCGCCCCCTAGTCAATACCTTGCTCTTTAAGCGAAAGTTCGAATTTTGTTCCAATTCTTTAAAAATGACCGCTTAATCACAAAGGCCGTTAATTAGAATAAATAGCTCTTATGAAAGTACTAAAAAATCTTTGGCTTAAAGAGCGAGGTATTGACTACGGGGTGAACCCAATCATATATGTAATATTTTCTGTTCGTTTGAAGTTTCGATGTTGCTGCTATTGCAGTTGAAATAGTTGTTTTTTTATATTAAATTTCTGATCTTGCTTTAAATAATGCTGGGAAGTCCGGCGTCCCCTTCATAGCAATGTCCCTTCCCCCATGAAAACTTCCTTCATGGAAAGATCCTCCCACATAACCCCCGAACCACCCCCCCCCCCCACTACCAGGAAAAATCTCCCCTGAAAACGTCTGTATACTTCCAAATAACCAATACTATATGTTAACATTGGGTAAAGTTCATAACTTTCAGCCCTCCCCCCGGGAATTTCGGGGGATTAAGTCATCCTAAAAGACATACTTATTATATTTTCGAACATGCTGAACAAAATGGCTATCTCAAAATTTTGATCAGGTGACTTTGGGAAAAAAATGAGCGTGGGAGGGGGCCTAGTTGCCCTCCATTTTTTTTGGTCACTTAAAAAGGGCACTAGAACTTTTAATTTCCATTCCAATGAGCCCTCCCACGATATTCTAGGACAACTGGGTCGATACGATCACCCCTGGGAAAAAAAAAAAAAAAAAAAAAAACAAATAAACACGCACCCGTGATCTTTCTTCTGGCAAAAAATGCAAAATTCCACATTTTTGTAGATGGGAGCTTGAAACCTCTACAGTAGGGTTCTCTGATACGCTGAATATGATGGTGTGATTTTCATTAAGGTTCTATAACTTTTAGGGGGTCTTTCCTCCTTTTTTCAAAAATCAGCCAAATTTTCTCAGGCGCCTAACTTTTGATGGGTACAATTAAACTTAATGAAACTTATATATTTGAAATCAACATTAAAATCTGATTCTTTTGATGTATCTATTTGTATCAAAATACCGTTTTCTAGAGTTTCGGTTACCATTGAGCCGGGTCGCTCCTTACTTACAGTTCGTTACCACGAACTGTTTGATCAGTGTACCTCCCTACAAATTATCGTGATGTCCTCTCAGAAAGGCGTTACACGAAGGCTTGTGCGAGACTCGGGAGGTTGGCCGAACAACACAAGTCAGAAAAGATTATTATCTGTGGGGACTTCAACTGTCAGCTTCTGGATGATGATCGTTTTTTCACCATATTAAGGGGGTGTCTGCCAGACGCTATGCTCCCGGTTCCAAAATCCCAGTCCTTCACGTTTGTCCACAGCGCATCCCTGGCTACATCAGATATCGATCACTTTTTCGTAAATTTCCTACTTCCGACCGGGATTAAAGCCATTGTTGACTCGGAACACAATTGTAGCGATCACCTTGGGATTAGCTTAATGGTACCATTCTCCACCTACAAGCGGTGCCCCGGGCGATCATGGTTTATCAAGAGTGAATGGCAAAGGATAGATCAGTCCTTGTACAAAGATATTCTTGACTCAACTCTTGCTAAAATCAAAGTACCGTTCCACCTGCTTACTCATGGCCAAAATGAAGACAGACTAGCCCTGAACATCTTTTGCTCCGAAATTGTTCATTCGATGAAGCTTGCGGAATCTGCCGCTGTTCCAGTGGCAAAAGTGTACCCCAACACTCGTAAAAAGGGATGGGATAACCCAAATGTCAAGTTTGCCAAGAAGAGATCCAAGTTCTGGTACGAATTGTGGAAGGACTGCGACAAACCCCGCTCTGGAGTAGTTTTTCAGTGCTTTCGACAAGCCAAAAAAGAATTCAAACGTATTGTCGAGAATATGCAAGTCCAGCAAGTGGAGAAGTTCTCTTGTGATTGCAGGAGTGACCCAAACATCTTATGGAAGCGATTCCAATCTAACAGGGCCGACGCTGATGTGCAAAGTCCCATTCCCGATGAAAGTTGGGTAAACCATTACAAGGACGTGTTTGCGCCACCACCCAACGAGCTGGACTCCGTATATAAATCTGAGTTAGATAGGCAATTAATCAGCGCAAAACTCCGCCGCACTGATGTCATTGTTACCAAATGGCATATTAAGATAATTGTGAGAAAATTGAAAAAGAACAAGTCTCCAGGGCTCGATGGGATCACTCCGAGGCACTTACAGCACGGCACAGAACGTCTACATGAGTACTTAGCCTTACTATTCCAAATGAGCATCGAGCAGGGACTCACACCTGCCAACTTTCATGGTTGCCGCACATCCAATATTCTGAAAAAGAATCGAGATCCCTTGCTTTGTAAAAGCTGCAGACCAATCACAGTTTCATCGGTTATCAGCAAAGTATTTGAGAAGGTACTGTTGCCTCACATTACGTCACACGCTCTAATGGGAGACAAACAACTTGGATTCAGAAATGGGTTGGGCTGTGGACACGCCCATCGGCTACTAAGAAGAATAATGAGGTCTACATCTTTAGTTAAAGAGCCACTCTTTGCCTGCAGTGTCGACATTTCCGCTGTGTTCGATTCTGTCGTCCAATCGCAGGCACTGCGGTGCCTCTTGGATTCAGGAGTCGACCCCCGCATTGTCCTTGTTCTCCATGACTGGTACTCCCACACGCATATTCGTCTAGCTTTGGGATGGGAAACAATCGCCGGTCACCGCAAGCAAAAGCTTTCTGAACCCATTCGGCTCTTCAAAGGAGTTTGGCAAGGATCTGCTCTAAGCCCTATCATCTTAAATTCTGCGATTTACTCTGTAACTAGATTCGTTCGTGGGACCTTCTTTTTGGAGGGCTTGGATCTAAGTTTCATTTCTTATGCAGATGACTTGTTGCTCCTAAGCAGCACGCTGAGGGGTCTACAAGAGAATCTTCGTCTTTTAGTGACCCTATACAGAAGAATAGGACTACGAGTCAACATAGAGAAAACCGAATTTATCGTTTTTAGCGGCACCAACTCGACCAATTCCAATCTTGTCCTTGACGGTATCAGAATCCAGCAGTCCCAGTCCCTAAATTACCTTGGTATCATGTATGGCCAGACGCCTAGGTCAACTAGAGGCTTGTTGGCTGAATCAGTCTGTAAATCTATCCGCTCAGCATATGGAAAAGCTGTCAAATGCAAGTGGTCATTTAATCGATTTATTAAGTCAAAACTATTCAACGCCGTCGTCTCTCCTGCCATCTGGTATATATCACCCTTGTGGGAAATGTTGTCCCTCACTGAGCGTCGAAAAATACGAACCACGTACTACAGATTTGCAAAATTTTTGCTGGGACTTCCCCTAAGATTTTCTAACACGGAGATCTCATCCATATATGGAATCCTTGATCCATCAACCAAGGTGATTGATCTAGAACGGAGAGCCTCAAGACGATCCCTCAGTAAACTCTACGACTCACCGCTGACTCAACTGTTTCTGTGAATGAAATACCTGTATTTAATTTTTAGTGTTGAACATGTTTTTCTTCTTTCTTTGTTTCATTTTGTACTCCGCTTTTTTTCTCCATTTCTCCATTGTAAGCGGGCATAAATAAATATATATAGTTGACCGATCGTGAGCTTCCTCTGAGGTTGCTTCTCCAATACATGCAAAAAATTTGTTTAGCGTGTTGGCTACTTCTTGTTGCGATCTTGAAAGTGTTTCTTCTGGCTTCATCATGCTCTCAGGAAATGTGGTGGTTAGTGCTTATTCAGGTATTCATTTATTAGAGTCCATGTCTTCTTTGGTGATCCTTCTGCTTATTGAAATTGTTTATGGTAATATGCCTCTTTAGCTTTCCTAACCAGGGATGTCAAAGTGTTTTTATAGATTTTGAATTCGATACCAAATTCATCAAAATGAGCAACATATTTCCTGAACAACATATTTTTGTGCTCAATACTCGTAAGTAATCCTTGCGTGATCCGTGGCTTTTTCGGTGTCGCATACCTACCCAAGTGTCTTTTTGAAAAAGGGCAGGCAGAGTCAAAAGCAGATGAAAATTTCTCAACAAACAGAGCAGCCATTGCGTCTGAGTCCGTTCCTTCATAAAATGAGTTCCGATCGGTACAAGCTAATGTGGCTCTCAAGTTTTTTTTATTGATTTAAAATAGTCCTTCTTAATTTTATATTCGTATTTGATTTCCCATGGTTAATCAAAACTTCACCAAATAGGATAAAGTTCCGAAGCATGACTTAAGACGATGTAACTCGAATGCATGCTAAAATTCGTAAATATGATATCTCTAACTGAAGTAGACTTTTCACCAATACCTGTTGGTATTTTTACTTTTGGGACTAAACCCGCAGAAAAATAATTAGTCAGTAAATCCACAGGCTGAAATCTTGAGGCTTGGGACTCCAATTTCACCAGTCCTAAATCCATGTTAAAATCTCCCAATAAAAAAATCCCCTCCAATCAAAAAGCATCCCTACAAAGACCCAAATGATTTACGTTAATGGTTTGATGAACAAATGAGAGAAACGGAAACCTAAAGGATAATTGCACTAAATGTTAGCGAGTGGTGCTTTCTGTTAGTAGGATGTAGGAAAAAATGAGATTTGAAAAAAATCGAAAAGAAGAAATAACAAGGATATTCAAAGCCATTGAAAATGAAGATGCAATTCAGATACTTTGGCAGAGACCTCTTCTCGACCGTCCTCAGTGCAAAAGTAAAAGAAGGAATCCACCACTTAAAAAGACGATGATATTAAAAAGATGGGGGCGTCTCTTCAAAGTAATGTCATGGTCCCAGATCAACATTAACCCTTAAAGAAAAAATTCAAAAACAAATTTTTGATTCTTAAGTATGAGAGGAGCAAGGAGGCTGCCGGAACAGATTTCAATCAAACAGCTGCGATGCAGTCATTTGGATCACCAAACTTGGAAGCCCAACATCCGACTTGTTAGTTGCAGAAAGAACAAACAAGCAAAACTAGAGCTTTTTGTCAAAACTAGAACTAAACAGAAAAAACGGAAAACACGAAAACAATCCCACAGAATAGAAAGATCAAAAAGCACGCTATGGCAAGAACTATTTAAGTCTCTTTTTTCTCCTTTTTTTTCATTCCCGGAAAATTAATATAGATTCAAATCACTGTCGCAACTTCTTCATTAATGCAAGCCAGATGTAACTAGTCGCAAGACCATAAAGATGAAGAAGATCCTTTAGTTTCCAGCTATATGTCCGTACCTTTATGACGGACCCTAGAAGACGTTGTTTCACCTATCCTTTTCATCTCACGTGACTTACTCAACAGCTCACTTCTTCACAAATTCAATTCAAGTGACAAGTCCTTACAAATAGCTCTGCCACTCGCCTTTAGTTTACCAACGTTCGACATTACCACTTGTATCTCATTTTCCGATCCTAGTGATAAAAGCACTGGCTTCACCTGTTTTTGCTTACTTTTACGTTGGCGGGAGTCAGTAATATTTGCAGAGCGGGAAGCAAAACGATAGCATTTAGTTATCATTACTGGCTCAGCAATACATAACGTATTCATGAAGAGGTTTTTCATATTAGTTTCTGGCGTTTTGATAGATTTTTCATCCGTTAAGCCATGAATCCGCAACTTAAGCTTTCGGTGTTTTACTTCAAAAGCGAGCAGCAGTTTTTTTTTAGAGCTTCAGATTTAAGCTTCTGATCTTTCAGTGTAGATTCAAGTTCAGCTATTCGTGAATCACGCTTCACTGCACCACTTTTTAATGACACAACCTCCGATGAAATCGAGTCTAATTTACTGGAAAACTCAGCCTGAGACTCAATGATCTTGTCCAGTTTGTTGTCGAATAAATTAACAAAGTCGTCAAATGGCAACTGACTGATATATGACATCATTAAATACTGTTTAAACCACGATGAAAAATCTTCAGTTCATTCCAAACTACTAAGGACTTTAGTAAAAAATACTAAAGACTAAGAACTTCAACAATATTGTCATCAAAGTTCTCTCTTCAATGTTCTCTTTTGATAAAATAAAGAACGAAAATATGGGAGCTATAAAATTCTAGCAATTTGATGCAGCAACTAAAAATTTATGTTTTAAGATAGCGCGAAAATGGCCAAATAGTTCAAAATCAAAGCATGCTTGACCCATTTTCCTTGTTTTGAAAAGTATGCAAAAAGCCATCTGTCGTCTCATTCGATCTAGGACGTTTTTGGCAGTTACGTTTGGATCATCTTTTACCTATTGTATCCTGGCACTACTATTCAAGGTCAGTTTGTCTTTTCCATGCTCAATAGGGCAAATTGGGAACCCCAACTTGGAGTTAGGCTAGCCTAGACTTACTGCCTTAGCTTCTTATTTCAGTTTCGAAATTTGGTAACATTCTGGTTGCAGACTCCATGAAAGGAAAAATTCTAGTTTAGCTACTTTTCACTATCTTGGAAAGGGGCTAGGTTAGGAAAATGAAACTTTTAAGGATGGTTCTACCAACTAAAGTATGTCCTAGGAAGGTAGACTATTTTGAAGTACCTACCTCTGCTCCATCTCCCTTTAGAGGGCACTGACCATTGATGATCTTTAAAAATCTTTATGTTGTAAAAGTGAAACCTTGCAAAATAGATCTTCTGCTTAAATAAAGTACAACAAAACTGTTCTCAGCTTCACAACTTTGCCCAGTCCCAATTTAGGATATAAGGTCTTAAAGGTACACAAATACATTTCCCAAATTTAGAAAAAAAAACCATTGATATGGCTTAAAATTCTACTCAAATTAAAATAATTAGAATTGCATTTTCAGAAACTAAAGCCAGAGAAAAAGAAATTGATAACTGAAAATAAGATAAAATATTGTTTTGTCAAAATTCTAATAGGCCTAGGTTACAGACCTGTCAATAGGCAAATTTCTAAGACTTAGAAATCAGAAGAGGGTTAACATAGAAGCTTGGCAATACCTTCCCAGAGTATATTTTGGTAAATTTTTACCAAATCATATTATTGACTTACAAATAAAGTGAATATACCACTCAATGCTATTTTTATGCTCTTTCCAAATATAATAATCATTTTTGTCAAAAACAAATTTTACCCCACCCCTATATACTGATTCAGGGTATATAATTGCACATTAGGGGGGTGGGGTAAAGTTAAAACTTACCTCCCATTTACATCAAAAATTAAATTTGCCCCCACCCCCTAATGTGCAAATATATATCCTGAATTGGTATATATAGGGGTGAGGTAAAATTCATTTCTGACAAAAATGATTATTATATTTGGAAAGAGCATAAAAAAGGCATCAAATGGTAGATTCACTTTATTTGTTAGTCAATAATATGATTTGGTAAAATTTACCTATATTTTTGACCCTGGGTTCATTACTAAAAGTTTCGTTTTTCTAACCTAATCTCTTTCCAAGATAGTGAAAAGTAGCTAAACTAGAATTCTACTAGAAAAATGTTAAGAAAATAAAAGTACTACCATTAGATTCCTTATCATATGTTCTAGTCAAATATTATCCCCTTAACTGAAATTTCCTTAAATTGCAATTGCCAGCAAGATAAGGGGATGATGGCCTCCTGCAGATTTCCTGCTGGTACATTGGCCTAGATAGCACCTTTACACAAGGAAACATGTTAAGAAAACAATTCTTACTTCATAATATACAGAATAATCATAGTTTACACATTTTGAAAAAGGAGAACCCTAAATTTTTTATGTCTATTCTCTAAGTCTTGAAAAACATGCTCAAACAAATGCCCAACCACCATTTAACCTAGCCTAACCTAATTGAACCTAATTTCTCACTATTTTTATGTTAACTTATAATATGAGAAATAATTAGATAGTACTGATGGTGTTTAATTTGTATTTAAAAATTATTTTTCAGAAATTTGTTGAAAAATATACAACAATGAAAGAAGTGAAGTAAGGTTCCCACATTAAATGGTACTATGATTATTCTGCATATTATGAAGTAAGAATTGTTTTCTTATGTGAAGAGTCTTATATAGGCTTACACCCCTGCTAGTGGTAGTGTGACAACTTCAGTTGACTTTCATTTCCCAATTAAGCTTCTAGTCAAACATATGGAAATGAGTCTATAATGGCTGTCTGAACTGTCTGTTGTGTCAACTCATTCTGCTATTCTAACACTAAAAATAAGTTTTGTCTGCTTTCTTCTTTCCAACCAGTTTTTTTGCTATGGCCTCTAGTGTAGCTCAGGAGAGAAGAGGGGTAAATTCAGAGATATTTCCATTACTGAGCTATGAATTAGGGGAACTTACCACTTGGTGCCTTTTTGCTGTTTCCAAATACAATATTTGTTTTAATTAAAAATTAGATTTTAAGCCTGGTAAAATTCTAGACAGGCTGCATTTTACTATCTGGGAAAGTGGTTAGGTCTGGAAAATGAAACTTTCAGTGATGGATCTACAAACTAAAGTATGTTCTGGGAAGGTATTTTGAAGTTCTTACCTCCACTCTTTCTCCTTCTAGAGGGTATTGATCTTTGATGACCTTTAAAAATCTTTGATGACCTTTAAAAAATGTTACAAAATAGATATTCTGCTTAAACAAAGTAAATAAAAAGTATTTTCAGCTTCACAACTTTGCACAGTCCCAATTTATGAGTTTTCAAAGATCTGCAAACACATGTCCTAAATTTAGAAAGAACTCATTGATATGGCTTAAATTCTACTCAAATAATAGGAATTGCATTTTCAAAACCAAAACTAGGGACAAAAAAAAACTGAAAATTAAGATATTGTTTTGTCAGAATTCCAATAGGCAAGTTTCTAAGACATAAAAATCAGAAGAGGGCTAACATAGTAGCTTGGCAATACCCTTCTAGAATATGTTTTGACCCCTGATTCATTACTAAATGTTCTGTTTTTCTAACCTAACCATTTTCCAAGATAGCAAAAAGTAGGTTGTCTAGAACTCTACCTTAAGCCCTTAATGGACCCTAAAAGATGATACCTTTATCTCTTTTTTTTGGCCATAGGACAGAATTGAAATATTGGTTAAAAACTTATTATTTGATGATAATTCCATTTTGTTAAAGTCATAGAATCCACAGGTATTGATTCATAACGATTCAGTTGAATAAACAGTGTATAAATCTTTTAAAAATTGCCCTGTTTACTTTAAACCATTAGCATCACTCTTGTTTAAACCTACACCCCTTTAAATTGAATTGACTGTGATGAAATCAAGAACTAGAAACCATGGGATATATATATAATTTGGGTTATATATTTGCACATTTTTTTTTTTTTGGGGGGGGGGTAAAGTATAGGGGATCTGCAGTTGGAATGTGTTAACTACAATTATTCTGCATACTATGAAGTAGGAATTGTTGTTTTTAAGCTTTTCTACAGCCAAAAATAAGAGAAAAAAGGATCATTAAGAGTCCATGAAGGGCTTAAAATTGAATTTCTGAGTAAAACAGCTGTTATATTCAGAAAGGGCATAAAAAAGGCATTGAGTGGTATGTTCACATAATTCATAGCTTAGTAATAGAAATCTCTAAAATTCCAAGAAGGCTGGGGCAAACCTCCAGTATTTTTATTTAGGGTGCAAGAGGAGTCCATAACTGGAGAGTCAAGGGATTTGGGATATATAATAATATTTTTCTCCTCATTACTTGGGGGGGGGACTGTCCTGACATGGACAGTTGCTACTGACAAGGGCTGTGTCCACTTTCTTTACCACACATAGTTGTCTTGTGATAAATATGTGCTTAATAAGCCTAAGGGTTCAATTAGCCTTAGCAACCTGTGCTTGCATGTGGCTATGAAATGTTAATTTGTTATCAGTAATAACTCCTAGGTTCTCCCCTTTACTTACTGCTTGAAGTTGTTCACCCTTAATGTAGTGTTATACCAAATTATTAGTTTATTAAACCCAGGGATCTAGAACAAAAACATAATAAGCAACTGGAAGCATAGTAACAACAAAAGCATGATAAACAACTGCAAGCATATACAAGCTCTAGAAGCATAAGCACACCAATCATGCATGATATTACATCCTCCTTCTTCTATAATTCAAGATTAACACTGCTTACAGCCAGTGGAGGATGAACTATTGGTACTGTTACTAACATCCACAAGAGAAGGCACTAGGCTTGCATCTCCTGGACCTCCACAACTTGGACAAGAACACTAAGGAGCTGAGCATGTGGTACTGCTAGCAAACATATCTGGGAGAAGGCACTTGGCTCACTCCTCACCAGGCAATATATACACTATATACATACTTCCACTTTTCTTATTTTGATAGTTGGGTATGGTCACAAGTTTAGTTTGATTGGTGGCTTAATTTGCCTTCCATACCTGGTTTGGGTCACTGTTGCCTCTGCTGGTGTGCTATCTTTAACTGGGTTTGGGCTGTTGGTGGCATGGGGCAGGGTTATTCTGTTGGGTGAGTTGATGTTGGATGATGCTGTAGGCAGTGTTGCATGTGTACAAGGTAAGTCAGATGTTGGATTGATCACTAATGGAGTGGCAATGTCCACTGTACTGCCTGCTTTGTACATGGGGCAATGGCAAGGTATTTGATATATGCTTCCAATTCCCCTGTAGGATGGTTCCAGCTTGGTTGCAATATGGAACAATCTGGGGCAAGCTGCAGGCATTATGAGGGTGGCTGTGCTCCACTGACTGCCTGTTTGCTTCTGCTAAACCACAGTGTCACCTGAGTGAGTGTGGGCTGAGACTTGGCATGTTTGTAGTACTGCAATTTCTGTCTTGATTGTGCCTCTTTACTCTTCAGCAGTTATTTGTTGGTTGCAACAACCTGTTTCCACATGTGTTTTTCTGTGCAGGGTAAGGTGGAGCATAATTGGCAGCTCATCAGTAGCTGCACAGGAGGGGCATAGCTGTCTATAGGTGTGTTCCTGTATTCTTGGAGACCCAGGTATGACTCATCTCCACTTTTAGTTGCCTTGGTAAAGATGTTCTTGCATGTGTGATTAGAGTTTTCTACCAACCTGTTGGACTGAGGGTAGATAGGGCTGGATGTCTTGTGTTTTTTATCCCAGTCCTCTACAAATTGTTTAAACTCTGAGAATGTGTATTGTGTTCCATTGTCTGACATGATGGTATGATGAATGCCATGTTGGGCAAAATGTGTTTTGAGTTTGTTGGAGACATTCATTGGACATTAAGTTCCTCAGCCTGTCGACTTAAAAATAATGGTTTTGGTAGTCAACTGTTATGAGGTATATTCCTTTGTTCCAATCAAAAATGTCTCAGGCTACCTGCTGCCATGGCGCTAATGGAATCTGTGAGTTTATAAGGGCTCTTTCTGATTGTTGCGGCTATGTTTCTGGCAGGCTGAGCAGTTTATGATTAGTGTTTCAATGTCAGTGTTCATCTTTGGCTAGTAAAAAAGCATTGTGGCATGTTGTTTTGGTGGAGGTGTGAGATGTGGAGCTGCTTGAGGATGTTGGGTCTCATCTTCAAGTGAATAACAATCCTGTTGGCCTTGAATATGATGCCATTCATGTATGATAATTTGTGCTGAAGGTTCCAGTATGCAAGAATATTTGTAGCACATTGCTTTCTAGAGCTGGGCCACCCACCTTGCATGGCTTCCTTGAGACCAATCAGGTGTTCATCTTCCTTTGTTATGGAGTTGTATTTCCTCAAGTGTTGTATCACAAACAGGAAGAAAACATGCAATCTGCTGGACATACACTTTGATTTTTCTATGGAGCTTCTTATCAACAACAGGGAGGTGCAGTCTTGATAGTGTGTCTGCAACTGCAATTTCTATCCCTTGTCTGTAGACAAACTCCAGATCATAGGGTTGAATCTGGAGCATCATTTGCTGGGCTCTGGCAGGGGCTATTTGAAGTGGATTTTGGAGGATAGTCTCAAGTGGATGTCGGTCTGTTGTTACTTTTACATGCCTGCCATATATGAAGTGGTGGAAGTGCTTGCAACCAAATACTGTTGCGTATAGCTCCTTCTCCAGTTGTGAGTATTTCTGTTCAGCTTTGCTGAGAGAGTCTGATGCATATGCAATGACATTACCATCTGATAATATATGAAAAGATATATGCTCCTAGACCATGTGACAAAGCATTCACAGTGAGATCAATTGACTTGCGTGGGTGATCAAAGTATGCTAAGTTTGAGACTGTTGAATCTTTGATATTTTTCAACACTTTGTTGTGTTCCTTTGCCCAAGTTAATTTTGTGGATTTGCTGAGTTGACATAGGATTTTGTTCTGTGTTGATAGGTTTGGAATGTATTTTGCATGGTAGTTTAACTTTCCCAACAGGGTCGCAAGTTCTTCTTGGTTTGATGGCATAGGCATGTTGTTGATGGCTTCAAGTTTGTCAAGATCTGGCTGCATTCCTTGTTCACTAATAACATGTCCAAAGTAGGTCACACTGGTCACACTAAAGTGACATTTCCCTTTGTTGAATCTGATGCCCTTTTCTCTTGCTCTCTTAAGTATAGCTGTCAATTACTTATTATGTTCCTGAAAGGTTGACCCAAAAACTAGAAGATCATCAATGATAACAGCAAAACTGTCTAGTCCCTCAAAAACCTCTTCAGTTCTTCTTTGGAACTCATCCTGGGCTGATATGATGCCAAATGGCATCCGTTTGAAACGGTATTTGCCAAAGATGGTGTTGAATGTGGTTAGATCTCCAGATTCATCATCTAAGACTAGTGACCAACCCCCTGATCTTGCATCCAACTTGCTCAAATACTTTACTCCATGGAGTTGGATATGACATCTTCTAGGGAGGGAATAGGGTGGAATGGTCTTTGGATTGATTTATTTAAATCAACAGGGTCAATACATATTTGTAGACTGCCATCCTTTTTTCTACAGCAACCATCAAATTAACCCAGTCAGTTGGTTTGGAGATTTTTTCAATTATACCTTGTTCTTCCATGTGATTAAGTTCTGCTTCTAGTTTTCCTCAAAGTGATGATAGGATTCTTCTTGCTGGGTATGCTGTAGGGACTGTGCTGTCCTTCAGGTTCAAATGGCACTCTCCATCTAGCTTTCCTATTCCTTGGAAAACGTCTTTGTATTTGCCAACTATATCATCCACTTTTGTCCTGTCAAATACATAAAGGATGTTGCAAGTGTTTTCTTCAACTTAACTGACATTCAAGAAAAGTTTCACTATGTTCAGATCAATGCTTGACAAGAATCCAAGAATTGACACCAGCGTTGCCAATGGTTTGAGATAAATTGTACCAGTTTTCTGACCAAAGCTGTACAACAAGAGATAAATTTTTACCATCTGAACAATAGGTTAAAAATTCGCCGCTCGCGTCGCTTTGTGATGCTAGCCGGTAGTTATTTTTAGTTGATTTTGCTGAAAACTGAGAAAAAGTTCTAGGACAAGAGCTGAAAAAATTTACCCAAGGCAGTAGCAACCTTGTAGCTTGAAATATGATGAATGCTTCTATAGACTTTCTCAGCTTGACAATATAGCAGTACCAAACCACTAAAAGCATTTTAGAAGAAGGTTTCATTAAAATTTTCTGAAAGCGTTCTTGAAGCTGATTGTTGGATTAATCCTTTCTTTCAAAATTTTTGGCATTAAGTCAAATAATGGATAAAGTCAGAAAGCCAATAACGTAGTGTCAACAGCATATAATCCACCTATAGGATGAATAACTAGCGCCAGAAGCTAAAAAAAACATATCAGCAATCACGCCATGAAAGTGGCTATCACCACAGATTCCCATAGGTCCACAGACTAGGCTACCCACCAGTGAGTTACGCGTTGACCACATAATTCACTGGTCATTCTGCATAAGTTCTTGGTCGATTCTACTAATCAGAACTAAATTAATTTAACAGAAGTATTTTGACTGTATTTCAGAAAAAATCAGCTTAAACCATACAAAGGTAGTAAAATTGTAACACTTAAAAAAAAGAAACATTTGTGCTAGTTGATTATTTTTTCGGTTGTTTCTTCTTGTAGCCCAGCTGTTTCATATCCACTTCCACAGTTTTTCCTCATTTGATGCAGAACCATTTTCATGGGTGGTTTCCAGTTCTTTGAGACAATCCGTTTTGCACTGAGAAGCCCATTCAAGGTGGTGAAACCAAAACGATTTCTAATGCTGGTTTTGTTCAGGTTGACAGCTGAGAAAGTTTGCTCAGCAGCAGCGGAAGTGTGTGGGAGAACAAGTAGGCTTAAATTGAAACGCCCGAGCAGAAGAAAACGCTTTGACCCATTAACATCTTTTTCCTGTAAACCCAAGTCCAAAACATGGCTGGATCTGAGTCAATCGAAGTGCCAAGCTCAGAGCAAAAGGGTAATCTCCTCCACTCTTGGATTATATCTTCCAGGTCATTGTCAATCAGTAAATTCAGAAACTGAGCCAGAAGTGGTGCCAGATTTGGCTGATTTTACTCTACTCCCATAGCAAAGCATGGATGAAGCCTATTGAAGTTTCTTACCAATGAACACCTGGAGTTGAAAAGCGCTTTCTCATCTCATCACAGAGGACAATCAGAAATTTCCTACACTCTTTTTTAAACTCAACTGCAGCAGATAGAGATACCTTTCCTTAGTCAAAAATCACTTCCACTTGGCCCCCACATTCCATATCCTTGACATTGACGTAGTAGGTGGTGTCATGTTGGTTTATGAGGCAGGAATTAATTTCTTTGACATAACTAGGCAACAAAAAGTGGGATGCTATTGTCTTGTACACTTCAGAAACATGATTATAGACAATATGAATCTGGGTTTCTTCTGCATGAAATATACTTCAAATATACTGCATGAAATATACTTCAATATACTTCAAAAATACACCAGGAAGGCAAAGTAAGCCTTGAAAACTGCTGACAGCAAATTTTTTAGTATAGCAGTGGCCTTCCCCGGCTTGTTGTCCTCTTTAAGACTTTCTTCATGGAAGAATCAAGTCAAGCAATCCCACTGCTCCAAACATTGAGCTACAACTGCTTGTCTAGACAACCATCAAGGTGCTATATGTTTCAAAATTCGATGTTCTTTCAATTCCATTTAATTTCGCAATACTAAAATCTCATTGGCCCTTTGGGCTGTGACAAATATAGCTGTATATATCCTGACAAAAATCTTCAATTTCTTTTGGCAATTGTTTTTTGGCAGCACTAGCACATATGTGAATGGAATGGCATGAACAACCAAGTATAAAAAAAACTTAAGCAGTCTTTTGACAGCTATGCCTAAACACCACCTTGCTCCACCATCATAACCGATGCACTGTCTGCAGCAAATCCTATTAGGTCTGCCTTTGGAGCTCCAATTTCTTGAAAAAGTAGTTTAGTTATGGCCCAGTAAATATCTTCAGCTGCACATTGCTGAACTTCTAGAAGTCTCAAGAACTAGTCTCTTACGGAAAAATTGTCTTTTAGATCAATATCATTCAGATCAAGATGGCGAAAAACTATAACCAGGCTCTTTTTGTTACACAAGTCTGTGCTTTCATCAACTATTATTGGGTATTTTTGCTTCCTGATGATTTCGCACAGATCTTCGAAATCAACTTCGCCAATAACGTCGTTCACGAGATATGAACGACGTTAAAATTTGGATTGTATAAAAAAAATTTTAAATGTTCTGCGTTGTACAAGGACCTTAAACTATATATTAGAACTAATCTAGAATATGGTATCCAATTCTTCTCAATTTGTTCATCATCTGCATTTAAACCCTGGAATCTTTACAAAATTCAGCTATTCGAATTGCTCTGGGTTTGCACAGAAATACTCCTCTGTCTAAATTAATACAACTGTCTGGTTTGGTTTCCCTAATTGAAAGAGCATCTAGTCAAAGGAAGAAATACTTCTCGCGGATTCAAGCGTATGGAAGTAAGCATGTTGTGTATAATCATACCTTTGCTTTGAAGGCAGCTTGCACCAATGGCCATTCATCTTGGAATCAGTTTCAATTGGAGATCCCAAATCGGACTCAGTATTCCTCCTATACGTACCCCTTTACTGACACTCCGCCATGGAAAATGAGTCCACCTATTTGTCAAGCAGAACTTATTCCAATTAATAAAAACCAAATTCCCAATCATGAGATTCAGACTATTCTAGCTGAACAGATTTCGAAGCTTTACCCCAATCACAGGAAAATCTATTCAGATGGATCTATTTAGGGTGTGAGAGCTGGAGCAGGAGTATGTATCCCTTCACTGAACCTTAACCTTTGTTCACCCCTACAATTGGGATCTTCTATTTTGTCAGCTGAATTATGTGCCATTCGCTTGGCCCTAGATGTTCTCCTAAATTATAGCATAATTCTCTGCCTTTCTGACTCCAAATTGGCAATTCTGTTGCTCAAAAAAATTAAAAAAATGGAATTGCCAATGATAAGGACCTATTCAACATTAGAAGACAGCTTCTGAACCTCCAGGCTAAAGGCAACCAGATTTGTTTCCAACATGTTCCAACCCATAAAGGCATCAAATATAATGATACAGCTGATTTACTGGCAGCCAAGGCTTCTTTGTTAAACCCAAGCCCTCTCTCTCTGACCTCAAATAACGTGATATTATTAGGCAAAGATCTAATGTTAATCACAGAAAATTGACTTTATCTCCTTTTTGCTCTAGATTACACACAATGCTATATTACCGTCTGAAATCAGGTGCCCTTCTTTTCAATAGTATGTTATTTAATTGGAAGCTACATCAACCCCTCTAGGCAGGGTCTGCTTTGCAACTGATGAAACAATCCAGCATGTCCTATTTGATTGTCAGCCATTGAGTTTAAAGAATATTTCCCTTAAACGCCTATGCTCTCTGGCTACTATTCCTGATTCCTCACTGCAATCCTGAATTTGAACCTGCCTTGGAACGTGGATAAAAAGATCTTTAAGGCATCTATTGACATTTTAAAGAAGAGTCTAATTGATTAGTGTTTATTATGCATAATGAAGACATTAAAAAGGAGGCTATTCATCATTTGTTCTGGAGAGTGCAGAACTGAGCAGGAGTGAGCATGAAGAGCCGTATTGGTACTGGCCGGCCTATAAGTCTTAAATTGCTGGGGAAAGGTGACTCAAGTTCCCGCACTTCCCACAACCCATCAGTAGAATTAAGAAGTTTAATTGGGATGATTGGTTTGTTTTAGCTGATAAGAAGACTTGGTTACAGTTGAGGACAATGGATTTCTAAATATCTTATGACACTTTTTGGTGAATCAAAGGGGTGAAGGGACTTATTGGTAGTTCATATATCCTGCTACAAATTTTTGGAACTGGAACTGGAACCTCCAAATTGTACCAAAAACGGTACAATTGTACCGCGTTGGCAACGCTGATTGGCACTGAGTCAGTTTTGACAATAAAGAATGGTAAGGTTTCAGCTTTGCTTGATTTGTGCTTGCAGCTCAGCTGGCATATGCCTCTGACAGGAATTTTGGATCCACAGTAGCTAGTGAGTTTCTGAGTACTTTGTTTCAGTGATGGTTGATGTGGTAAGGCATCACAATACTTGGCAGGTAAAATGTTTGCTTGTGCTTCTGTGTCAACTTTGAATTCAAAGGTAGGGAGTGGTTCACCTCCAATGTAATAAGAGCCTCATCTTTGTCTTTATTGGTTTTGTTTTCTATGGCATATAAGAAAACGTTGTCATCTTCATCACTGTTGCCAGTTGGGCTCTCCTTGTATTCAGTCACAGCATTAAGTGATTTGGTCAAAGTTATTTAGCTTTTTGCATTTTGTGCAGGTTTTACCCTTTGTAGGACAATTGTGGCTAGGTGAGTATGAACCTTTACAGAAATAGCACTCCTTAGTTTTTCTAGATGATGGAGGTGCATCTTTGTATTTCCTGACTGTATTTGGAAATACTAGACCTGGCTGGATATTTTCTTCTTCAAATGTTCTTAGCTGCGCCTGGGTTGTTTGGTAAGAACAGCATTTATTAACAGCTAATACCAAAGTTAGGGTGTGACCTTCCAGAAGAAGTCTTTCTCTCATTTTTGTGTCTCTGACGCCACTGACTATTTTGTCTTGAACCATTTCATCAGCACTAGTAGAATTTTCAGTTCTGTGATGTATTTCTCTATGCTTTCTCCTTCAAATTGGTCACGATTTCGGAATATGTATTGGACAAACACACTGTTGGTGACGGGTGCAGCCTATTCACGGGATTTCTCCAGGTAATTGTCTATGTTGTTTGTTTCTTCAGAAGTGAGTGAAAAAGTGTTGAATATGTGGTGCCCTTTTTCTCCTGTCCAGATGAAAAGGTAGGCACACTTGCTTTCCTGTTTCTTTCCAGACAGGAGTCCCAGAAACATAGTTTTACATGTTGTTCAAAGTATTTCCATTCATCACTGAGGGAAGCTGAATCCCAATCAATACTTGGTGACTTCGTTTTCATCTTCTGACACCATGTAGTGTTCTCCCAGATTATTGGTTTATTAAAACCCAGGCATCTAGAACAAAAAGCACAATGAGCAACTGCAAGCATAATAACAACAAAAACATGATAAGCAACTGTAAGCATATGCAAGCATTAGAAGCATAATCAATATGATAAGTGTGCTGAGGGTTGTTATGTCCAAGATGCAAAATTTTGCATTTTGAACTATTGAATTGCAGGGCCCATTTTTGCATTTTTGACAAGGTAAAATCAGAAATGATTTGGTGTTAGCAGAATATTACCTCTCTCTGGAGGGATACATTTTAAATTTCTGAAAACTAGGCTAGGTTACCTTAAAACATTCTAAAATAGGTAACTTACTAATACCATTTCTTAAGGCATACTATTAAACTTTACCCCCTCCACCTAATGGACAAATGTATGATAAATTCTTGATTAGGGGATTCTGGCTATCTTGGAAAGTAGTAAGGCTAATTTAGATGAATGAAACTTTTAAGAATAAATCCTGAATTTAAAATGTGAATCCAGAAACTAAATCAAAACATGTTATGTGTATATGGGTTTTCAAAAGGTGTAACTCAGGAGTGACTGAGTGTATTAATTTGGAACTTCTAGGAAATGATGAGGGGAATGATCAGTTCACCAAAAAGGCAATATTGGCATGCTAGTACTACTGCTGTAGCAAGTACTGCCAGGGGTAAGGGTATTGAAGTAAATATTTGAAGATATGTTGAAGGGAAAGTTGAACTAGATTAAAACTTACTGTGTGCACACACTTTTCGGGTCCAGTCATTAAAAAATGTCACCTATCTAACACATTCAATTGGCTTAATTTTGCCTCACACCTGTCAATTCATGGAAATCCACATCTCTTGCAGAATTGCTACATTATATATTCTTGTACTTACTTGTGGTTGCAGCAGGATTAGGTGTTCTCCAACTCACCTGGCAACTACATACATGTATAGTTACCACAAAATTATGCATCAAAAGTTATCTTTGTGTGTTTTTCTTCTAATTCATCTGCCCCTTCCAATATTCTATATTGTGCCCCCTTTTGGAATTTTTTTTAAGTCATACAAACAATATCATGATTCTTTAGGTTTGCTATATATCTACTTCAGCTCCCTACTTTGAACAGAAATTCATGTCCTACTTTGGACAGAAATTCGTGAATAGCTCACAGGATTAGGGTAACTGACCATGAGGACACTATAACTTCAGTAAATAGACAACATAATAGAAATATAGTTAACCCTTGGTACTCTCTACTAGTGTGTTGTTTATAGCCAAGAGGTGATGGTTTCTGTAAAGGCTAATGTAAGTGAAATTCCTGTTTATTTGTTATGAAGTCAGTCTGTTATCTTTTTTTTCTGCTGTGTGTATTATTTATTGTTTAACAGGTTTAGCAATAAAAAATCATAATAAACAGCACTGTAGTAAAAATCAAATTTACAACTTTTTCCTGATTGGAAACATATCTGCAGAGTTTTCAGTCTTAATGTATCTTTTTATTTATTTTTTTTTAGTATGTAAATGTTTACTAATGGGGGGGTGGATTTCTTGCCTAAAGATTGATTTGAAAGATGCCACCAGAAAATTGGGGTGATGAAAATGAAAATGCATTGTTTACCACATGTAACCAATCCCTCTTTCTTCCTGGAGGATTATTTAATTTTTACCCCCCCCCCCCAACGAAAAATGGTTCTGTATGCTTCTATATGAGTAACTTTCTTGGAAGGATTATGTTTTTTTACTTCCTTGGCTCTACAGAAGAGGATAAACAGAATCCAAAAGTATTTCTTGCATATTTCAAATAAAGGAGTCACTTTGAAATCAACCACTCTTCCATTGTAGTCCATTTTCGTTGATAAATCAGTGTTAATTATTGATTTTAGTCATGATTTCGAAAGGCTTTTGAAAATATTATTCATTTCTTGAAGAAACTGTAAATTAAATGAAAAAAGGCCAAAATCGGAAGTTCTATTCGAGTTCTGGATGCAAAAATTTGAATTCTGTACTAAAAGTTTTAAAAACTGATCTTAAGTTCTGCACTAAATGTCTGTTTAAAAGTTTCTCTTGCATTCTAAAACAAAAAGAATCCTCTGCTCTCTGAAACAAACTTTATTGGGCCATTCAGATTTGATCATTGGCTGGTGCTGAATTTGGAATCTGGCTCTTGAAGGATTCAACTTAGCTTTTAAAATGTTTTAAAAATAGTTATTTATCACTGGTATGCTGCTGATGAGTTTGATGTTCAGTTCCGTTTCTGTATGTTCAAAAAAATGTTGTTGTATTCCTATTATGAATGGCACTATTTACATTTTAGGTAGTTAATGGAATTGCTATTGAAAAAGATCCACTCTTTAGCAATACAAGCTATCTTTCGAAATTTGAATGGATCTCAGAGGCCAAAAGCTTCTGAAGTCTTATCATGTCATCTGAGACAAAGAAATCTTCCATATTGGACATCATATTTTTTGCCATATAGAGATGTTGAAAATGATCAGTTTGCAATGTCACACTTTAACTGGGAAGTTGATGGCACTAATTATCATATACTTAGAACTGGGTGTTTCCCCTATATAAAATATCATTGCTCCAAGGCTCCAAGAACAGATTTAACCTTAGAAGACAATTTTTTTAAAGTTATAAAAGGAATTAACCTAGGTAAGTTAAATATTTAGGTATCAAGTGTTGTGTCATTGGTTAATACTCCACTAACCCTAAATAGATTAAGATTCTTCTTTTCAGCTAATGAAATGTTTGGCGCTCGAGACATGACTGGTGCCTTGATGTGCGTAAAAAGTAATAAAAGGGAAACGTATTTCTCTAGTTTGGTTGGAGAATGCTGAAAAAGGACCAGAAAATTGTTTGAATATTTATATTTTGAGACTTCTTTTCCCAAAGTTAAAGTAACAAGCAGAAGTAATGGGTTTATGAATGTTTTTTCTTCTAAAACAACCTTAAGAGTGCTTAAAGTGGGAGTAGCAATTGTGGTGCAGCCTAGACGCAGTTTCATAAAGAACTTCATGAATACATCATTGTTATAGCCATTCGTGAGCTGATTAGGGAAGGGTACAAAATAATAATCGTTTAAGTAAGAATGAGATATATTTCCCAAAAAAATGCAATCACAAGTTCTAATAAGCTGAATTCGCACTTCAGAGTCAAACATAAAATTAAGCAGAGAAAAAAAAGAAGTGGATAGGGTTCAACTTGGAACTTGTTGAGTTTTTCTACCAATGTATTGTTTTTAATTAATCAAAAGATTTTCGCAACTCCACTGCTATAATATTGAGCCAGCTATTAGGCTTTTCAGGTTTATTATTCAACATGTCCATAAAGCGAACAAGATAGTGGGTGGCAGATGTAGAGCAATAGTTTCCAAATTGCCTCAGGTTAACATTTAGGATTATCTTTGCCTTCAACCACTCAGCTAAGAAGCTTCTATGTAATTTGAGAAAAAATGGAGTAAGTTTAAGGGGTCAAACACTGTCGAAATTATGTCTGTTACCTTTCCTTTTTAGAAAATGATAAAACCTAATTTCCAACAATTTGGGAACTTGCCAGTATAGATAATTTCATAAATTAGTTCATGGTAACCAACTGTAAGTAAGATTGACTGAGTTCAGTTGTAAATGAAACCCTAAATGAAGGAGTTTTGTACCTATCAATATGTCCGAAAAATTGGCGTTTTATGCTGATTTAAAATATATAAAATTCATTAAATTTAATGTTACTCATCAAAAGCTAAGAGCCTGAGAAAATTTTCCTGATTTTCGAAAAAGGAGGAAGTACCCCCCAAAAATCAAGCAATCTTAATGAAAATCACACCATCAGATTCAGCATATCAAAGAACTCTACTGTAGAGATTTTAAGCCCCTTTCTATGAAAATGTGGAATTTTTCATTTTTTGCCACAAGAAAGATAACAGATGCGTATTTGTATGCGTGTTGTATTCGTTTTTGTTTTTCCCAGGGGTAGTCGTATTAAACCAATGGTCTTAGAAGATCGAGAGAGGACTGACTCAAACAGAAGTTTAAAGTGTCACTGCCCCTTTTAAGTGACCAAAAAGATTGGAGGGTAGCTAGCCGCCCTGTCACAACTATTTTTCCTCCGAAGGCACCCATCAAAATTTTTAGATAGCTGCTTTGTATGGCATAGTTGAAAGGTTTGATAACTATGTCCTTGGGGATGATATGACCCCCCACAATCCTTGGGGAAAAGGCTGTGGGCTATGGAATTTGCCCATAGAAATTTTAGGGGCGTAAAATATTAAATAAATGATCTAATGATTTTAATTATTTTGTAATTTTCGAAATTTTATTTGTATTAAAATAAAGTAGGGGAAGCAGTTAGCAGTAAGTATAAGTAAATTGAATCCGACATTTTCATATCCTTTATCTTCCATCACTGTTCCTTGAAAATAAAAGTAAGGAGGCCAAATTTAATTCGTTTTAGAACGTGAAGAATTAGAACCAATCAGTTAGGACGAGATAATTAATAATTTTACAGAGGCTAAAGTAAGAAAAGTCAGATTTAAATAAATGAATATTTTTTTTAATTTGGCCTGAAAATTTTTGGGAGACAGGGGGAGGCTACTCAAGATTTTACACCGGACGTAAGAAATGCCAGAACCGCCACTGGTTTGGTGTGGGGTAGGCATTATTTTCATTTGTTGTTCTTGATATTTTAACAAATAAGCTGCTTTCAGCATTTCTAGCGCTGCACCGCAATAGCGCCGCCTATGAGAAAGAATTTTTATATTTCTCTCTTAATAAGTAAAATGACTTCATTTTTTTAGTGGCTCCTATGCTAATTTCTGCTATTTGGTATGGTAATTTATTTTTTAACTATCGAAAAGAGGGGATTAAACAAAATTGATTCGAATAAATTTCATTCAACTAATTTCTCGATGTAATTTCGTACTGTGTATTTAATTAAAAAAGAAGAAATTAAATGAATTTTCTATATTCTAAATTTTAGTTTACATTTCAAATTTTCTAAATCTGAGATATTAGATTTAGGCTTGTCATATAAGATTTATGAGTTTACTGCTCAGTAGGGGCCTCCACCAGGCCACTTAGCGCGTCCCCAGATGGCGATAGGAGAATGCCCTACAGATATGTAGGGTAACTCCATAGGAGGCACCGACCAAGGGGGGAGGGGACTTTATCCCTGGGGCCATAATAGAAACTGGGGAACCCTCGCCCGGGGCCGTAAAAACAGAAGGATGGGAGAAGGATCCTCTAGTGTACACTCAGTAGGGCCCTACTGTGTATTCACACGTCCAGTGAGTTACAAAGCTTCTCCCAGTAATGGGTTAAATTGCATGGTGACGCAGAACACGATTATGGGAGGACAACTGTGACAGGGCGTATGATTCAGATCTCCAGACAACGGCCTCTGCAAAGGGCTGCCTTGACTCTTTCGGAGTACCTGCAAGACTGGGGACCTTGCAGTCAACCCTATTCCCACTTGAGGAGTGGTGCCTCTCAAGGATTTTATAGCCTAGTAAACGACACAGCATTTGCACGGGATTATGATTAACAGATAATTCTTCTGGGCCTGGTCTCTTTTGGTGGGAGGTTTTGGGGCTTAAAGACCTCTTTCTAGCTAATTTATCTACTATGGGTTGCCTCCCCGTAGTAGCATAATATTTGTAGGCATGAATATATAATGAATCGGATGTAATAGGCTTGAGATTGTCTGTGCAGGATTTCGGCTCTTGTTGATAGAAGAGTATCGCCAAGTGCAGAAAACCATGTTGTAACCAAGATGGGCCCAGGATTGCACAAAACCTCCATTCATACTGGATGTCCCAGGGACTTCTTGCTATCTGGCTCCAAGCCGGATTGAGCACTTTGGTGTAGACTTGAGAAGATGTGCTGTTCCCCGTCCCTTACTGGTATCCGGGACCATTGCTTTTCCTGAGGCCAAAATAATTTCAAGGATTTAAAGAATGTGAAAATTGAAACTTGGAATGTTACAACGTTAAAAAATTACTATCGTATCGACATTTTGACTGACGAATTCAGACGATTTGAACTGGACTTATCAGGAGTTTCTGAAATGCATATCCCAGGGGTAGGAAGCATAAAATTAGGTGATATAGAATTTATTTACTCGGGTAAGAAGGATGGAGTACATAGACAGGCAGTTAGGTAGAAATAAGGATAGATGGAATCCTAGCCTTGGTAAATTTGGTGTAGGAAAAGAAATCAGTAATGGATACAGAATGCTGCAATTTTGTAGGTACAACAATCTTGTTATAACCAATACAGTGTTTGGTCATAAAATGGCCCAATATGATTCTCAGACATATGCTCAACTAAATAACACTTAAAATCAAAGCAAACTGGTCCATCCCAAAATTACAGTGGTGCAGTGGCATTATGTATCAATAAACTTTAATTTTCACAGTTTCTCTATTTTCTTGACCTTATAGTATATTTTTTTTTTTTTCAACCACAATTTTTGGCTGTAACTTCAATTTATTATCCCTCATCTCGTATTATGTCTGGGAAGTTAACACCCATACAAATTCCCTGAACATCAGGCATAATATATATTAGGATTATTAAATTGTTTTTTTTTTCTTAGACTGTTCATTTTAGTAGATCATACTTGTTATAGTACTCCTCCCGTTTGAAAGAGACGCCCCCATCTCTTTAATATCCCTGTCTTTTTAAGTGGGAGATTCCTTCTTTTATTTTTGCACTGAGGACGGTCGAGCAGAGGTCTCTGCCGAAGTATTTGCATTGCATTTTCATTTTCAATGGCTGTAAATATCCTTGTTTTTTCTTCTTTTTGATTTTTTTTCTTATCTTATTTTTTCCTAGCTATTACCAGCAGAAAGCACCATTCGTATCCGTTTCTCTCATTTGTTCATCAAGCCATTAACGTAAATCATATGGGGTTTGTAGGGATGCTTTTTGATTGGATGTCCGAGTGTGGGCATTTTGTGCATTATTAAATGAGTCAAGCCATAATCAGCTTTATGCCTTACAAAGGTTCATTTATACTCCCACAAAATATATCAATTTATTCGTGATGCCATCTGTCAAATGAGCCAAGTCAAATTGTTTTAAAATTTCAGTTTTTGTTACTTCATATTCTTGTTGTTGTTTCATTTTAGGTGATGTTTGATTGGCAAAATTTAAACTTAATTCCAACCTTTTTTTTTACTTCGTCATATCTTTTTTGAAATTTATTCTGCAGCCCTCAACTCTGCGAATTTTCACTTTTAATTGCCCAAATTGGACAGTTTTAGGTACACGGCACTTTTATCAATTTTTACTATCTAGCTTTATATGAAGATCAATAGGTAGTCATTTAGAGTATAACCTCCTATCATAACATCAATAGTCTAAGATTTGTTATTTTTGTTATTTGAGGTTGCCAGCACACGAACACTTGTATCCCATTCGAGTGTTAATCGGCTATCTAAATGTAGGTCATACTTGATAATTTGATTGATATCCTCTCCTGCTACGCAAACAGATATAGAGTCAGGACTAGGTTTAGCAATGGTAATTCTATTGCTTATTGGATCCCAGAAAATGCCATATTTTTGGAGTTCTCCAACACCTTAAAACCCATGGAAAGGGCAGTTGCTTACATACAATTGTTCTGACAACAATTTTTATTTTCGTATGCTAAATTTTAGAGGGTATTTGCCAAAAATGGTATGTCTATGCCTCTGACTGAAGTAAGGCTATTGCAACAACTTCTTAGCCGACTTTGTATATTAGTAGGAAATATCCTGAATATCTCATCCCGAATCAGCGAAGTTGACGTTCCAGTGTTGATAAGATAAGACAGATTCTTTAAACACTCAATCTCAAAACAGCGTAATATAGGTAAATCACTGACATTTTCGGAAACACGACATTCTAAGCTATATAGGGTTCTAGAGTTGATAACAGTGAAACTTTCGCTGATTCAACTTATTTCTAGATAAGTTATTAAGGTGAAACTTTCTGCGAATGTTCAGTGGGATGTTGAATTAAACCGAAACACAATAAGTATAATTGTACATAGTACCCACTATGTACATATTATAAGTACATAGTGTGAAAATGGCTGCATCTGTTGTAGTTCCGTCTAAAAAATAAAGCTACATACCCATAAAAAAGGTTGGTTAGATTTTCCTGGTTTGACAGATGGAAAGTCTTTCCATTTATTTTGGAGACAAATTTGGCTTGAGTGGTAAAGACAAAGATCAGGATGGGTCTTCAAAATTATGAAGTTGAGCAAAGCCAGTATCAAAAGATGGCGAAATGTTAAAAAAGAAGCCGAATAAAAGTGCTATCACGTGATATAAAAAATAATCCTCATCAGTTATGGCGTGAAGTGTCTAAACTTACCCATTTTGCTTCGTCACCGCCTGATAGTATTGAAATAAATAGATGGTTTCAACACTTTTCTTCAATTTTTGAGGCCGACCTTCCGCTACTAGAAGGTAATTTCTGGGGACTCTGGGGACTGGCTTACCATTACATCGTCTTGTGTTGAATCTTTTGTTTTGCTTCTCGCTCTAGGAATCGCCTGGGGCAGATAGGATCCAGCCAGAACATCTGAAGTATGGTACGCCAAAACTGATAAGTCCCATAGCTTTATTGTTTCAGGCGATAGTATCACAACAGTATGTTCTGCAAGGGTTATGCCAGGGGTTTGTCACCTGTATTCATAAGAAAGGAAAAGACCTTTAAGGTTTTGCTTCATATAGACCCATCACTGTTTGATCAGTGCTAGCAAAGCTATTGGGAATATACTGTGCCAGGTAGTGACGGGGCGTGTGGATGTGGGGGGCAATCAGTTCGGTTTTTGGTCAGAGCTTGGTGTTCAGAATGCTCATGCGGTATTTATTTCAATTATTGATAAGTTTGAAAAACTTAATAAACTGCTATTTGTTTGCGCAGTAGACATATCTAAGGCGTTTGATTCAGGTGTTTGATTCACAAGCAGTCCTATCACTACTGAGGGCAGGGGTTGATTCGTCTGTCTGTGGCAGTGGCGTGGAAAGTTCCAAGTAAGAATTCGGTTTGGAGGACAGCTTTCTGAACCGATAGAGATACGTAAAGGTGTTAAAAAGGGTTCGGTCATTAGCCCCGTAATATTTTAATAATGCATTGCGTTTTACGACGAGACTGATTCAAGAGCTTGTGATAGAAGAGGGTATTGATACCAGTCATCGATCAGACGCAGATGACCTATGATAATTTAGAATGTACAAGAAGCTGTTCATACTGTGCCGTCTGGTCTTGGGTTAACTGTAGAACCGGCCAAGACTGAATTCGTCGTTTTTAACGACGAAGCATAGCCAAGCCGTGCTCTTAACGTATGTGGGGAGACAGTTGTCCAAAGAGATACGTCTGAGCACCTCGGAGTTCGATATGGGAATTCCATTAAAGCAACTAAAAGTTTACTTAATGTGGGTGTGAAAGAAAAACTACGTAATACTTACTGTATGTTAGCAAGAGCTAAAGGTCAATTTGATAAAATAACGCTTGGTCGTTTATGTAATGCCATGTTCGTGCCCCATATTGTTTTTGTAAACCCTCTGTGGAATTTGTTTAGTAAAACCGAGCGCAAACAAATCCGTTCAATTTTTTTCCGGTACTGTAAATATTTACTGAGAATTCCCATTTGGTTCCGAAACTCGTTTGTTTTGTAAAAGTACCATATTTTCGAAATAAGCGAGAAAATGGATGAGCTTTCTGTCCGTTTCATAAGTCAAAGTAGAAAACTTTGATTACTATGAGTATGTAAACTGTCAAAATGGTGTATCAGCAATTTCTCAGGAACGGCTCAGAGCATTAAGTTGACACTTTCAGGGTATGTTAGGGTGAATTTTGAACTAACCAAAGGCTCTATTGCTTGCAACTACTACTAATGCTACTGCGATTACTGCTACTAGCGAGGACAATTGTATTAAGGTGAAACTTTCAAGGAATGTCTGGGGGGAGTTTCAACTAAATCAAAATACTAAATACATGCTGGCTGTCAAAAAAGCATATAAACAATTTCTTAGAAAAAAACTTAGAGCATTAAGTTGTAACATTCAGGGTATGTTGAGGGTGATGCTGAACCAACCAAAGTTACTATTGCATTTTACCACTATTTTTACTTTTTCTACTGCTACGTCTATTATTTCTACTGATCCTAAGGACACTAAGGTGAAACTTAAAGGGTATATTTAGGGGGTTTTGAACTAAATCAAAATGTATTATGTGAATTCAAGTTTCCGAAATGATGTGTAAGTAATTTCTCGGGAACAACTTAAGAGCATTAAGTTGAAATTTTCAGGGCGTGTTGAGAGGGATGTTGAATTAACCAAAAGGCACTCGGTGCGTATTGCTACTACTACTACTGCTGCTACTTCTGCTACTGCTACTACTAGGACTGAGACTAAGTGTATGAAGGCCAAACTTTCAGGGAATATTTAGGATGATCTCAAACTAAATGGAAACACACTCTATGCATACAGGTTGTCAAAATGGTGCATCACTAATATCCCAGGAATGGTCCAGGGCAGTAATTTGAAACTGTAAGGGCATGTTAAGGGGGATGTTGAACCAAGCAAAAGGAAGTATGTGCATGCTACCAGTACTACTACTACCACAACTGGTTCTACTACTGCTACTACAAATTTTACTATTACTGTGGCTACTGCTACCACTACTACTACTGCTGCCACGACTGCTACTAGTACTACTGAAGCTAAGGGTATTACGTTGAAACATTCAGGAAATGTTCATGTGGATGTTGAACTAAATCGAAACACACTATGTTGATGCAGGTTATTGAAAAGGTGAAACAGCTATATCCCAAGAAGAGCTTAGAGTATTAAGTTTAAACTTTCAGTGCATGTTGATGGGTATGTTGAACCATCCAAAAAGTACTATATATATACTACTAATACTAACGATTCTACTGCTACTAGTAATACTACTGCTAAGGCTAAGGTTATTAAGCAGAAATGTTTAGGAAATATTGGAGGGGGGGGGGGTCAAATTAAAATGAAACCCGCTATGTGTCTGCAGGCTGTCAAAAGTATGTATCAACAGTATGTCAAGAACTGATTAGAGAACTAGGTTGAACATTTCAGCACATGTTTAGGGGATGTTTAACTAGACTAAAATGTTACAATGCGAATGTTATTGCTGCCACTACTACTATTTTCACTACTGCTATCACTAATACTTCTCCCAATGCTCCTACTATTACTTCTTCTACTTTGACTACTACTATTGCGAATGCTAAGGATATTAGTAATACTTTCAGGGCATAGTGAGGGCGATGTTGAACTGAATCAAAACACACTACGTATATGTGGGCTATCATTGGGTTGTATTAGTAATATCCAGGCGGGATGTCTTAGAACTGGAATAGGGCATAAAGTAGACACTTTTAGGGAAGAAGTTTCAATTTAATCCAATAAGATCTGAAACTCGTAAGCTATAAACATAGCTTGTCAATAATTCCAAACCGATTGGCAGTCTCAAAATGTACACTCGTTAGCATTTTGACCCTGTTTGGTCAAAAATTTTGATTTGTGGCACAAAACGACAGAAACTGGCACAGTCTCTTATAATACTTGAAAAGGAACTTCATCATTTATGTTCTATTGAGAGCTCTCTTGATACTCTACGACCACTTTGACCCGCGGGGAAATAACAAGAGACAAATAAACATGCACCCGTTATTAAATATCTCGAAGACGTGCAAACTTTCATGTTTTTGCACACAGGAGCTTGAAACCTCTGCAGTAAGATTCCTGAAAATATGGATATTGTGCTCAATTTACACCAGATCGCGCCAGTTCTTGTGCGTGCTACCCGATTTTTCATAAATCTTAGAATTAATCCCCTTTTGAAGGGTCGAAGGAAGACTAGTGTGAATGTTTAAATAAAGTGCAAATATTATACATAACAAGGTGTAAACCTTTTAATTTAGACGGTAAACTAAACAAAATAGTAAATCCCAAAGATTCTGGTTGCCCATTTCAAATCCGTATCAACAAAAAGAAAGAAAGAAGGAACAAGTAAAATATACGAATAAAAAACAACAACAAAAAACGAACATCTCTTTCTATGAAGAAAAACCGTGAAGAGTAAGATCAGAAAAAAAAATCTAGGTTGTTAGACAGAAGTGTTGAGCATCCTCATCAAAGATAGACCATTATATGCTGAAAAGGATGTGCCAATCAAAGAATAAACCATCTAAATTATAGAAGAAAGCTTATTTGACACTTAAATCACCACTCGAACTTAGATCAGGGTAAACTCGTCTTGTTCCATTTAAGCTGTTTGGGCTAATTTTTGTGTAAAAGCGGTTAGCTTTAAAAGAGAAAGACAAAAAAAATCTCCATTTGAAGTTAGTTTGGCTGGAAACTTTTTACCCTTTTTAATGAAAATTTTTTTCACACCTGTGTAGATGATTTAGTTTTTTTTTTTTTTTTTTTTTTAATCAACCAAGGCGTTTGTCTCATTTTATTTTGTATTTTAGGTATTCCCTGCTTTTTGTACGGAATCAGTGCAATATTCTTAATCAAAGCTAAAGAAATAGTGAAAACTACTCATGGTAATATTGTGATCTATTTCCTGATTCAAGAAGATAAGAGTGCCATGTTTTAAGTTTTCTACTTTTTTCGCCAGTTAAAAGATATGTTTTTTCGTTTGAAAAGGCTGAGATTTCGAAGAATAAAATTTAGTAGATTCTTGCTGCTTTAATTTTTAGTATTAAAAACTAGTCTTACTGGGTTAGAATCTTCTATTTGACTTGATATTTTAAATCAATAAGCAATGAAATACATCAGAAATAATGTCAATGTTAGGCATGGTCTCAAATTACGCGAGTAGCCCATTTAAGACAGGCTTCATAGATACATTTTAGTTGACAGGTAGACAACACCTTTTGAAATTGGATTCCTGAGAGAGGTACGACTCTTATAACTAGAGGTTCCACAGGATTTTTTTTAGAGAGGTACTCAATTCCTGAGAGAGGTACGATTCTTATAACTAGAGGCTCCACAATTTTATTTTTTGCCCGATCTATATCCTAGCTCTGACCTCTCGCAAATAGACGCGGTGCACCTTTATCATCTCAGTATTATTTAGAAAATGGCTCTCAATCATTAAATGTTACATTAACTGAATGAAAAGTAAAATCACTATCGATTATCAACATTAACTATTATGAGTCTACTGCTGCTACTAGCAACTCGCGGTGGGACCATTCCTGAGGCCAATACAGCTGCGCACGCTCCTCCAACCCAATCTATTTTGAACTTCCTCTTAAAAATCTTTTCCGCCTCAAAAATCTTTTAAAGTCTTTTCTACGTAGACGATGTAAATCTTCTCGCCCCGACTCCAGACTCAGCCCAACAAATGCTTGACGAATTGGCATATTTCTCAGCCTATCTTGGCCTTCGGATAAATTTAAAGTAAATGAAAGATATTGACCTGAACGTCACAAGAGGTTATCAACTCACCCTTTATGCCCTCTCACTTGAAAAGTTTCAAAGCTTCGTTTATCAGGGGATCTGAGATGGATTCGAGAGGAGGATGCGATCAAGATGTCAACAGAAGAATATCTAGAGCTCAAGTAGTCTTTGCTCAACTCCGCAGGCATCTTTGTACTCGTTGAGGGCTTAGCCTAAGAACAATAATAAGCATCTATATGTCGACAGTGAGGGTAGTTCTTCTTTGTGGTTCGAATTCTGGCCCATCAAAGCAGCTCAGGGGCGCGCTCTGGAAAATCTTAGACCACCGTTGCTTGTGTTCAATCTTGGGCACCCGGTTTTCAGACCAGATATCTGATGACAAAATCTGCCGACGATGTTACAACATTGACAGAATCTCAGGCATCATCAGGCTCCGCTGGCTTGGACACGCTTTACGTAGCCCTGACCATCGTCTCATTAAACAAGTACTGCTCTCTGAACCCCTACCAACATGGCGTAGAAGACAAGGAGGGCAGTTTAAAAATTGATTGACGATGGTCCACAGATGGGACAAATGCTGGCTGAGGTTGCCGAAGAACTGGCACAAGACCGCTCATCATGGGAGACCTTCATTCAGAATCTCTGTTTAGATGCCGAGTGAAGCGGAAACGCCTGGTCCTGCTGCAAGTGCAAGCAAGTAAGTAGGTATGAACTCTTCTAACCCCATTTGGGGTTGATCTGCATTTATTTTGCCCCTTACTGGTTGTTCAAAAGTACAATATTTGCCAATCTGGGATTCTTCATCCGTTAAACCTGCCATAGCCATTTTAACTCTTTTTTTTCTTATATTCCGAGAAAGTGGTATCGAACCGCATTTTTTGTACATCTTATTGTACAATCAGTCAAACGAGTATTTTAAACTATCCTTAAACAATTCCTCTGAAAAAGATTTAACAAATTTTCCTCAGCTTTTTGCAGTATTGATGTTTAAGAACCATACTCTACCACTGTCATTACCATGGCTTCCAATGATCTAATCTTAGTTCCCAGGCTTACTTTCTTATTCTTCCAAACTTTCTCAAATGCGAAAAAACACCCTGCGCTCTGATTGTTCTATTCTTTACATTTTCACTAAATTTAACATCATTAATGTTAATAAGCTATCCCCTTGATGTATTTCCTCGTTGCCTAATACTCACCCTTATTTATTCCTAGTCTAAGTGACTCAGTTTTCTTAACATTAATTTTCAAACCTCTTTTGGCACCCTGAATTCTCAAAACTTCCTAAAGATCGTTCATTTTGCCAATTTTTATTTAGGACTCTCAAATCATCTGCATAATGTCTAGGAAGGTTTTACCGTCCATTTCATATTACGTTCTTCCTAAGTTTTGCCTTGTTCCTTTCGGCAAAGTCCATCAAAATAATCCATAAAAATGGGGATCCGTATTAATCCGTATAAGGTTTCATCTAAATTCCAAAACTGTTCTGCATAAATTTTAATGTTTTCACCTTAAATAGTTTAGCTGCAAATTTCAGAGACGACGTTCTAGTGTTGTGTTAGTAAAGAGCCATATGCCAGCTGTGTATTATAACTATTTATTTCTTTTTCAAGGATTAAAAATGATAGAGTTGGCAGGCCAGATTTTTTTTTTTTTTTTTTTTTTTTTTTTTTTTTTTTTTTTTTTTTTTTTTTTTTTTTTTTAACAACCAGTAATTTCTTTTTCTGAACGAGCGGAAAGTTAAAACTGCAAGTCGATAAAAGTTCATCTAGATCACCAATTAGTTGTCAAAATTTTCGCATACCTTTGTTGAATCTGTTAAATAGTTGGGAATCTCGATTACAAATAATTTACGGTCATTTCGTTTACGTATATATATATATATATATACATATATATATATATATATATATATATATATATATATATATATATATATATATATATATATATATATATATATATATATATATATATATATATATATATATATATATATATATATATGTATACATATATATATATATATATATTATATATATATATATATATATATATATATATATATATATATATATATATATATATATATATATAATATATATATATATATATATATATATATATATATATATATATATATATATATGTATATATATATTATTCTATACATATAATTCTGTAATTGTATTTTTAATTCTTTTTTTCGTGTTTTTGGGTTTGAGTCATCAGCAGGGTAAGATAAAGGTTAAAAAAAATAATTTGAAAAATGAAATTAGTGGCAACTGTAGAAGTGCTGTCCTGTAATATAAGTGCACGAAGATAATGGGTTGGGACTAAGAAGTAGCAGTAATTACTTCCCGTGGACTTGGTCTGGTGCTGACAACTATAGTACATGATACCAGTTAACCCCTTGCGATGCGTCCGCTAGGCGTGCATCAGGAAATTTTTCCATCTGAACTATTGTTAAGGGGCATTTTTTTTTTTTTTTTTTTTTAGCATTGAGTCAAACTTTAAGTCAGAACCAAGCAAATTTAAAATTGACAGGACTCCTTATTCTAAATAAGCAAACAATAATTCAAGTAAATAAAATTTTCAAAAAGTCATCAAACCCTGTTCACAAAAAAGTATTGGGTATCATGCCGAAATAAAAGAAGTATCTACTAAGATTATATGCATTGGCTTTAAAAAGTGGCAAGGATCCTGGGGGTCATATGTCTCGAAAATCCTTGAAATCTGAGCATTAATGTCAAGGTATTTTTTCTTGGGGGGGGGGGGGAGGAGGTAGTCCATAGACTAACTGAGTGACAACAGCACTCATGCAGCCCTGGTCTTATTTCAGGATTTCAAAGAACCTTCAGAAGCTCGGATGCTGGGAGCTAATGGAACCTTGTATCCGAGGTTACCAGCTTTCCACCGAATTGTGAGCTTGCGGGAGGCTCCGGGCGCATTGGTTGCTGGTGTTCCATAGATCAGGAGTAAATCGAGGAGTGACCCTTTGGTTGTTTCCCAGATGATACATATGTGTCCTTGAAGTAGTCCGGTAACTCGGAAAAATCACTGCCCAGCTTCTCCTGGAAATCTTCTAAAGCTGACACAACGTCACTAATAGGAAGAATTGTTATCATCTAAACATGTAATGAAAAATAAGGACCATTTCTGTACCACTCCTGGAGCCTAAGCGCCTAAGCTTCTAAGATGCTCGAAAAAGATGGAAAAAAAACAACCTTTCATTTCTGCTGTAGAAAGCGTTAACTTTAAAACATTAACTGACGCAGCTTTAAAATCTACCATCACTGACTGGAAGGACAGGTGGGCAAATTATTGTTTTTACCTTTATCTTACCCTATAAAGGTAACCCAACTCTCAATCCTCAAAAACATGAAAAGAAGAACTAAAAGAAACCAAATATAAAAATAAATTCTATAGGATATTCAACATTTGAATGGATGAGTGATTTATTTCCTTTTTTTATTTATTTTTTTTTCTCCTCTCTTTTTGTGAATGTTGTGAGTTGTGTTGCGTTGTTTGCGTGGATGATTCTCAAGTTCCCACTTTTTTGTTGGAGGGGTGGGAGAGGGAGGCGAGAGAAGATATTTATTTGTTTTTGGGTTGGACCCTTTTTGGGTTATATTAGGGTCCGAGGAAATAAATGATAATAAATGAAAATATTATATATATTTTTAAAGTGTTTTCTTTTTTTTTCTTTTTCGGGTTTTGTCCGGCATGCAGTAATGCATTGGATTGTGTTTTTTAAATGAGATGTTTGTTTATTTATTTATTGTCACCCGTTTGTAAATAAAAAAAAAAAAAAAAAAAAAAAAAAAAAACACCATGTATTGTACAGTCATGTAATTTGGGAAATAGGTTGGATATTCCAGAATCCCTTCTTTTCTTCAATATTTTATTATCTTAATTTCTCTTTGGCTGTTCGATTTTACATTTGGGAGAATGTCCCTGGAGTAATTGTCTAGGGGCCTCTAGGGGCATACTTTGAACCTCATTTTTTTTAGAGGGAGTAGTCAATCTGGACTTGTCCCAGTTAAAGATAGGAACGGGGCCACAATTAGGGATAAGGAAGGAGTTAAAGAGAGATGGGCAGAAAATTTTGAGAATGTGCTAAGCTGAGATAGAATTGCAGGAGTAAATAGATAGCTTAGAGGAAAATGAAAAAGTTTGTAATACCTTGGATGTGAAGGAAGATTTGTTTTGTGAGGAAGAATTAGTGACAGTACTAAAAGGATTAAAAAATAATAAGGCTCCAGGTGCTGATAGTGTGGTAAATGAGTTTCTTATATATGACGGCTCTAAGGTTAGATATAAGTTACTGAAGATTATGAATATAATTTTTGAAAAAGGAGAAGTACCTAGCGATTTTAGGAAAACCTTAATTAAACTATTGTATAAGAAAGGTGATAAGAGTGAGTGTGGCAATTATCGAGGCATCAGTCTGGTCTCGGTAGGTAGCATTTTATTTAGTAATATGATACTTTATAGACTGAGAGATGCCGTACACAAAGTTTTATGAGAAGAACAGTGCGGTTTGAGAAAAGGTAGAGGATGTATCGATCAAATTTTCATTCTTAGGTTAATTATTGAGAAGTGCCTGAGTTATCAAATACCTTTGGTCCTCAGTTTTATAGATTATGAGCAAGCGTTCGATTCTGTTGAGAGAAGAGCTTTAGCAAAAGTTTTATCCTTGTATACCAGACAACTACAGTAAAGTGATTAGTACTATGTTCGAGAATAAAACTGCTGCGGTTAAGGTAGGAAATGAGGTTAGCAGCTGGTTTCGTATTAAATCAGGATTTAAGCAGGATTGTATTCTATCTCCCTTTATATGGATCATTTTGAAGGATTTTGTCTTAAGGAGCACAGGAAAGGCAATGGGAGACCGCGTAATCAAATGGGGAGGAAAAACTCTCCTAGACTTAGATTATGCTGATGATTTAAGCATCCTAGGTGTAAGTATGAGCAAAATGAATGAACTTTTAAAGGTTTTGCAAGTTGAGGCGCTAGAATAGGTTTGGAAATAAATGTTAAGAAGACTGAGTCACTAAGGCTAGGAATAAGTGAAGATGAAAAGGTGACGTTGGGTAACAAAAAGATTGATCAGGTTTTCAGACTCACTTACCTCGGTAGTATTATTAGTAAAGACGGTGGGAGCAGTGAAGAAGTTAAAAGTAGAATAGCCGAGGCTCAGGTAAAAAAAAGGTTTGGAAGAATAGGAAGATAAGTCTGCAAACCAAGACTAGAATATTGGAAGCTACAACGAACAGTGGTCAAATATGGCTCTGAAGCATGGGCGCTCCGAAAAGCGGATGCAGATTTGCTAGATGTTTTCCAGAGAAATTGCCCACGGATTGTTCTGGGAACCCGGCTGACTGACCGTATTTCGAACAGTAGGCTGGACGAAAAGTGTGGTTCAATCCCGCTTTCTAGGGCCATAATGAGAGAAAGGTTGAGATGGCTAGGAAGAGTTTTGCGGATGAAGGATGACAGATTACCAAAGATTTTCCTTTTCGGCCAACCGTCTAGGGCTAAACGGAAAGCAGTTCCTCCGTGGCTGGGATGGGAGGATGTCATAAAGAATGTTTTAAAGGAGATGAATACTTCCTGGGATGGTGTAAAGAGGGAGACTTCGAATAGATTGGGATGGAGGAGGAGCGTGCGTAGCTGTGTTGGCCTCAGACGGCTTGGTGTTGCGGTGAGTTGTTAGTAGTAGCAGTAGCATTGATTTTAATTGGCTTAATAACTTCCTCTTTGAACAAACTGAAAAAAGGGACCGAGTGAATATCTCTGACTTCAATGGTCGATACAGCGGGTAAACAACAATATATGAGTTCCTCAAATGCCAAATCGACTCAACAAGATGTTGTTTTGATTATATTTTCCAATAAACTGTTGAAAAAAAATATATATCTGTCTCTTTTAGGTTTGATTGTTCTGAAGGATACGCTTCAGTTCCTTCCAATATTAATTTAGGTTGTGACGTATATAAATAATTACTCGTTTTTCAACATCTGACCTTTATTTTTATTTTTCATTTTTCTTTTTTTGAGGTACTAGTCCTTATCTGTTGCAAGTAAAGTCCATTATTCACTAAGCTCAATGCTGTTCAAGTCTTTTGATTAGAAAATTTCGGAAAATTCGAAAAGTTGAGTTAATGATTTGGTTTTTGAATGGATTATATAATGCATTGGTCTAAAATTTGTATTATTTGGAATTTGTTTGGAATTTTAGGTTGGTGGCACGAGGAGTAGGAGAACTTAACCCCCCCTCAAACTTTGATTTACTGTTCGTTTTGTCAAACAGGTTCTTGCCTTTTTTTTTCTTTTTTAAGCCACGTTCCTGTTTGTCTTGTCGGATATGCTTAATTAAGCACATTTTCCAAAATATTCACTGGCAGATACTATTTATTCTAATCAGGTCTGACGAGAGGTGAAAGAACCCAGTTTTGTTTGCTTTGATGAAATTTCAACTACAAATTAAACAAAATAAGCTAAATTTGTAATGTAAATATTTGCACAAAAAATGACTGTCGCACTGAGCCTCGAAAATTCCCTCCTTCTCCTCTTTTTGATGGTCCTAACGATTGGGTCATTTTTGGGGGGTGTTACATCAGAAGACTGAACACAGATTTATTGTACAAATATTATACGAAATTATTTTTAGGGGGGCTGTACGTGGCTTTTTGGAATGTTAGCAAAAAATTTATTCAGTGAAAATATGTTGAATATAAACTGTGTTTTTATTATAGACTGGATTAAAAGAAAAGCGATTTAAAGTTCGTAACACAAACTGCAGCATTAAAATTCTTACTCTTGACCTCGTTGCTGGGAAGTTAACCCCTCTCTTTTTTCTGTCGGAAATAAATTACATACCAATGTGCTAATGCAGTTGTTGACTGTGGGCCTGAGAGATAAATTTCAAAATACAAGGGCCCGTCATTAAAAACTAAATAATAATCGAAAGCCGTACGATGCGAGCATATTATTATTATTATGGGTGGAATCATGATACTGAGTCGAGACTCCGGCCATGACGAATTGCTGCCCCACATGCCTCCAAAAAAGGAACAAATCCATTTAGCTACTTGTGACCGCTTGGATGTGTTATTTTGAGATAAGGATTGTGTATTTATTTTTTCCCCTTTGCAGAAGATCCTTCTTCGGTACTGTCATGGTGTCCACCATCGTTTTCCTCCATCCCCAAAACCCCATAAGCCGGCTTGGGCAGACAACAGTCATCCCTCAAATGAGAGTGGTGAGTCACTCACAACTTGCTAACCATCAGCGGCAAGGGGCACTTGATCCTTAGAACTGGTACAATCATTGGAACTTCTTTTTTCCACCTTGAATTGCTCCTCAAAGGTTATTTCTCGCTAGTTCTTCACATGTCCATCGGGCTCCCGCCCTGGGTATGATTTGATAACCATCACTAGCTTCAGTCCATCCTATTTTGGCAGCTTATCCTATAAAATACTGCACATCTTGATCAGACACAGGGGAAGACGGCCAGTGGCTGAACGGTGACTGAATTTAGAAGTAGGTCTCCATTCGTGCCTACTGCTCTTATGGGCATCACAAGAACGTCCTCACCACAAAAGCTGGATACGAGTATAAGTGAGCTACCCAAAAATATGACTGTATGCTTTTCGATAACGCATGGAGTTAACGACTGCTATGGTCGTAAGCCTTTTCCCATAGCTATGGTCGTGTTCCTTTTCCCATAGAACAGTCAAGCTTCTTGTGCGTATGAAAACTATTCGTCATCCAATTTTGGAACCAAACATCGCACCTAAGGTCGCGAGCAACTAATATTTTGTGTTATGAAAATCTCAGCTTGTGCAAGCCATTTCATCGCTATTGAAGCTCTCGCCGACTGTTATTTAAGTGATCACGTGTAACCACCTTTGTTTCCTTTAAAAGTTAATTTGATACTTTTCTGACTTTTACGGGGGACCTTAAACAAAAAGTAATTACTTTTTCTAAGCATTCGATTTTCAGCACCTCGTCTTGTAACATCAAGCACAAGGTGCCTGGTAGATTCTTATTTCTACCACAAGTCCTTTTTTCAAACCTTTCCTAGCAACGTAAAAATGAAAATGAGGTTTGACAGCCATATTTTTCGCATGCTATATAGAGGTCCCATACTTCTTGGGGTAACCTAAATGTTAGATTAGGTTAGAGATATTGTAAAAAAAAAAAAGGAAATTTCTGCGTGTTTCGAAACCTTAAGTGTATTGTCATTCTTTCAGGATTCAGACATTACAGTGGAAAGTGACTATGAGATAGAGGGTATTCCAGGCGGGAGAAGACCCTTGGATCATAGCTTTTTATATACCGCTTCTGAAAACGTGACTGACGACAGCCCACCATCTAGCTGCCGAAATACAGTACAGGGAAAAGTTCTGATTGCTGATGACAGAGGTGAATTGCTGCAGGTTTTCTCCTTAATAATGCTTAGTCATCTAATACAGATACACCCACACTCTCTCTCTCTCTCTCTCTCCCTCTCGCTCTCTCTCTCTCTCTCTCTCTCCCTCTCTCTCTTTCTCATCATGTATATCTTTCTTCTTTTTTTGTACAAGGTTCTTGTCTGTAGTAAACTCTAAATTGCAGTATGTAAGTATATGCAGCCAGAACTTGTACGGATAGGGAATTCAGAACCTAAATTCGACAAAAAATATTCACGTGAGACAAGGCGCCGAATGTAGAGTTCTGTTAATGACCATGAAAATAAAATTTAATGTCAAATTCAATAAATAAATAATCAGGAAAAACACAAATAAAAAATACCAAAGCGCGAAGAAAGTTAAGATTTTGACTTGGTTAACATAATATGTAATCGGTTTAGTTTGTCGGCACTGCATGCAGACAGCAAGCACTAGTACAGATCTTTGACAATGACGCCTAGTTTTAAGAAAAAATAATCGGATCTCCGTAGCTGATCTCATACTATTGGGTGATATAAGATGTATCGTGTTGTTTTGTTATTTTAATTTTTTTCTATAACAACCTTTCAGCCTTTGACAGAATTGGCTTTTGCATTGGGATAGATTACGTTCCTTCACTGGGAAAGTATCTTCTCTCAGCATTATAGTAATGCAGAAATATTTTCCCTGGACTGAATCTGTAATGATTGCCAGAACTGAATAGTGAGGGTCGTTCAAAGAGAAACCGATGTTTGCTTGAAAATGTTGCCTACCAATTCATTTTAGGCGGAATTCATGCCTAAGATAACTACATAGTAGTCTTATTTGTCTATACCAATTTGCCATTGTATTACTAAGTTTCCTCTGCCATCGGCTAAAAATTAATTACATTACCGACTATAAAAACAGTTTTGCAAAGAATGTTTTATTTTCTCACCTGTTTCCAAACGCTTATTAGCTAGCGCTCCTTTGTTGAAACCGATCATGCCAACCCACTTGATGGTTATGGGTTCGGAATCAACGACTTAAGCGATTGAATATTTTGTAGTGCATGCTCACAATTTTAGATTTTAATTGAATTTTTCTCTGCTTTCATATTGGTTGATTTCCATTTTTTTACGTATATTTTGCGTGCAGACTAATGGTCTGCGAAGAGCAGGTATTGATTTCCTGGCTCTCTGCCTTCTGCCGGCAGTGCTGTGCGTTTTTGGCGGCAAATCGTTCCTTTGTTTTCACCACAGATTCCATCAGGTACTCATTTGAAGCTGGGTTAACTCTGGCTGAGCTTATAGAATCCCACCGCTGAATCCCAAACCAAACAATCAGCGCCACCAGGACTCCAACACTAAAAAAAAAGTAAAGAGCCATATTAAAACTACAGATAAGCAGAAATCAAATCATATAATAATTGAAACTCAAAAGGGACATAAACTACTACCAAAGAATAAATGAAACCCAGAAAGAATTGAAACGAAAATAGTAATTTACAAAAAAAAACAGATGTTGCTATAGATGAATAAATCAATCATAAAACTAACAAAAATTAAAATTGAACAATCAAGTCAAACTTAAAATGAAAAGAAATTACCACAAACAAGAGAAGGGCTAATAGCCCCTAAGCTATGTAAATGCCACAGCATCATTTGGGGTTTACTGAAAACAAAGTACGTCTTAGAATTTTTTTTAAATAATCATAATATTAATAAATCAACAATAATGAGACTTAAGGGAATGAATATCTGTATATTTTAAACGTTCAATCTACTTTCATTAGTTTTTTTCACTAATATTAATTATTGTGGGGATTCTCATTCTTTTGTTGTTGTTGTGCTGTTGACTTTTTAACAGATAAAACCGCACTGTTTTAAATAAAAATAGCTTTCAATGAATGAGTTGTGTTTAGTTTCTTAAACTAAATTAGATTAAAAAATAAAAATGGAACGACAAAAATCAATATTGCCAAAGTTGCTTCCCTTTTTCGTCTTCATTGAGGTTCCTTTTCTGCTTCAATTTTGATTCAGGTGTTTGCATTGCCTGAAAAAATTGAGTTCTTCACACTAATGATCATAAACACATTTTTCTTCGAAACTTGGTATTCCTCCGTTTAGCTCAACCCCATTCAAAATGACCCAACTCAACTCCACCCCATTCAATTCAGCGCCATGCAATTAAATTCTATTCAACCCACCCCCTTCGTCTTAATCCTCATTTAGCTCGACTCCCAAGTAACTTAACATCCGTGCAACTGAACTCCAATGCAATTCCCCCCCCCCCACTCGTCTTAATCCCTATTCATTTCTACCCTCAATCAGTTCAATCTTTATTCATTTCAACTCAATGCAACTTAATCTGTTTAACTAAAAAAAAAACATTTAAATCAGCCCATTCAGCTCAACCCAATAAAAAAAAAAATCGAAAACGCATTGCTTCAACACTTTTTTGCAGGAATCTATGGTCAAAATTTGGATAACTTTTGACTAGTGCTATTTAGAAGCTCAGGAGTCTGGTTCTTGCTGCGCTCGCAGTTTCTACTTCATATTGCAATGCCCTAAACCTACAGTCACGTTGGCGCTTTAATAATTTTACGGGGCTAAACATTTATAAAATCAAGCTTTTTAGGTTTATGTGGGAAAATTTTTCTATATGAATCTAGAAGAGAAAAAATATATAAATTTATCCTACAATGAGACGTAGTATTTTAAGTTTTAGTATAGTAACATTTGATGGTAATTTTGTTGAACTTTTGACTAATTCGCAAGCTGAAAGAAGAAAAAGCCATTCGGTTTGACTTCCAATGCTCTTACCAAATTTGAATAACGCTATTACAGAATTGTGTTCCAGCTCCCCTAATAGCTGGATGTAGTCCTGGCCGGTAACTGTTTTGGTTCTAAGAGCCAAATAACCTTTCTACAACTGTAAAAAATTCAGTTCTCTCGCATGTAGTCTGATAGCACGATGAGGTGTGGTGCACTGTGAGAGTAAAAAAGCAATATTCTCACGGTTCGGTGCACCAAATTTTCTTGGAGATAAACCAATAACAAAACATCAAAATACGTTGTGTTGAAAATATGGATATGACTTGTCTGGAGTAACTCTGATTTCGAATTATTCATGTTGACAGGATCGTAAAGAGAAGTTATAATGTTTTTATTATGCTTTGGTGGCTCGTTTTTATTTTTGAATTATTCATAATCAAAATGACTCAAGAGCTGCACTTTGACGAAGAAAGAGCCACATGTGGCTCACGTGTCGTAGATTGTTGACGGCTGTCCTAGACTTCTTGTGCATGATCACACAAACTTGTTTACTTACAACATCCTTCCGTAACAGCCCTGGATACTACAAGACTGGAAAACCAGAGTTAACAAATGAATAGAGACCGTTTCATTTGAGTCAAACTTTTATCACTTCCGACAAAATTAGTTTAGTTGCTTATTTTTCAGGTTATGTTGTTTAGTTAAGGAGGATGGATTATAATGGAAGTGAAGTTGTGTCAGGAAGGAATGAGTTGAAATAGGGAGGATTTTTTCCAGGAGACGGAATTGCATGTGAGTAGAGTTAAATAGGTGGTGAGTTGAATGGGGTTGAGTCGCAATAGAGCGTTCTACTCATCCTGAAAGTTTCATGCCGGTCAGAGAAAAATAATTTTTGGCCCATTTTGGTTTCAAGAATCGATAAAACCCTATTTTTTCTCAAAACAATCTGTTCCTCTATGTTGCGTTTGGGCCAGCATACATGGCCAGTTATGTGCTACCCAATCAGAGACAAAACAAATTTGGGCCTATGTTTGGCGTCACAAATCAGAACAGTAATTTGTTTCCATGGCTTTTGTCTTTATTAGAATCTCGTTGTCTCTGTCTGCTTACCCAGTAAGTCTGTCCCAATCTGAGGGAACAAAATTTCTCAGCCTGGTTTAAGGTGTCACATATTAGATATCATATAACCAATCTTTAAAATGTTTTTTTCCACCTGGGCCTGTCTACAACCCCTGTAAGTTACAAACCTATTAGAGACAAAAAATGGGGCTCAATTTTAGGCATCACTGACTAATGCATTCTAAATTAGTTTCAAATTTAACCTCTGAATAGGGGTTCTTATAGGTTACCTAACCAAGAAACTTTCAGATGTCACTTTTAAGCTGACTTGGGACACAAACAATAAACCGGATCGAAATCATATATTCTGTGACCCCACATGCCTTCCTATTTAAAAAATGTATCTTACCCCCCCCCCCAAACTCCAAAAGTCTCGGTTTGATCCCAATCTGCTGTTCCCGAGATGTAATTGTTTTCTTCGTTTTACCTGTGTCCGTCCCCCAAGTCAAAACTCCCTATCCAATTGGCCCTTGATATCCCCGAAAGTTTCGACTCCCCCCCCCCAAGCTGTTCTTGAGATAATGTAGACTCGCTTTTTGATAGCCAGGGTACACATGGGTTCTTTCGGTCTAAATAAGTTCTCGGTCTCACCTGAATAAGTTCTATTCTAACAGGGGCTGCTAGGGCCAAAGACAAGTTCTTAGATTAAAGACATGGGAGGGGGACTGATTGCTGTCCAATCACTTGAACTCTTAAAAGAGGGACTAAAATTTCAATTCTCGATCGAAGGAGCTCCCTCTGAAATTCTTGTGACCACCCTTTCAGTATGAAGTGGCCAGGAAAAAATAACCAAAGGAATTATACATTGCAGGGATATGCCTCTTTACTTAGGTACTGCTATAGTGCTGCCTCTGACCTTCAAGCAGAAGATTCAGCCAAGATTCATTGGCAATCAGATTCAGTAAATAATTATATTAAAAATTAATCAAGAATATATAGGACTCTGAGAAATAATCTCCTTTATTTAGTGTTTTTTCTATCCCTCAAAAAAATGAATCCTACAGGATAATGAATCGTTGAAAAATCAAATCTGTGTTTATAAAGTTTTGAAATATTTAATGACAAGTTTGGATGGATAAAAGGAAATGATTCCTGATAATATGGTACAACGATTTTAAACGTTCCTTTGTTTTAAAGAAAAATAATTTGGGGGGGGGGGATTTCTCTTCAACAAAATTCCAGGTATTATTGGACAAGTCTGTAAGTCCTGCCAAAATTATCATAAATGAAACACAGACTCAACGAATTCATTTTGCTGAGTAAGACAACAATAATATATCAATTTCTCTAGGTTTTGTGTGTCCCCGGTCAGAAGTGCTTGTAAATGGCTGCTGTCAATTGGCATCTAAAAAATACTCTTGTGATTCTTGTACTACGAATGGGTGTTGTTCCATATACGAAATGTGCGTTTCTTGTTGTCTAAGGCCAGACAAAGTAGGTATACCTTTTCTTTTTGTTATGATTTAGGAATTTTTACTGGTGGTAGCCTATACCTGCAAAACCCCAAAATTTTGAAATATAGCATAGCTTTTGTTTCCGTGCTGAGTTGGATAATTTTTTTCCTACTATACTTGTTAAAACACAAAAGCTAAAAGTAAATTAACATAAATTGTAAATAAATGAGGAAATTGATTTTTTTTTTTTTTTTTTTTTTTTTTGTGAGAGAGAGAGATGATTCCTTTATTGATCAATTCACAAAACAACAAATCAAATTAAACAAACATAGCCACTACTAGAGGGTCAAATAACCTGTGTATAGTGACTCAATTAATTAATCATTTCCCTTAATCAATAACATAAAAATAAACAAACTAAAAATAAAAATGAAGAAAAATAATAAGAAGAAGAAAGAAAAGAGAAAAAAGAAAAAAGAAGTAGAAAAAAAAGACTAAACCCTCACAAGGGACCTGGTCTCACCCTGTATCTCGAGTTCTCGACCAAGTAGAAACTTTTCGACCTCTGATTTAAATGAAGAAACTGATTCAGAGCCCGTAATGCTGTCTGGGAGGTTGCTCCAGAGGCTTACACTCACGTGACAAAACACATGAGCTGATCTCACTGTATTTTTCTCCTTACCGCATTCCTAGTATGATAAGAATGATAATCATAATTAATAGAAAAAATATCCACAAAAAAAGCTGGCGAAACACCGTTTTAAACATTGGTATACCAGTGTTAATAACTGGTGATCCCGTAACTGACCAACATTCAAAATTTTAAAAGTAGAATAACAAATAAATGTACCACTAAAATTAGCACGTTCCCCCAAAAGACGAACTGCTTTATTCTGAATCGTCTGGATTCTTCTATAATTAGCATAAAAATTGTTTGCCCAAAGAGCACACCCATATACAATATAAGGTTGGATAATCGTACAATAAATAGTCTTCAAAACTGAAACCGGGAAAAAATTACGAAAACGGCGAAGTAAACCTAGACCTCTTGCTGCCTTGGACGATATAATTTCACTGTGTTTCTTGCAATTCAAATTACAATCAACAAAAAATCCTAAATACATCGTTTCAAAAACTTTATTAATAATAGTACCCCTAAAGCCAATGCTATCCAAAGAATTTATCACAACACCGGTACGGCCAAAAATCATATAATTATTTTTACTAACAGTAACACTTAAAAAAACTTAGACTAGTAAATGTATTCAGGTACTGCAGGTAGGGGCTTTCTGAGGCTCATTTTATTGGGGGGGAGGGGGTGATCTTCGTAAATTTTACCGAATCGGTACCTTGTTTATGCCGAATTTTCTGCAGAAATCAAGAATTTTGCTAAATTTCGGCCGATTTTGCAAAATTTCTGAATACCAAAAAAGCTGGGGGGGTGCGCCTCTCCACGCCCCCCCCCCCCCTTCAGGACGCCCCTGACTGCAGGACATCATTTGCACGAATTACGAGATCTAGAAGGTTCGCCTCTGCAATTGTTATTGCTGTGTCGTCTGCAAATGCTGTAAGAATTGCACCAGGAAGATAAAGTCTTAAGGTATCAACATACACTAGAAATAAAAGTGGTCCCAAAACAGATCCTTGAAAAAAAAAAGATTGAATATAATTGTTCTCGACAGTTATAATTATAGCAGAATGATGATAAGCAAAAACCAAAATTTAAAGATAAATAAATAAGACAATTGAAATTAATCAAAGTAACCGCTCTTGCACAACAACCGTGGATACAAATTGGGGAGGCTCCTATTCTTGGCTCCGATAGATGTTTACGGGAGAGCACTGCTTGCTTGACATGGTAATTTGGTTGCTGCCTTTTGAAATGTTAATTATTGCGTCAATCTATTAATAAAATTTAAAAATTTAAGTTTTGTTGGGTAATTAGGAAGTTTTTTTTTAAAGATCAGAACAGCTATTGTAACTACGCTCATCCATTGAACTACGATCTTTTAATTTTGGGAAAATCTAGGGTAAACATTGAATAACATAAAATTGCTGTGAGAACATTAGGCCATTTAAAGCCTCGTTCCATTTGCAAGTCTTGTCGATAAAGCAGAGAATTTGTCTTGTAGATATTGATTTCATATTGACAGTGCAAGTATTCGACTTGTGTCTATAACTGTACATCGACATAAATTTCGTCTTTTGAAGACAAAAAAAAAGATATTTATATTCCCTTTCTGGTTTTAATTTTTAATCTTGCAAACGGTTCACATAACTGAATTGGAGACCTTCAATATATGAAATTCCCATCCCATTCCAATATTTTGCTTAAATGTAAAATTAGAAAATTAGACCCATACTATTAATATTTTCTTCAAACGTGATTATTCCTAGATATAGTAATTGCCACTACATTAAAGTCAAACAACTACTGTCAACAACCACTTGATGAAAATAGAAGCTAATAACTACTGTCATCTGATTTTAGAAATGGAAGCAGAAAGAAAATTTTTATTCCGGGAAATATTACCAACTTGAATTAAATGAGAGCATATGGTATATTCTTTAGAATTTCGAGTGTCCGATCTGTATTTCTCTGTTGAAGTACTCTCAAATAGAATGTTCGTAGTTTATTAATGTCATCAGGAAAGTGTTGAACCAAACGAGGCTTAGAATTATCCTACTCATTGACACGATTCGTGAATATTGCGTATCCCAGCAGCTCTCTGAATGTTATTTTGATTAGGGCTCACAGACTCCTGGAGAAACCTTACCTTAGTTGCCGTAGTTATTTAGTTTTGTTATTTACTTTTATTTTTTTGTAAAATTAAAATATAAAGCTAAGGAGCTTTGACATCTTTTCTCAGTATGCTTAGGGTTTCCCTAAATTGTATATTCATAAGCATTGTTACTATCTTTGTATAGTTACTGTCTTTTACATTTTTTAAAATTGAAATATAAAACTAAGGAGCTTGGACAACTATTCTCAGTAGACTTAGGGTTTACTTAATTTGTATAGTCACAAGCATAGTTACTGTCTTTTTATAGATATTGTCTTTTACTGTCTTTAAATTTTTTGTCAAATTAAAATTTAAAACTAGGGAGCTTGGACATCTTTTCTCAGTAGGCTTAGGGTTTCCCTAACTTGTATAGTCACAAGCATAGTTACTATCTTTGTATAGTTACTGTCTTTTATATATTTTTTTTTTTTTGTAAAATTGAAATGTAAAACTAAGGAGCTTGGACAACTATTCTCAGTAGACTTAGGCTTTACTTGATTTGTATAGTCACAAGCATACTTACTGTCTTTTTATAGATATTGTCTTTTACTGTCTTTAAATTTTTTGTCAAATTAAAATTTAAAACTAAGGAGCTTGGACATCTTTTCTCAGTAGGCTTAGGGTTTCTCTAACTTGTATGATCACAAGCATAGTTACTATCTTTGTATAGTTACTGTCTTATATTTTTTTTGTAAAATTGAAACATAAAACTAAGGAGCTTGGACAACTATTCTCAGTAGACTTAGGGTTTACTTAATTTGTATAGTCACAAGCATAGTTACTGTCTTTGTATAGATACTGTCTTTAAATTTTTTGTCAAATTAAAATTTAAAACTAAGGAGCTTGGACATCTTTTCTCAGTAGGCTTAGGGTTCACCTGACTTGTATGATCACAAGCATAGTTACTAACTTTGTATAGTTACTGTCTTTTTTATTTTTTTTGTAAAATTGAAATATAAAACTAAGAAGCTTGGACAACTATTCTCAGTAAACTTAAGGTTTACTTAAGTTGCACAGTCACAAGCATAGTTACTGTCTTTGTATAGATACTGTCTTTTACTGTCTTTAAATTTTTGTCAAATAAAAATATAAGACTAAGGAGCTTGGACAACTATTCTCAGTAGACTTAGGGTTTACTTAATTTGTATAGTCACAAGCATAGTTACTGTCTTTGTATAGATACTGTCTTTCACTGTCTTTAAATTTTTTGTCAAATTAAAATTTAAAACTTAGGAGCTTGGGCATCTTTCTCAGTAGGCTTAGGGTTTCCCTATCTTCTACGATCACAAGCATTGTTACTATCTTTTTATAGTTACTGTCTTATATTTTTTTTGTAAAATTGAAACATAAAACTAAGGAGCTTGGACAACTATTCTTAGTAGACTTAGGGTTTACTTAATTTGTAAAGTCACAAGCATAGTTACTGTCTTTGTATAGATACTGTCTTTAAATTTTTTGTCAAATTAAAATTTAAAACTAGGGAGCTTGGACATCTTTTCTCAGTAGGCTTAGGGTTTCCCTAACTTGTATGATCACAAGCATAGTTACTAACTTTGTATAGTTACTGTCTTTTATATTTTTTTTGTAAAATGGAAATATAAAACTAAGAAGCTTGGACAACTATTCTCAGTAAACTTAGGGTTTACTTAAGTTGCACAGTCACAAGCATAGTTACTGTCTTTGTATAGATACTGTCTTTTACTGTCTTTAAATTTTTGTCAAATAAAAATATAAGACTAAGGAGCTTGGACAACTATTCTCAGTAGACTTAGGGTTTACTTAATTTGTATAGTCACAAGCATAGTTACTGTCTTTGTATAGATACTGTCTTTCACTGTCTTTAAATTTTTTTTCAAATTAAAATTTAAAACTTAGGAGCTTGGGCATCTTTTCTCAGTAGGCTTAGGGTTTCCCTATCTTCTACGATCACAAGCATTGTTACTATCTTTTTATAGTTGCTGTCTTTTATATTTTTTTTGTAAAATTGAAATATAAAACTAAGGAGCTTGGACAACTATTCTCAGTAGACTTAGGGTTTACTTAATTTGTATAGTCACAAGCATAGTTACTGCCTTTGTATAGATACTGTCTTTAAATTTTTTGTCAAATAAAAATATAAAACTAAGGAGCTTGGATATCTTTTCTCAGTAGACTTAGATCTTACTTAATTTGTATAGTCATAGGTTTTACAATCATGTATAGTCATGCTCAATTACCTAGGGAATCATTGAAGGAATTGAAGTGTGAATTAAGGAGATAAAGAATGAGGTTATGGATAAAATTGCTGAGGATCTGGAAGATGCCGCCGCATGGGATAATAGTAAGAAATATTGGCATATTAAGGAATTGAGAGCAAGTAGTCAGTTAAAACTTTTCCCAGTAAAAGTAAAGAACATGACCTCTAGTAGTGACGAACTGGCTTTGGTTTCTGTAGGAAGCAATTTACTCTGCATGGTGATGCTTGTTAGGCTAATAGATGCTATCGTTTTGAGAAAAGAACGGTGTGGTTTCAGGGATACGTTTGCCAAATTTTCACACTTAGATTGATAATTGAGAAATTTCTGAATCAGCAAACCCCGTTTGTATTCCGGTATTTGGATTATGAAAAGGCATGGATGGAAAGGGTTTAGGGAAGGCCTTATCCTTCTATCGTATATCACATAAGCATATTAAAGTGTCAGTGCTGTATACGAAAATTATATTGCTGTGATTAAGGTAGGAATTAAAGCTAGTAGTTAGTTCGGTGTAGAATCAATAATTAACCATGGTTGTGCCTTATCCCCATTTTTATGAATTAATTTGATGGGTTTTGGCCTAAGGAACCCAGCAACGGCTGTGGGAAAAAAGGTACCAAAGGAAAGGTTTAAAATTTCGAAGACTCAGGTTGCACGGATGATTTAAGTACCCTAGATGAAAAAAAGGGAAATGAAGGAATTTTCGGAGTTATTTAGATTTCAGGTCGTGAGAGTAGGTATAAAAACTAATTTTAAGAATACTGAGTTGCATAGACTAGGAATAAATGAGGTTGATGAGGGGATGTTAGGCAAAGAGAACATTTATCAAGCGGATGGCTTTTGTTACCCGGATTGCATTATTACTAAATGTCTTGAATGCGGTAAAGATATAAGAATTATAATAGCCAAGAAGTAGAGTGTTTTTTGCTGTTGAGAAAAGTTTGTAAGAATAAGAAAATAAGTCTGCGAACTGAGTTTAGAATAGTTCTATGCCATGGTAATCACAGAGCTCGGATATCTTCTTAAACGTGGGTACATCGAAAGATTGGGGGAAATTTGCTTAATTTTTTATAGAATCTGTTGATAGAACAGAGGATCTGTGTTTGATTCGTATTTGTGTCGACAGTACGAAGTTCGATTCATTATTTTTCGATATAAAAGGCATTTTTTGACAACAGAAAGAAATGTGTGGCCTCTTTCACTGTTAAAATTTTTGTTGACAGACAAAGCTAGGATGGAACAACGCTAGTGTCCGTATACATATTCATTCCGTTTTAGTTTGCCCTTTTATGCGGTTTAGGTTTTTCTTGGAACATTAAAGACCAATTTGATTTCTTGCTTTATAAATCTAAAATAAATTCCTTGTCCATTATTTCTATTGTCCTCCTTTAATGGTGTATATTATTTTCCTTCTAGCGAGAAATACTTCAGAAATCCCTTGGAACGGAACGTTCAAATGGAATGAACGTTTTGTGGGCGGCAGCAGTTGATATTTTTGAATTCTGTCGGACAATTTGTCGAACCTCTTCAAGATCAGTATTTCATGAGAACACATATAGGAACCCAAGAGCTAAGCATTGTTTTGGAGAAAGCCCACCTGTGCTGGAAACTGAAGCTGCGCCTGTTGTTTCCCGAAACGACAACGAAAATCTATAAATTCATAGTACTGTTAACACGGGACAGTTGTACACCATGATTGTGCTCATGAGAGACAAAGAAGTAACTCCAAATGGCTTTCATCTTAGAAAAATTATTATCATAACTGAATCTTTTATATAACATATTCCAGAAGTCCAATCCGACTAAACCCGCTTTTTATGCTAGCTAAGATTTTAGTGTTAAAGGACTTTTTGAATTTTGTGTTTATGGTTTCCCAAAAACGTTCTCTGAACAAGAGATTAATGCAGAAAAAACGTTACCATTGTTGATGTTATTGTGAAAGCCTTTCTTTAAATCAACCGTACAAAACAATGGATAATCGACTCAAGAAGAAGAACTTGTCCTTGGGGTGAAAACGCTATAATAACACGGCTTTAAAAAGAAAAAGATGCCAATAATAAGGTCTTCACTGCATTCCATTCCATGCGGGATACCTATATCCTTGGTACAGCAAATAAAAAAAAAAAAAAAACTATTAAGCCTCTAAATAACCAAATTTATTTAAAACCCATTATTTGAATATAAGATTTGTTTAATTTTAAGGTTAAAATGAACCAAATTACTAGAAATTTTTGTTTCGTCGTCTAGACTAATTGAAGCTTTAGCATCTTAGAAATAAAAGAAACTTTTGATTGGATTTTCAGGGCCCAAAGAGTAGTTGAGACTATTCTTAAGGTTGATATTATACCTGTTAAAATCGGACCTAGGAAATACACTTGGAAAACACTCAGCTAATTTATGTTTAATACAAATGCTAAGCATTAATGGTGTCAAAAGCGTGTAAATCCATGTTAAAAATTACCAAGGGTGCTATAGCCTTCCCTCCCCGGAGGCTGCTTTTTTAACTCTGGTAGTTATCATGTCGGTCGTTTTATTTCGTAGGGTGGGGTGGGCTGAATCAATTCTTGTTTCAGGTTTATACCCATCTAGATTGTGTAACCCATTTGTACTGACGTCATCATTAAAGATTAGAAACAGTTTTTGTGATATGTTTGTTGTGTGCTAAGTTTTATTCCTCTGTACCTTATGTTTGTAGCTCTCATCAAATGACTAATAGATTTTCTTTTTTTGGAACTTCTGGCTTTACGCGCATTTGGCCTGGGTTTAGCTTAAAAATTGGGCAATGTTAAAACTAAAAATAAAGGATTTGACCTTTTTACGTATTAATCTGTCTTGGTCATATTAAGTTATGTTATATTCTAGATACATATTTGATAATCTTGTCTGGATAATGGCTTCTGAAAATTGGGTTGATTGAAAATCTCTCAGTCTCAGTTCTTTCCCTTGTTTTATGATTCAAGTCAACATTAGTCTTCTTGTAATCTAGTATTGCTACATTTTTCAGGGCTTGAAATATTCCATAATTTGAGTTTTTAGCATTACTATTTGGACAAATAAATAGAAAAATGTCAAAATTTTAATTTTAATTTTTTTTTTTCTGGTACCAATTTCCAAGGCAAGGTACAATGAACGTAAAGAAAAAAACGACAATGAACGAAAAATAGTTCTTTTTTATCTTGAAAAGTTTAATGCTTGATTGATCGTTAATCTTGAGATATTAACCTGGATAGCCCAAAGATATTGGGAAATTAATAAGGCTGGAATCTCGAGTCAGTCTCTGAGAGACATATCATCAAAATTTTCAAGTATCTCAAGTAAAAACTTGAACTCATCGAAATATTAGTAAAAATATTAGTCCTATCTAATGTTTTCCCCACTTGTTATGATTAATATTAATTAAAATATTAAATGACATGTTTATGATGAAAGAAATTGAATATAAAGTAACTAGAATTATAAGTTTCGGAGAAAAAGTTTTTTGGCTTTGGAACACTGATCCTTGAAAAACTCTCCTTGCCAATCTCTTTTCATTGCTTTAAGTTAAGAAATTGCATTCTTGTGTATATTGAACTCAATTTTTCAAATAACCATCTTTGGTATTTTTCCAATTGTTGTGTATTCGTCTGCAACTAGCTGTTACAAAACGTAATATGTCTAATTGATCAAGTGTATAGAGGGCAAGACTCAAGACCAAAATTAAGTTCAAGCCCATTAATTATTTTTCTGTAATTGTTATGTCTTTAAGAGTGAACAAATCTCTATATAAATGCTTGAAAGCTCAAATAAAATAATTAAGTTAAGCCTAAGCCTAAAAAAACGATCTGTATAGGTCAGAAGTTTGAGAAAATTCGTTAAAAGCCTCAATTTTGAAAAAAAAAATATTCATGTGGGTGAGGTCATTTTTATATGCATACATTAGTATTGCAATTGCGTCATGTACCAACATAATTTTGAATTGAAGTTAAAAGTATTTAATTTTTTTTAATAAATGCTATTTTATCTTAGTTTTCAGTTTTGAGTCTCTAAAGCTACTATGTAAAGTACAAAAATATTTATGGCGTCTCATCAAAAATTATAATTTTTTAATTGAATCTAGAAAAATACCCGAAATTATTAAGTAACTTTCATTTTCTATTAGGTTAAATCTACGTATAGCATAAAAAGATGAATACGCAGAAAAAAGTATAATGTTTCCAACTCAATGCAGAAAATGTTCAGTTTCCAACTCAACCAGTTGTATAATGCCTGCAGGAAGACCCAAAAAAACGAAAATTTGCAAGTGTTAGTAATGATGATTCTATGAAATCACCTGAATTATCAAACGTGATAGGACCAAGAGAACGGCCTGAACAAATTAAATTCACAATGGGTTAAAGTCAACAATCTGGACTATCAAATGAGACGAGACCAATACGGGCAGCTAAAACAAAGGGTATTGCCAAATTGTCTGAATTAATCAAAATCCAAATTTAAGAAGAAAGAAAAATGTGGTTAGAAGATAAGTGACAGCGAGAATCAAAACGTGTCAAATTGAAAATGAAGAGCTAATACACTTGCGTTTAGAATACATGCGACACCGACAATCAGAGCGTGTCAAAAATGAAAATGAAGAGCAAAGACACGTGCGTTTAGAAGACATGAGATACCAAGAAGAACAGCGACGACCCTTCAACATAGCTTGTATTCACTGTTGGTCCCTCCATTTTCCCGAGGAAAGAGTAGCAAACAAGGGTGATTCATTTGGAGATTGCTGTTTGCATGGTCGAATTGCATTGTCACCACCACAATTTCTAAATGAATCGGTTTGCCTTTTCTTAGGACGTCATTTGCTCTCTGAAGAGTTTCATAAATGTATATAAAACTGAAACTCGTGTTTTGCTCTAACTTCATTCAACGTAAGCGATGACTGAACCATAAATAATCGTAATATATTTAGCTTCAAAGAAGCTGGACAAATTCATCACAAAATTAATTTAGCGGCACATCCATCACAAATTACTGAAGGTGATTTTAAGCCACCTTCATACGGCCAAATGTACTTTATAGACCCCAATGAAGCTGTTGAAGAACGCCTTGCACATTCTTTAAATTATAGGATTTCTCGCAATCTAATGAATCTCTTGGAAGAAATATTGCGAGAGATCAACGACTATGCCAAAGGTTACGAAAAAAATGCGAGAAGTGGACGATGATGCAAATTAACTTGCTGCTTCTCTGGGACAACAATATCCAAACGTGCAGCTCATTTTTAATGTGCCAGATGGTGTTGACTATAGACGGTTTAACTTTCCTGCATGCAATGAACCATAGTTTTCCAACAAATGAAATGGTTGTAAAACAACGTGGCAAAAATCTTCTCATTTTAAAAATACCGTCCATCGTGTGGAGCTCTTTAACTACCCAATGTTTTATCCAGCTGGAATTTCAGGATGGACAATGGGTATGCGACTTCATACACATTATGTAAGTCGCCCACATATAACACGGTATGAATTTGCGTGGTATCGTATCGCTTTTCGACCTGAACATGCCAAAAGCTTTTCTGTGCAAGTTGCAACACCCAACCTGCGTCGGATTGGTTTTAAGGCTTAGCATTTTGGTGGAAGACTTTTCCAATAGTACCTCGTCGATACCGATATTCGTATTGAGTGTGATCGTATCGACCGGATAAAGTTTAAAGAGAAAACTATTGCGGTCGAAAACTACGTAGGTGTTACACGACTTCTCGACGACTTAGCCTCGAAACAGAATGCAGTTGTTGGCGGAAAAGTAATACTACTATCATCATTCATCGAATCAACACGCTACTTGCTGAACATTTTGTAAACGCCTTGGATTTGTTCGTCGCCTTGGAACCCCGTATTTATTTATAACTGTAACTTGCGATCCTGATTGGCCTGAAATTAAAGAAGCATCAAGTATTAAATTTGATGATCAGTTAATCATAGAACAGTCCACTTAAGATGGTCCCGATCTCTACTCGAATTGCAAAACTGAAATTTGACGATATAATCAATGATTTTGATTATACCACGCATAATCCGCGTGGGAATTTAAATCCAAGTGCGAGTTGCATGATCAATAAAAATAGGAAATTACAGTGTCACTTCGGTTTTTTCGAAGCAATACAATTCAGTACGTCTCTAGCGGATGCTGAAAAACTGAAGTATTGGCGTTGTTTTGATCCTAAATTAGACGAAATGAATAGAGAAAAATTCTCACATGACCGTGCTGTTTATCAGAAAGATTCCAATAATCACCAAGCTACTCGTGACAATCGTCATGTCGCCACATATAAACCTTATGCTCAAAAAAATTCGATGTCACATGAATGTCGAATATGTTGGAAATATAGATCCGGTAAAGTATTTATGTAAATGCATCTACAAGGGACATGATTGTGCTTCAATAAAGATCGTTGAAAATAAACGGTGCATGGTTTAGAATGAACCAGAAACCTATGTGGAAGGACGTTGCATATCACCAGCTGAAGCGTGATGGCGACTATTTAGTTACGATATAAAAAAAAACACAAAAAACATGTCGTTCAAAGTTCAAATGTTCATTTGCCAGGACATTACCTAATGCAAAATATCAGCCACGCCCAAGAAGATTTGGTAGATATTGGACAACAAGGCTCAATACTGGAAGTGTATTTTCCATACAACAAGGCGTTAAAACAGATTAAAAATCAGAATTTCTCTATTATTGGAAAATGCCTGAACACTCTAAATGGAATGGAAAAACCAGTTCATGGGAACAAAGAATGCGTCAGTTGTGCGTCATTGGATGAATTCACAACGTAAATTTTGCGGCTCATCCAGACTTCTTCTGTTTACAAGTACTTCTGTATCATGTGAAGAGTGCAACAAGTTTTGAAGATCTGAAAACAGTTGATAACATTACTTATTCCACATACAAAAAAGCATGCCTGGCTCATGGCCTTGAATCCAATGATAAACAGTGGCTCGGTGCCCTAGAACAATCGGCATTGTCCAAAATGCCTTCTGTAATGCGAATACTCTTCGCACAGATGCTTGTTTTTGGTGATCCTGCAGATCCAAAAGGTCTTTGAGAAAGATTCAAAATCAGTTGGCAGAGGATTTTATTCGGCATACACGACGAACTAATCTATCTGAAGATCTTGCAATAAAGCGTGCTTGTCGTATTATTACATACAAGGTAAATACGATGGCAATAGAAGGTCAAAATTTTAGTTTTGAGTGGAACGATATGGCTTGGACAACATTGAGACCAATAAAAATGGCCAGAACTTGGAATTTCTAATTTCTAGTGGGTCAGCTGCTACTGGAGAAAGTATGTATCGGCTTCTGCAACGAAAACAGCTTGAAATTGTAGGCAATATTTTACAGGCTGTCAATCATCCTAATTATGTTGGGAAAAATTGTCTTTTCATAGATGGGCCAGGCGGTACCGGTAAAATATTTATTTATTAGACCTTGTACCACGTTCTGCGTAGAAAAAGTCGCAAAGTAAAATGTATGGCTTATACAAGAATAGCAGCAACTTTATTACCATTTGGACTAATAACACTCAAGACCTTTGGCTTAAAAGTTCCGCTTTCCTCAGATTCAATTTCCAAGAATAAGCCCTGGTTCAAACAGAGGTTTAGAATTAGCTCAAGTAGAAGTTTTCCTACTTGACAAAGCACCAATACTTCTAAAGGACGGCTTACAAAATATGGATCAGTTGTTACGGTCCGTTGCAAATCCAAACGTACTATTTGGTGAGAAAATTCTAGTTGCTTGAGGTGATTTCCGACCAGGGGTAGATCCAGTGGGGGGACGCATAATAGGTTGCTTTGATAAACTTGCGAACAAAGAAATACCAGCACTTAAATGGAACCTCGACAATTCTATGTCGTCGGTAGGAGTGGAAATGGTTTTAGATTTAATCTAAAACCTTGTGAGGGCTAAAGTTCTAATCAATCTTTTGAAATTAGAATTATGTAAAAATATTGATACAAAGACATTGTAAGTTATAACCCCCTCCCCCATAAAAAAAATCCTCTTCACCATCTACAATTTTCATAACAACGTAGCATATCTTTCCACATTTGCAAGTTCAATATATTTTGCTCAAATTACAGAATTCCCAATTTAAAAAAAGTATTTCTTTATTTATACTCCAAAAAAAAAAAAATCCTTTGTAAAAAAAAAGGTCCTGAACCATCTTTTGGGGTCATGCATTCATTGTGATTATTTGTGTAGGTCAAACAATTGAGTGTGTCTCCTAACTTTACGGCATCGCTTAGTAATTATGATAGCAATGAAAAGTAGGAAATGAGGATTAAGTAAGGCCATATCCAGAGGGGTTAGGGGGTTTGACCCCCCCCCGTCTGCAACTAGCTGTTACAAAATGTAATACGTCTAATTGATCAAGTGTATACGAGGGCAAGACTCAGGACCAAAATTAAGTTCAAGCTTATTAATTATTTTTCTGTAATTGTTTAAGAGTGAATAAATTTTGATATAAATGCATATTATAAGTTAAAATCAATATATTTACGTATATTAAATATATATATATATATATATATATATATATATATATATATATATATATATATATATATTATATATATATATATATATATATATATATATATATATATATATATATATATATATATATATATCCTTGGAAAACTCTCCTTGTCAATCTCTTTTCATTGCTTTAAGTTAAGAAATTACATTCTTGTGTATATTCAACTCAATTTTTCAAATAACCATCTTCGGTATTTTTTCAATTGTTGTGTATTCGTCTGCAACTAGCTGTTACAAAACTTAATATGTCTAATTGATCAAGTGTATAGAGGGCAAGACTCAGGACCAAAATTAAGTTCAAGATTATTAATTATTTTTCTGTAATTGTTTAAGAGTGAATAAATTTTGATATAAATGCCTGAAAGCTCAGATGAAATTATTTAATTAAGCCTAATTTAAAATCAATATATATACGTATTGTATTTATGTTATTTTTATATTTTTATTTTTATGTTATTTTTTGTAAGGAGTCAAAGTACTCCTTACAAAAACAAATAATTATGTGTTTGTTATTTTTATGTTTTATATGTATAGATTGGTGATTTGAATTCCAGGGTTTCAAGCTGAGGTAGATTTCTAATTATTTTTTTTTTTTTTAATCTTGAGATTTTCAGATATTCAATTCAAACGTTTAAATCTCAATATGTCTGTTGAGCACAATAATTATAATTTGAAACTCTTTTCGCATTAAGTAAGAGAATTGTCCTGTAAAAATTTCGATTTATAAACAACTAATAGTAGAAATATGATGGGGTGGCATGTATCAAAATAAGTAAAAAAATCCTGAGCGATGTATATAGTAGCTTATACAATTTTATGGACAAATATATGCAATCCATATACAAAAACATAACTATATTTTGTGATTGGTTGGTATTGAGAAGGTGAGAAACTCTGAAGTTATTCCAATTGCATTCCGTTTCCGTGGTTAACTCAAGTTGTGTGAATTTCCACTTTTTTTCAACATTTCATTAGTAAATGGTTAAAAAAAATAGATGCTATTCTATTGAATCAAACTGAGAATTCAGAGACCCATCTATATCGGCTAGATAAAAATAATAAACACAAATTATTTGCCTTCTTTTATAAACATTTTTTCAAGAATCTTTTATCTCAAAGGATTACTCCAACTTTTGAAAGAATATTTCGACTCATATACTTAGTTTTAAGTGTATACTTATTCGAACCTTTATTAAAGTTCAGATATTTCTAAAGAGTTTGACCTTTGTTTTAATGTTTTAGGATGAGCAGAGGAGGTGATATGTCATACAACGCAGAGCTTGAATTAGATGAAAATAGACAGTAAAGTCGCCACCATTTTCTTACCGAAATCCGAAACGTAAATAAATAATATCTTTTCACTTCTCATACATTTACTTACTATTATACATATCCCCTAAAAAACAAAAATGTTGTAAAAACCACCCCGATTCGCTAAAAAAGCAAAACCAAATCTTATGACAACCAGAAAAAGTAATGATATCAATTCGCCTCTGCGCCATAGAAAGACTCAAAAACAATTTTTTTAAACTAAAAAGAAGTTTAAATATTAATTTTTGTAGCCTCGTTGTGACAGCACAATCCTGAAATATCATTTCGATAGCCTAAACAAGTTGGGATTTTAAGTTTCCCCTCCTTCTTATTACGACGTTAGGGGGGGGGCGCCCCCACCTGGATCCGCCACTGCTTCCGACCGTGTTTAACCGGTTCAACCGGGAAGCAACCGCAGTGAAACACTCGATTTGTCAATAAAAAGAAGTCATCTTTGGAAGTATTTCAAATGTGTTTCCTTTGAGAACAATATGGGAGTCGATCCTGAACAGGAAGCATCTGCAAAATACATCCTCGAACTGGGAAACGGAAATCTTCCGTTTCAAATTACCTGATGAAATCAATTTACCAGAAGTCATGATTTCCAATGGTAATTTAATTGAGGAAGTATTTTAGAATGTTTTTCTAAACCAAGTTTCAATTTAATGAAGGATCGAGTTGTTTTAGCTTTAATCAACAAAGAAGTTAGTAAAATAGATGTGAAAATTGCTAATCGCCTCCCTGGAGAATACAAATCGTATAAAAGTTACAATTTTGTAAAGGATGAAGAAAAATAAGGAATAGAATTTACTCCAGAATTCCTCGATTAAATTGAAACTGCAAATTTATCATCGCATGATTTAAAAACAAAGAAAAATCCAATAGTTATGCTTTTGCGTAACTTAAATATTTCACAAGGGACATGTTATAGGACCCACCTTATTGTTAATGAATTATGCAATAACATAATTAGGGCGAATATAATTACTGTGGAAAAATCAGGAAACGAAATTCATATTTCTCGATTTACCGTCGATTCTAGTAGAAGTTAACACGGATGTGCTGTTCGACTGCATAATTTCCAATTTGTCCCGCATTTGTCATGACTATACATAAATTGCAAGCCCAAACTTTGGAATTTGTTGGCGTCGACCTTAGTTCTCCTGTTTTTAATCATAGTATGTTATACTTGGCAATTTCTCGTGTTAAAAGACAATGTAGCTGAAAAGTTTTGCTACCACCTCAAAATGAAAGACGAATATTATAATGAAGTGTGGAAGGAAACCCTGATAGCTGCCAACAAACGTCTTATTGTTAGAATTATATTTCTTTTTTTAATTAATCAAACGATTAATAATTATGTATATATGTGTTTATAGATTTTTTCTCAAATTTGGTTACATCATTGATATTTAATATCAGAAGAACGATCTAAATAGGTCTCGACTTTAAGAAAGAATTTGTATTTTTATGAGGGCTGTTTTATCGATCCCATGTTGACGCCATGACATCAAGAAGAGGCTGCTGTTAGAAGACAATGAGAATCCACATATAAAAGCTTGCCACGTGCCGAGTACCGGGGTCTGGCGGCTTCGCCGCAGGACTCTTTATACTGTATATATATATATATATATATATATATATATATATATATATATATATATATATATATATATATATATATATATATATATATATATATATATATATATATATATATATATATATATATATATATATATATATATATATATATATATATATATTATATATATATATATATATATATATATATATATATATATATATATATATATATATATATGTATATATATATATATATTATATATATATATATATATATATATATATATATATATATATATATATATATATATATATATATATATATATATATATATATATATATATATATATATATATATATATATATATATAATTCTCTCTTCTGTTGCTTGTTGTTTCTTATCCTATTAGAACCATGTGGAAGTACCACTTTCAATTGCTTTCAATATCTTCATGTCATTTTATTTTACCCGCGGCTTTTCCACGGTGCTGTTGGCTATTGTGTTAAAACATGAAAGGTCCATTCAGACATGCGGACTCCTCCTCAACGTTGCATATAGTCTTGTTAACAAAATAGTAATGCTACAAAGTTTGTTTTTAACTTATTAGGAACTTGTATTATAGAAACAGTTAAATTTAAAGCCTTTTGAATTGGTTCCTTTTGATTCAGTATTACGATTTTAGATGTGAAATGTCAAAAAGCATGAACACCATTCTCTTACTGAGAGAATAGTGTTTTTCTGGCGAATGGCGATTTTACTGATTTTCTTGAATATTTTCTAGTTTATTCTACTGTGATATCATATGGGTTATGAGCAAAAAAAATGATTTTTGTTGATATGCTGATGATTATATTTTATCTTCTTATTTTCTCAAAATACTAATCTTATGAAAAGGGGTAATTTATTTTGTCTCTTCTTTCTTACTACTAGTTCTATTTTAATGTGCACCATTTATTAACATAATTATTTTTTTATAACTTCCTGTCATTCTCCTCTGTAATACCACTAATTTGGTTCGTAATAGAAAAGATTTGATCAAGTTGAAAGCATATATGAGAGTAGAGTTTTCCCTGGATAATAGAGGAAACCTATTTAAGTAAGTGCTAACTATTAGTTGATAATAAACTTCGGATTGTGAAAACCCCAAGAGTGTATATAGGATGGGAGAGGGGGTTGCTTTTACTCTTTTTCTTTTTTTAACATGTAAATAAACTATTGACTGAAGATCGAGCTCGTCAGTAGGAATGTACTGTCAAACAAAACTGTGTTCTCCCAATGCTAAAAATTGATCCTTAGTCATTTATTTTTTTTTTCTGTACTCCAATTTGTAGTCAAATTGAAATTATTTTTAGTTTGATCATATAAAGAGGATAAAACAGGCTAAAGAAATGGTTTATATTTAACGTAATTCTTACAGAAACAGTCATCGGATTAACTTTTTCTGGAGTAAACCCTGATGCTACGGAAGGCGAAGGGATAGAAAACTCCCCCCTCCTGGGAAACGGGAAAAAAATTTGGTTTCGTGAAGTTTACCTCCAGCGTTCATTTTTCGTTTTGAAGAAAATTTTTTTGTTGATTTCTGAGCACGGCTTAGCGGTGGTCTTTGCTGAAAATTGCTGGTGGTCTTTTTTACTAGCTGAAAATTATCCTCGATTGTTTTTGTCTTTTTATTCTTTTAATTTTTTCTTTCATTTTTTGAAACATACCCATTGACAATTATATTTATGTCTGAAGAAATACAAGGAGCTAGACCATCGTAAATACCAAATCTAAAATATGGCACAAAAAAATCAAACTATAACATTGGTATTATGTCACTTCGAATCAAATATCCGGCATTTTTTTGGGGTTAGTCAATGTAAGCTATCGCACAAAAAGTGACACTGTCGACACAAAACAAAATAAAACAAGAATAAAAAAAGAAATACATCTTCGTGTTCATTGTTGACTTCAACGTCAAATTTGTGCTGTGGAACCAGAAAAAAGAAACGGCGGAAAGTTCGTTTTAAAAGCCTGTGTCAATATTAGTATGTTCCCAGATATTTTCTACTACCACTGTATATTTTTAGCGCTTACCAAATTTAGCATACAAATTGTAAGTTGATGTTCCTGACTTCGATATTTCCAATTTTTAAAGAGCCTTTCTTAACGCTTTCTTTCAGACTGGTCTATTTATAAAATTGTAATTCAAAGTTGAACTTAATTTAATAGATTTTGTGCTGTAGTCATTTTAACCATAGTCAGTGTAATAATTGTTGGAATTGAAGTCAAATGTAATTTTTTTTCAATCTGTTTTTGATGACGAACCGTAAGTAAATGGTGATCCACGACAATTATGATTCAAATTCAAAAATAAAATCCACTATGTTTAGTTACGCTCTAAAGTTCAGTAACATTAAAAATGTACTTAATTTTAAAAACACCGCTAAAAGCGGTAATTACATCCCCAAGCTTAGAATTTCCTAGAACCCCATGATGGAAATTTCATACTGGTATATGTAAAATTTTGAGTTTTTTTCATTTTATTTGAGAAATTTGGTCTAAAAGGCTTTTTCATTTTTCGTTGGTTTAAGGGGATTTTATTTTCTCAGCGTGATCTTGAACAAACAAAGAGAGAAATTTCATTGAAGAACAAACAAACGGGACTGTGGCCAGAAGAAAGAAAAGACAAAAACCAAAACGAACGCGGATATTTCGCCTGTATGAAAACGAGGCGTCTTCAACGCTGATGAACAAAGATAAAAACTAAAATAGCCTAAAAACAAATAAAAACCAAAACTAAGGAATAAAAACAACCAATATTAATATCTACAATTGTCGCAACTGAACAACATAGGTCATAGAAGCAAATAGAGTTACTTCGATGAGAATACAAAAGCAACTGACTTGAGTAATTAAGTTCATTAGCTAGTTTTACTAACAAATAATTAAAAAATCGATCAAATCTCATTTCCTTTGGAGATAAAGTTATTTTGGAACCACGACATGAAAATCGTAATGAATGAGAAATATTTTAAAGAACTTCAGGACTATAGCGTCTATCTTGCGACACTAACGTCGTAGGTCACTTATTTAGACGAGGACAAGGTTTAGAAAGTGCTAGATTGTTATTTTAGCCTGTCATTTGTATATTAGGAACAAATCTAGGGGTAGCTTGGGTGTCCCCTCCCCCCCGAAAGGATAAATTTAATGAAGTATCTACAATTGTCGCAACTGATCCACATAGGTCACAGAAGCTAATAGAGTTATTTCGATGAGAACACCAAAGCAACTGACTTGAGTTACTTTGGTGTTCTTATCGAAGTAACTCTATTAGATTTGTGACCCAAGTAGATTGGTTGCGACAATTGTAGATATTAATATTGTTTTTTTTTATTCCTTGGTTTTGATTTTGATTTGTTTTTAGGTTATTTTAGTTTTTATCTATGTTTCATCAGCGTTGAAGACGCCTCGTTTTCATACAGGTAAAATATTCGTGTTCGTTTTGGTTTTTATCTTTTCTTTCTACTGGCCGTAGTCCCGTTTGTTTGTTCTTCATTGAGATTTCTCACTTTGTTTGTTCTTTGTCATGGCTGGCAAGTTCGGTCTAAGATCTTTCATTCGTCAGGGTTTATATTATCCAACCAATGGTCGTAGAATATTTGAAGAGGGTTGACTCATATGAATATATAAACATCTAGTTTGTTTTTGTAATAACGAATGAGAGTTTGCAACAGAGAAGGATCGATTTCTGACATTTTGTACTGCAGGACGAAAATTTTGGCCGAATGAGATTATGATCCGCTAAATAAATGTACATAATATCCCAGCTTAAAACTGTAATGTGGGAAAACGCCGATTTTACTCATTTTGCCGTGCAAGTACTATAATTTTAGCCCTTGATCTGACTAAAGCCAAAATGCTATAGAACGAAAACTCTAGAATAGACAATATTCCTTCCACTTATTCCTTTACTTGGCAGATTATTGTTATGCTAAATTTGAAATATTAAACCTAAAGGATTGGTACTTGCCTTTTATCGTAGAAATATTTTTCAAATGAAAGATAACATTCATTTGCTTTTTCGTGATACGGCAAAAATAATCGGGATGTCCACTAGGAGCAGTTATCGTGAAATGAATCCGAAACTTTCGGAAAAATTAGACATAACCTCATGAAAGATTTTGCCTCCCATTTCAAAACTAATTTATAATTCAAAATACACCCCCCAATATTCAATTTGTAAACACCCCATAATTTTATAATGGATTTTTAAGCTCCTTACTATGAAAATAAAAAATGCGAATTCTATTTCTTATTTTCTAAAATAAGAAATTGATAAATAATACCAATCTTAAATGCAAAAAATTCTGTGAATGAAAAAATTTAATGAAGGAGTTCTCTTACACCGAGAGTTTAGCTTCTCATAGATTTAACTTTCCTATATTGCCTCATTTCTGCCTCATCTATCACCATTCTGTAAATTTCGTCTGCTTATTGATTTTTCGGTGGTTCTCATTCGCTAGCAAATACAGTCTTGGCTTCTTTTTGATATATTAAAGGCAAAAAATTAACCAAATTTGTGAATTCAAGGCATTTCTTTCTCATGTTGTCTTGGGAAATATATTCATTGGCTAGTCTTTTTTCGGTATTTCTGAAATACGGTATGTGAAAACGCCTTTTGTCTATTTACGCTTGTCAAATTTTGGGCAATATCATTATTTGAAAACACTGATCAAAAGCGCACCGACTTTAACCAAACGCCATTTCTAGCATATGAAACTTTACCTTGGAGTAAGAAAATTAAGCTGAGAATAATGAAAGTAACTGCCCTTCAACTTATATCAAATCTAGGGTTCTTTTCACCCTTTGAAATACTTGACCCTCAAAGTTTCTTGGATCTTGGTAAGTTTAATTCTTTAGAGCTTAATGTTTTTAGCTAGGCCTAGGCTTTTAAGTTAACCTAGGTTAGTTATTGAATTGAGGTTGATTGTAAAAAATAGGATTTACCTAGAATTGGGGCTTCTGAAAAAGGATTTTTTTTAAGAAAACAGCTCTTACTTCATAATAGGCCTATACTGAAAAATTGTAGTTCACACATTTGAAGGTCCCGCCATTATAATTCAACCTGGTAAAATTTTACCAAATCATATTATTGACTTAAAAATAAAGTGAATATACCACTTGATGCCTTTTTGGTCAATATATACCAAATCATATTATTGAGTTAGGACTAAAGTGAATACACCATTTGATGCCTTTTTTTATGCTGATTATGAATATAATAAGCATTTCTATCGGAAATGAATTTCAGCCCCCCCCCCTATATAGGCCAATTTAGGGTTAGGTTAGGTATAGCCTATATAGGGGGGGGGGGGGGGCTGAAATTCATTTCCGATAGAAATGCTTATTATATTCGTAATCAGCATAAAAAAGGCATCAAATGGTGTATTCACTTTAGTCCTAACTCAATAATATGATTTGGTATATATAGACTGCCTTTTTTTATGCTCTTTCTAAATATAATAATCATTTTTGTTGGAAATGAATTTTACCCCCACCCCCAAATACCAATTCAGGGTATATATTTGCACATTTGGGGGGTGGGGTAAATTTTAAACTTACCTCCTATTTACATCAGAAATAAAATTTGTGTCATTTCAGTGTACCAATCAGTGTCATTTCAGAGTTCAGTGAGGTAACACCAAAATTGAATTAGATATTATTCCTCTCTGGATTTATTTTCGGTGATGTCATAATTTATTCTAAGTGAGTTTTTTACCTGAGTTAACTTTAAGAGGATTAAAAATTGGAATCTATTTTGCTTTTAGTTTAACCTATATTTTGATATTTATTAATTCAGTATTTTTTCTTGAAACTTTTTAATTTGTGTGGTGATTGTGATAGCCATGGAAAGCTCTGACAAAATGCCTGAACTTGTATATTCTCTGGTTCTGAATTTTATTCAAAGCAATTTGCTAAGTAGAATTGAGGAGGATATTATCTAAAGACATGGTATGGAGTTTTTTCATGTGAATATATTCAAAGAAGCTAAAAGTTTACTGTGGCAAATAAGTGCACCTAAATTGGATTGTCCAGTACATAAGGGGAACAATGCACTTTCTAATCATTTTAGTGACATTATTTCTTTGTTAAGATCTCTTGACAGTAGCAACACTTTGTACCTATGTTTTTGATAAAGTGACCTACAGAGGTGCCATGTCTCCCTGCCAATGCTTATACTTCTTTAATCTCTAAGTTTAATGAGCTACAACAGGTTGTTGAAATGTCAGGGAAACATGACTATTATCAGTTGAATTTTCCTCAACTTCCCAAACCTACCCCAGCAATGGACACTCATATGACAGTTATCATCTCTAAAGTGCCTTTAGATCTGTCTGATCTGATTAAATGCAAATCTGTCCTTGATCAATTAGCTGGGCATGAATTATTTTGTAGTGTGAAACTTATTAATGACATATGGTATGTCAATATTGATAAATCTGCAACTGAAGATTTTTGTACATCAGTTAAGAATTTTATTACTGGAGCAACAGTTAAAGTACAATCCAAGCACTTTTTTCAGATTCTCAGAGGTTTCCCAGTTGATGTCAATCTTTCAGTTATTAATAGACTGCAAGGTATAATAAGTGCAAATTGACTGGGTCAGACTATATCAGTCAAGCTTGAATTTGAAGACTCCTTCACTCAGTCTGCTTATTTCAAAGAAGGAATTAAAGTTGGATATGAATTTTTTCAAATTCATGAATTTAAGGAAATACCTAAATGCTGCTTCAAATGCCAATCATACAATCACTTTCAAAGTGCTCATACCAGCAATGTCCCAAAATGTGCTGGGCCACATTTTTCTACTAAGGGTAGTCCTTGTAGCACTGTTCCCAAGTGTGCTAACTGTGGTAAGAATCATGCTTCTTATAGCCTGTCCTGCCCTGTATCTAAGGAACTAATGTCACACTCCCATGTTTTGCAATGACTTTGGAGTTTTCAATAATATTGTTTAATTTCAATGGTACAAAGGATAAGGACTTCATTATTGATGAGCTCTACAATGATTTTGATTTGGTCTGTTTACAGGAGCATCTTCTTACAGACTTTAGCATTAACGTTTTACATTGGAGCCTTCATCATGGTGTGTTTTTTACTGCTGCCAGAGCCACAAGAGGCTGCCCATCCGGTGGGCTAGCTTGTGTTTTTAAGCACAATCCTAATTTGGTTTTGTTGGTGATTTTTTACTCAGATGAGTTGTTTTGGCTGTTCATGTGGGCACTATAGTTTTCATTAATTCTTATCTGCCTTATGATGACTGTTCTTTCAGAGCATTGGCTAGATATGCTAAAGCTTGTAACACATTGAAGTTTTTAGCAGAAAAAATTATTTCTATTTCTCTAGATTATATTATCATTGGTGACCTCAATACAGATATAAATTACTCATCAGTGAGAAATGATTTGTTGTTAGATTGCCTTCCATCTTATCATATTATACCAAAAACTCATCTGTATTCTTATATTCACCATTCAGGCAGTAAGAGCAACATTGATCACATTATTTGCTCACCTAGTATTACTACATCAATTGTGTTTGTTCATGCTGAAGAACAAGACTTAGACCATCTCCCTATTTCACTTACTCTTATGCTGAATTTAAACCCTGCAAGCATTTGTAAAATTCCAATCAAATGAGCATGTTTTGAAGTTTCTATGACAACACCTTCTATAAAAACCTTATATGCCCCCAGGGTATATCTTAAAACCCTTGCCTTGAAGGTTCTGGGGGAGTGTCCTCCTCAAAACATATTTTCTATCTGGAAATCAACTATGCTGAACAAAATGGCTATCTCAAAATTTTGATTGGATGTGTTTGGGGAAATGATGGGCATGGGGGGGATGGCTAGTTGCACTCCAATCACTTTTGACTATTAAAAAGGGCACTAGCCCTTTAATTTCCAATCAATTGAGCCTGTTTTGAAGTTTTTACGACAACACCTTCTATAAAAACCTTATATGCCCCCAGGGCATAACTTAAAACCCTTGCCCTGAGGGTTGTGGGGGAGTGTCCTCCTCAAAAATATATTTTCTATTTGGAAATCAACTATGCTGAACAAAATGGCTATCTCAAAATTTTGATTGGATGTGTTTGGGGGAATAATGGGCATGGAGGGGGGGAGGCTAGTTGCCCTCCAATCACTTTCGACTATTAAAAAGGGCACTAGCTTTTTGAATTTCCAATTGAATGAGCCTTTTTTGAAGTTTCTACAACAATACCTTCTATAAAAACCTTATATGCCCCCAGGGTATAACTTAAAACCCTTGCCCTGAGGGTTGTGGGGGAGTGTCCTCCTCAAAAATATATTTTCTATCTGGAAACCAACTACACTGAACAAAATGGCTATCTCAAAATTTTGATTGGATGTGTTTGGGGAAATGATGGGCGTGGGGGGGGGGGGGAGGGGGGCTAGTTACACTCCAATCACTTTCGATTATTAAAAAGGGCACTAGCCCTTTAATTTCCAATCGATTGAGACTGTTTTGAAGTTTCTACAACAACGCCTTCTATAAAACCTTATATGCCCCCAGGGCATAACTTAAATTCCTTGCCCTGAGGGTTGTGGGGGAGTGTCCTCCTCAAAAATATATTTTCTATCTGGAAATCAACTATGCTGAACAAAATGGCTATCTCAAAATTTTGATTGGATGTGTTTGGGGGAATGGTGGGCATGGGGGGGGGGCTAGTTGCCCTTAAATGATTTTCAACTATTAAAAAGGGCACTAGAACTCTCGATTTCCAATCGAATGATCCCCCTTTGAGGTTTCTACGACGACCCCTTCCATATGAAGTGCCTCTGGAAAAAAATAAAAAAATAGTAAAACATTGGAGCCGTATGGCCTTTCCTATAGGCAATGCTACAGCGTTGCCTCTGATATTGAGGCAGTGTATTTACACACTGTTGCTAGCCTAGTATACCTAAAAAGAATTTGGCCTGACATCAGACTGCTGGCCAATATTAAGGAAAACCAAGGATTTAGCTTGTTTTTCAAGTATATTTTCCTCAACAAAATAGTGAAAAAAATGAACACAAAATCACTTTCTTTTTCAATGACCAAGCTGGCTGGGCCTGCAAATCAATACAGTCTGCAGTGGGACCTTCATAAAATCCAAACATGGACACAAGATTGGCTAAATGAATTTAACATATGAAAGTGCAGTGTCCTTTACTTTGCAGCAACAACCCTTATCAATAGTATGGCATATCTCATCCCATTTTGCTGTAAGTTCAGCACTAAAGACAGGTCCCAAAGAAAGAGATCTAGGGATGCTGGTAGATGATCAATTGAAGTTCCACCACCATTGGCAACAAGCAAATTAAAGCTTTGTTCTTCTTAGATGCACCATACCTAGCTACTACCTGCACTTAATACAAGGTTCTAGTCAGACCTGTTTTGAGTTTTAGTACTTGCTTCCTTCCCCTTCCAAAAAAAACAATACTAGCATAATAAAGGGAGTTCAGAGGCATGCTGCAAAGTGCATAGGTGTCAGCAAGATCTCCCATACAAAAAGAGGCTAGAACTTATGTGACTAGAACATTAGAGGCTAGAACACTCAGCTGAAGAACCTTCTCTTTGCCAAAAAGTCAATTCTGCAGCATGCAAGACGTCACTCACAAAACGTGTCAAAGTATCTTGTAAATACACAAACACAATACCACTTATTTTCCAAGCATGTTTTCAATGACTATCAAAGCCTTTAGCACAAAATGTTGGGTGTACCTGCAACTGCATCCACCAAATCCAAGTTCGGCAAGAAATAGAACAACAAGTCATGGAAATGTGAGTGGGACTGTGTGCCTGATTCAACTATCCACTTGATGCCAGTCTCATTATATGAGTCCTTTCTGGGAGGTTGATGCTGTTTGTAATATCCAACCATCTTACATACTCTATGTGATGTTGCTGTTGTGCAGCATTGTTAGCTACAGGTCACTGCAGAATGTTTTGGTGGTCCATACCCACTTCGTGGTCACTGTTACCAAGTGGGCTTAAATTGCGTCTATTCAGTAGATTTCTCTTATGTTGGGCCACTAAGTTTTAACACAGTGAGGAAATTTTGCCATCATTGGCACAGAGCAAACAGACCCATTTCAGCCTGAAGTGCAAATTAAGGTAAAACCCTAGGGCAGTGGTTCCCAAACTATGGGTTCTGACCCACCAGTGGGTAGCACGCAAATATTGAGTGGGTTGAGGTCACAAGCATTAATATTGGTAACTATCAGATTCCATAGTGGTGTGTTGAAGAACTTATTTCTTCTAATTGAAATAAAAAAAAACAAAAAACAATTAAATAAGAAAGACTTAAAATAAGAATCATAACTTAAATAATTTTTTTATTACTTATGTAACTATACCTGCAAGTTTTTTTTACAAAGTTATTTCAATGGGAAGGATTTGTTTGTTTCTAATTTTTATTCACTACAGTTTCAGCATCAACTTCAACTATAGCCAAAAATCTGGCCTCACATAGATATTATCTAGTAAAGGTGAGGAGAACTTGCATAGCTGTATCAAAAAGGCAAGAATAGTTATCATCAACTAAGAGCCAGAATCTTGATTTAAACTGTTTTCAATTAAAACTATTTTTCAGTGATGTATCTTCTGATAAATCATTGAGTTGTTCACCTGCCTTTGTTGACATACTAGTTGGTAAGTCATCTCGATATGGGTTACAAATCAAACTCAACCAGTCAAACCTTTTCATCTCTTCTGCAAATTGTCATCAAAGATATTTTTTAGCAGTGATGAAAGACTGGAAATTTCAGACAGTACATTCATCTTAGGCTGCACTTGGTTTTCAATAATAAAAGTTTTAAGTGTTTCAAAACAAAGATACCTCCCATTACCACTGCAACTTTTCCACACCATCAGGTTTTTCATTGATACTCGAATTTTATTATGGACTGCAAAAATGTCTGATATGTTTGAACCTTGCAAATACAAATTGAGTTTGTTTAATTTGGAAAAAATATCTGCCAAATAAGTGAGTTAAAAACTCCACAAGCAGAAGGCTACCAAAAGTTCAAAAGTTGCTAGGAACCTAGTCTAAAACTGTAAAAGTCTCCTTCTATATACACATCTGTATGTAAACTTGCTACCACGCTTATTCATTGCTATGCTATAGAACAAAAGCTTGATGACTGGTAACCATATAGAAGAGTTCTAATAATAAGTCTTTTTCGACTGTAGATAATATGCAAAATCACATTAAAGCTGCTTATGCTTCCTGTATTCTGATGTATCTCAATTTCTTTCCAAAGTTGCTTAAAGCATCTTAATGTGTAGACATATTTTGTGAGGCAGTGTCAACTCTAAACCACTGGAGAATGGTTCTTATGGATCATACCTACCTTGTGGTCATCATTGCCAAGTTGGATTAAATTGTATCTTTTCAGCAAACCTCTCTTATGGCGTGTCATTGGGTCCTTAACTCAGTGACATGACATTACATTGCCATCAATGACATGGAGCAAAACAGATCCAGTATGGACCTTCTACAAGTCTGTTCAATCTGCACTTCCTAGTCGGATTCTGGAGTTATGATTTCAGCAACTTTAATATACTCAAAAATCTTGCCTAAAATCTTAAAAACCTGGTCAGCACCTCTTAAATATTTTCCTCTCACAACACCATGCACTGCTTGTATTTTCAAGTGTATATCACCAATACCAACATGAAAGGGCGTGTACCTTTTGTTGTGCAAGTTTGATCCTCAGATCTCTCTAGATCAATGCAAAATTATTATAAGTATTGGTATGTATTAGTGGTAGCTTCCTGCTCTTTTTTCAGACTATGTAGGATGGGTAAAATGAGATGGAACATGCTTTTTAGCTTCAAACTTCAATGGTCTTTAGAAGTTCTGGTAAATGCATAATACATAGTAGAAATCAGATATGAATAAAAATATACCATTAGGTCTTCTATTCAATGCTCTTTCCTAATACAGTAATCACCTCTGTCACAATCATTTCGCCCTATACCTTAAGACGTTATTTGCGAGCTACAAAGCAAAGCTGGCTTAGCTTTTCATTGTTTATTTCCATTACTCATGACTACTGGAAAGCTGCCAGACATGGAAAGGTATTTCAGTCTCCTAGTGGAAATGCGTTTCTGGTGAGTCGTTTTAGCACTAAATTCAAATTAGAATGCTCATGAGTTTAATAAACTTCCAATTTTGACTTGTTTCTTTGTCTTAATGGCAACTACATAGAGAAATGAGCAAATTTTTTGAAAACCATGCAAAATTTATAGATAAAAATTGATGATGACAACAGAAATGTTGTCAATGTTTATGTAATTTACTTTTTTACCCATTGCTTGCAAGTAGCCAGGAAAGTTTCTCTAGCTGATCATATAAGCCAGGTTTGCTTTCCAACCGGTTTTATGCAAAGTTTTTGAGTTACTAATTATTGACGAGATATCTGTTAAGTGTTATGCACCAGATAACGAATTTGGCTTCAAGAAAGGAGTAGGCCGTGACCAAGCTCACCATTTGATTGCTAATTTACTTCTACATGCTCATGAAAATAATGAAGTAGTATATTTTGCCGGGTTAGACGTATCTAGAGCTTTCGACACGGGTATACATCCACATATCTTCTTGACTGCTTATAATCATGGAGTCAATATTTCTGTCATCAAATAGATACGTGATATGTATAAAAAGCTAAATGCCTAAGTTAAGGTTACCATCTCACCTGGTACGGTGGAACTCACTCCTTCAATTCCAGTAAAAAAGGGCATTAGACAGGGTGCTGTTACTTCCCCCCCCCCCCCCCTGTTTAATAATACTGTCATTGTGCCACAACAGAAAGTTCTAACCACATGTATATTTAAGGATATTGATATTTCGCTAGCTAACTATGCTGATGACATCCTTGATATTAGTAGAACAGCCTTTGGAATTGAGGGAAATTGTGGAATTCTCGATAGGGAGTATAAACGTATAGGTCTTCGATTTAATGAGAGTAAGACTGAGTTCCTGGTGTTCAATCACCCTTCAGATTACCAGACAAATGTTCAGTTAGGTGAACATGTTATTAAAGCACAAGATACACTGACGTATCTTGGTGTACCGATTGGGTCAAATCTTGGCGCCACGCGTCAACTTTTGAAATATTTTTTTGCCAGAAAAGCTAGGAATGCGTATGGTTTACTAGTTGCGTTAAAGTTTAAATTTAACCGCCGTATCTTAGCTAGTGTTTATAATGCATTTCCTGTTCCGCATCTACTTGCCCTTGCACCATTTTGGTCTCTTCTTACTGCTTCAGATATTAGGGATATACGGAAGTGTTTCTACAAGTATGCAAAATATTTGCTAAGGCTGCCTCTCTGGACTTATAACAGCTCACTATCCTTGCGGTACGGAGTTGCAAGTCCAGTGTCCGCGGTACAGAAAAGAAATGAGAGATATCGGAGGCAGATTATTGGTGAAAGCACCTCTGAAATTGTCCGTCTTTGATAATAGGTTTGTTCTCACATATAATTGCCCTTATTTGTAATTTTTTTTTTCTTCTTGTCTGTTTTGGTTCTGTTTGTATTTGTCGGAATTTATTTGCTTTTTTTCCCATTTTCTTTCTTTATACTCCATCAGTGTTGTATTTTACATTTATGATGGGCAATAAATTTATACATACATACATACATACATACATTGGGTTTTCACAACTGGCACTTTTTTGTCAATAAGATATGGTTTGTCACAAATAAAGGCCTTATACCTTTACCAAAAGGTATGAATTTTAAGTTTTTTTCCTCCTTTGGTTGAAATTGTTTATCTAATAGTTCTTCTTTTCGACAATCATGACAAGTACATAGTCTTAAGTATTTGAGTTATAATATTCTTAAAGGAAAACAGAACTTTGCTGTTAACTTTTCCACCTCCGTGCTTGCATAAACCATTAGATGTGTCTGTCTTGGACCATTTAAGACATAACTAAAGAATAATTAAATTAGTTGCATGTTATGAATCTGCAGCAAGAACTTTCTACTGGACAGAGAAGGGTCAATCCTTAACTTGATTGGACAGGGAAGGATTCATTCCTTAATAAAACATAGGAAGAAAGGAATGGATTGGTATGACATTTTTTGTTTTGTTTTTATAAAACATGCCTTAGGATGTATCAATGTATCATGTTGCCCCTTTGCAGAAAATCTCAAGCTTTCCAATCTACAGATGTTCGTTCATTTAATTGTAATATATTTCAAGATGCAGCATTTCTTCCATCAGAAATCGCTAACTGGCAGCTGGCTGGCCACAGTGTACCTCTGATTATCAAAATTCACCCTTAAGCAGTAAGGGTCCACTCTAAATAGTCCATGGATATCTGTAAGTTGAAAGAGAAACAGAATGTCTATATTTTTGAGGTAGAAGGGGACATTGGATGGGACACAAGCCAAAGGACCAGTCTATCCAGCAGATAAAAATATTTAGCCAAAGGACCAGCCTATCCGGCAGATAAAAATTTTTACATGACACTGATTTCAACAAAGTTTAAAATGCTCATCATTTGCAAAATACATAATTAACATGTTTTGATTTTGAATGCCTGTATTGGAGTTTTGACCCAGATTTGTAATTGGCAAGCTCAGAAACATCACATTGTTTTTGCACTTGATATATTACAGCTATGTATTTTGAAAGGAAATATATTAAATTTTTTTATCAAGAAATAACAAAAAAAAAACTTTTGACCAACATTTTGAATCAATCAGACTAAGTGAAGCTGTTTGTGATAAAAGCATCAAGTCTGAGATAAGGGAAAGACAGACTGAAACAAAATGCTACAGGAGATTGGAAAATTAATAATCAAAAAGTGACACGTAGTGAAACGTTTCAGGTACACTATAGTCAAACGTTTAGTACCGCATGGTTGCTTTTTCTAGATCACAGTGCCAACAGAACTTTGGAGGGGAGGGGTACGAGTTTGACAATTTAGAAAAAAATAACACAGTGAATAAATCTCCACAACTAGAAGCAATAGGACAAATGCAAAATACCTGTAAATAGGTTTAAAGTGCAAAAAGGAAATCTAGAATATTTAGTATATTCCAGTTTTAGTTATAAACCTCTTGTTTTGCATAATTTTGTACTTCGAGATTATTTCAGGTAACATAACCTGAACGTTTCAGGTTTTTTTAGGCATCCAAAAGTATTTATAATTTCAGCATGTATTGTTAATTTGAATTATTTTCTTAGCAAAATCGGAATTTTATGGGGCAGTCTTCATTGGACAATTTGGTGTAGTCTGGTCCTAATTGTCTCCCTCTTCAATAGCTACATCTTTATGTATCAAATAAGCCTTTCAAAGGTATACTAAATAAACTTTAAAATTGTACCTGCATTCAGGAACTCCTAGAAAAAAATTAAAAGAAAATTGCTCGAAAGGAGTTTTTTTTGTTCTGTAAATTGCTGCTCTCTTGGGTCTCCCTTGTGTCCACATATGCAGGATATATTGAAAATACTTTTTGATACCTAGGCTAGTAAAAGGCTTATTGAAAATGACCTAATGTATATACTAAATGTATTTGCTCTTGAAAAGTAATGTTAGTAGCTTTTTAGTTTTTTTTATTCTTTACTGTCTTTTTTTTAGATGCTGAATTGTCATCTGACTATGACTCAGATTTTGATTGGCCAGATATTTCATCCCCTGAAAGTACAACCTTCGAATCCCCTGTTCCTCAACTCCCAGACTTAGTTATGTCAGCGCGACCTCCGAAGACTGGACAGAAATATGAAAAGAAAGCTGCTCCTAAACCAAAAATATTCCAGAAAGAAAAAGTAACCCCTTTAAAAGCAACACCAGAAAAGCGTTTTCTTCATAGAAAAATTGTTGCAAAGTCTAGATCAGAGCCATCTATGAAACGAAAAGTAGTGAGCACACCTGCAAATAAAAAGGTTGTTATGATAACGTCTCGTTCACGAAGGAAGATAGTTAGACCAAAGAGATTTCAAGAAGCATTTGATGAATTGGAACTTCTTGCAAAGAAATATAAAGCAGAGATACAGAGGGATAGAAAGAAGAAGGAGGACTCAGACAGTGATGAAGTTCAGCTAGGTTAGTATTTTTGCATCATATAATTGTGAATTTAATTTTTTACTTTTTTGTGTGACTTTATAGTTATCCTTTTTCAGCCTATTCCCAACAATAGCTGCACCATTAAAAATGAAAACGCTATTCGCAACTACAACAGCGCCTTCAAGGGAAATCTACACCCTCTTAGATGTTTTACTTACGTTTATTATTCTTTAATTTGCTGTCCGCTACAACCAAAATCTCATAACTGCATACGAAGGTCTTTCTGATTAAAAATTGAATTCTCGATTTTTTCCCAAAATTTTTCTTAAAAATGTTTCTTTGTGCTTTATTTCGGTTTCGCTTTATGGTTATTCTTTTTAAGCCAATTAGGCTAATGAGGAAAGTAAGAATTGTACCTTCAGTTTTTTTTTTAGTTTTTTGGCTGTCTATCTCTCAAATAGACAGCCTTGAGGCTAGGAAATGAAGATTTTGTGCTTTGGTTTAAATTTTTTTCTTGGGCTACTATCTTGAAAGGTAAGCCCAATTACATTCATTTTTTTCTTGTAATTTTGTGTATTCTGCTAAAATAACTCATTCTAGCTGGTTGTCATTTCAGGATATTTAACATACATGTACTTTGTTTGCAATTCAAACCTAATTCAGTTCAGCAAAGCATTAAATTTATTCTAGGTGAAAGCTGAGGGGAAAATTCTTAAAAAGAATATAATGGGCAAATCATGCAAAAATTAAGTGAGATTTTGAACTCATTTGTAGAAATAATTATTTTTTGTGTGTGGAGAGGTGGGCGTGTGGGGGGCTTGTCCGGATACTACGTTTAGTAGGGAGGAATGGATTGTTTCCATAAGAGGAACTAGATGCATCAGAAAGTGAATTTTTTGCCAGTATGTTATAGGTTTTTTGTAAACGTTCTGTTGATCAATGCTACAGGTGAAACCGGCTTTTCTGGGTTTATATTTTTCATTTTGCTATTTCCATCGTATTCATTTGATTCCATAAATTGATAGAGGTCATGTGTTTACATATCTTTTGTTGTAGCTGACTAAAAATGGAATGGATTGTACAATTTTTATTTGCATTTTCAAAAAAAAAACTTTAAAAAATAAAGTCTTTAAGTTTTATAACTCTTTGCTGATGCAAAATTCATGTCATCGGAATGGCGTTATATCCCTCCTCTGAAAGAATCTTTCCAAATTTCTATCAAAACAATTCGTCATAATGGTATTGTGATTTCAAATACGGTATGTACATTTTAATTTTTTTATGTATATTTTGGTTGTTTATATATATTTGCTGATCATTTCCTATATATTTGTGAACGGATGGCATTGAAAAAATACGCAACTAGAATAGGAAATATTTAATGTCAAATATATTTTCCATACCCTAGATCAGGCGTTCCTAACCTTTTCCCAGACTTACATTCCTCTTGGATCTTGTATCTCTATTTCATAGGTAGGCCCTTTTTTGCTTAAACACTGCTTAATATAGGTACGCTGTTAGATAACATTAGGAAAGGAATTCTTTCCATAGGCATCACTCGAAAATTCCCCCCTCAGCCCCGAAGGTACTCAACCTCGAATAACCAATCTGGAACCCTGGGCCTAGGTAACATTGGCAGCACATTCCTGATTTTTAAGGCTCTTGTTTACTGCTCATGTATTGAATATCTTTCCTTAAATTTCGGCAGGGTGTTTCATGTTTATATGGATAGGAATGCTTGGAGTAGGTTAAACATATAATTTGTTTCGGTGAAGTCATTTATGTTATTTAAAGAATTTACATACAACCTGGAAAAAATAAACTGTAAATGCCAACCTACTAAAGTTCCATCTTTGTTTAGCTACTTTCTATAATAACCAGCAAACCTTTTTTCTTTTTAGCTCGTTTTTTGAGGAGCTTTTAATTCTGCATTTTCTTATTTGGAGACTAAACTATCCAGATAATTCTTAACTATACAATGAAAAACAGTGTTTTTAGAAAATTCATTAGAGGTAGACTTGGGTAACAGTTGGAAGACAAAAATCACAGAACCAGCGATAAATAACTAGAGGTGACAACCATGATTATGATACCTTTTGTAATCTTGCCATTAATTACCAAAGAAGTCATTATGTGAAGAGTTATTTTATGACGGACGAGAAAAAGATAGTGAAACATGTTTGTAGTATTTATCATGCTTTCAGATGAATCCCTAAAATGCGAGAAGTGTGAAAGATACTTCCGAACTCAGAACCATTTGGAACGTCATTGGAACGAGATTTGCTCTCGTAGATGTATTGAGTGTCAAATTACTTTGAAGGATGAAGAAGCTCTCAAAGTGCATACCGAAAGTGAGCATCAACCGCTTTCGCTGATTAGAAAGTCATGTAAGTAAAGTTCGGTAACTTTTATAACGCATAATTTGAATTGATTTTATTTTTAAAGGATCCACTATTTTGTCAGTGGATTATCGTTGAATTGAATGAGATATGACAGGGAGTAAAAAATATGATATTGTTTTATTTTCTAGTTCTTGAAACCCAAGAATTCTCTTTCATGAACCGACTCTGTACATGGTGGCCTTGGTGGGGGTCCTAAAATCCCCAACAGTCCGCTGTGCAAAATTATAAAGTTTACTGCTAAAATATACTATTTTCTTATACTTATCACTTATTAACCTATTTTAGCAACGAAAAGTACGAGTAAATTGCCGTGTTTCACACGGATGACAATCGCATTCTCAAAATAAATAACTTTCCATATGGCTTATGTTTGCCACAAAGAGCTTAAAATGTCATGGTTGAATAAGTTGTAACATGCTAATTTTTTTTTAAAATTAAAGATGTGGTTAGTATTGTATATTAGAAAGCACAGAAGCTACAGTAGCTATGGTTTACGAAACATAGCAACAATAGTAATCAAATGGACTGTTCTCAGATGACTGTATCCAGAACCGAATATGCAGAAATTTTTCCTGTATGGCGGGTGAAAGAGGAAAGATGTAGTTAGTAGTATTGTAGATTTAGATAGGAGTTAGTATCGTATATTAGGAAGCCCAGAAGCTGCAGCAGATAACAACGGTAGTAATAGAAGGGACCATTCTTAGATGACTAAATCCAGTACAAAATATGCAGAATTTTTTTTTCTGTATGGTCGGTAAACTGGCATTATGGATTCTTTACGAAGTGTTGTACGGATTCATATGGAGTCCTTTTAGATGGAAGAACAGAGACATTTGGTTCAATAGCGAGTATTTCAGAAGGAAAGAAAGTCATGCTTACCATTTGGCTGGGCAGTGTTCTCTTTACTGTATACAAATCTATATATGTAGTTGTCAAGATTCATAATATCAATATGGTCATTACTCCTTGCCATTATTAGGATAGCAGGGATCATTTATATCCTGTATAACACGCCGGATATAAGTAAGCAGGTAATAGGTATTCACTACTAGTTGTTCCACTTTTGGAAATTTAGAGCGTGTTGTGCCATCTATGTCAGTTTTTTAGGGTTTGTATTCTCTGTGAAATGCCCTGTTTTGCGATATAGGAAATATAAAATAAGAAAATTTTCCTCTTTTTGCATCTTTCTATTGTATCAGCAACGATTTTTTTCGATCTTAAAAGAAAAATGGAAAGTAAATTTCGAAAATGTAATTCAATTGATGGATAAAGCTGAATCTCAGGTATAAAATGATGGTAAAATTATTGCCGTACTTTGCAACATAAAAACCGTAGGACAGCAGAAAATAACGTACCAAAGACTTGCAAAGGAACATAAGCACATGGTAGTGTTGGATGACCTGTAAGTGGTATGTCATAATTCCTAGATGACGTATTTAAATAGCCGATAACACCTGTGCTCTCATAACTCCCCTGATGTTTTCTACAAAATATTTACTTTTGGTTTTTACCGTGCGTACATTTCTTTTAAGATAATTCGATGCGTCATTCTTAAAGACGTATCAGCCATGGTAACCAGTTTATGGTAAAAATTTTGGTTTATAGTGAAGAAAGGGTTTTTTTGTTGTTGGATTAGATTTATGACTTTGATAGGTCCTTAACTTATCTTTAAAGTAAGTCAAATATAAGCATTTGACCTTTCGTGGGCATTTTTTGCACGAATTCAATGAGCATTTTTTACCTCTTTTTTAGAAAGATACAGTTTAGAAAGATATAATTTTTGAAAAATTATAGGTTTGCCATGAGGGATACAGCATTTAGCTGAGAAATGAGAGTTATATCCAGACTAGTCACTAACTCCTGTTGAATATTCAGCAATGAGCCATGGTTCAGTTCATAACTATTTTACTCTAGAGCGGCGGCTCCCTAACTTATCCGGTCTACCAGCCTGTCTTTTAGAAAAAATTATCACTCAGTACATCCCCCCCCCCTCTCTCTCGAAATGTTTTTCTCTAGTTTTAGTAGCTTTAAACAAAGATACATGCATTGATTTTTTTTCCTTTTTCGCAAAGAAAAGTGTAAATTAGAAACGCCGGTGATGTAAATTATGAAACTATTTATTGAACTTAGAATAGACAGGTAATGAAGCGAAAATTAAAACACTGCGATTGCTATTTGATTGTTATTTCATTTATTTATTTTTTATTAGTAAATTGGTTTAGGCCTCCCCCCCTCCAGTGGAATCCATGACTCGAAAAATGGGATAGAGCAAAGAAAATTAAAAGTGATTCAAAATACAACAACATAATAGAAAGCATAACAGTTTATAAACAGATCGTTTTTTTTTCTATTTTATTGTGCAACCATGGCTAGCAGCACATAGTTTTTGTATTTTGTGTGAAGCCAGGAATTGACTTTGGCTTTCCATTTACTTCAAGTGCAACCCAAGGTAGTAACAAAGCAACAAGAATGTAAATGTATGGAGCAATAAAAAATAAAATTCCAGGCAAAATCACGTCATCTTTTGTCTTTTTCGTCAAAGCAGTCTTATTAATTTTTGGGCTCTCGAATGAAAATTTTTACTTTTCTTTCTGGGGTTTAACTCTAGACGTTCCAGTGCAAACTAGAAATTAAACAAAATTTTAAATGGTGCTTTGGCCGAAAGATATCGTCTTGAAACGTCGGCTTTAATAAATTGGTTTCTGTTTTGAAAACTTATTTATCTTAAATTGATTTTACAGTGGTCAAGCAAAAGAGGAAGGAAGTCAAAAGCACAAAACCAAGAGGACCATCAAGACCTCACAAATCCACTGAATCTGACGAAGAAGATAAGCCTTTATCAAAACTAAAGAAACGGGGACCGACTAAGAAGCAACGGAAAATCGATCCAAATGCGCCACGTCGCTGTTGTCTTATTAACTGCCCAAATATTCCAGGAAATGCCAAGTATTTGTGTACTTTTCCGAAAGAACCGGAATTAGCGGAAAAATGGGAGGTCAAAGTTGCCAGGGCGAATAATAAGCGCCTTACACCCTCGGATGCTTATGTATGCTCCAAGCATTTCAGGGAGGAGTTGTACATGGGAGGTGGGTTATTGAAGCCGAATAGTGTGCCTTCCATATTTTGCAATCCAAAAAAGAGAAAGTCTGCCCCTTAATTTGCTATCTTCTTACTGGTAAGTTTATTGATGTGGGGATGTTGTACTTTCTAATCGGCCGTCCAAAATCAAAACTCATTAAGTCGGGTTGTTGCCAAGGTTTGACTTGGGATGGATCAACTCTGGGGAAGGTCTGCTTTAACCCTTAAATAACTGGAAAAAAGTAAATTTTATGTGATTTTTGTGTTTGAGGAGGAGGGGGTAAACCTGGAGTCTCCCCCTAAATATAGCCTTGAGAGTAATTACAAAGAAAATGATTAAGGTAACTGTAAATTAAAGCTTCTGGGTTTATAATATATAATTAGTACACCTTTCGTTAGAATTTTGACTAGTCGAAAAGGGATATCTAGCTCCATTTAAGGGACGCCTAGCAATTTTACGTTGATTTTGGACAGCCCTAGTGTAATTCTTTGTATAAATTTGAAGTTTATCTTTTGATTGTCATATATTTAGAACTGGATAATATATATTTTTTTTTTTTTCAAGTTCTGTGTAACTTACAGTTCCAGTTTATTTTCCAATTATAAATGTTTTAGCTATTCAGTCTTTTTGGTCCAATTTTTTTTAACCGTCAAAAAATTAGCAAATTTGATATATTTTTTTTTTTATAAAAAATATCTTATTTCAAAATTGCAAAACTTGAAAAGGAGTACAAATAAGCAAAGGTTACATCGTTTTTGGTTTGGCTACATAAGCATATACATATGCAATTATTGGCTTTATAAGATCTGTGCTAAATATCTGATAAAAAAAAGGACCTGACAATGAATCTTTTTTGGCAACTGCTGTCATGAAACTTGAAAAAAAAAAAAAAAATACAAAATGGGTGTCAACGGGACAGCGATGGGGGACAGCTTTGGAATTTGGGGAATAACCCTTGTAATTTCAAATTTTAGCCCTTAACAAGCTTTTTTTTTTATTTAGATTTTTAAATGAAAAACAAACCATATCCTTTATATTAAATTTCTTCTGATTACTCAATTCAAAAGCTGCAGACATTCAAAATTTACGAGCAATTTTGACTAATCAAAATCTTCATAAAGCAGTTGATGTAACATTCAAATGCTTCTAGCTTTTGACTGGATGATTTTCTAAAACAGTGTTTAGGACAAAACATGCCCAGTTTTTGTTGTAGAATTTAAGTACATAAATATAGTCAGACGTTACCATTTCAAATTTTTAGGCTGTCCTGCCGCACCTAGATAAAGGAAGATTCACCCCCCCCCCCCCAATCTATTCTGTTGACGTCCCCTCCTCCTCAACTGAAATGAGCACCCGTAAATAAAATTCATATCCGTTGCTTTATTTTTTTTATAGATATTTAGCTTTATATTAAATTGCTATCTAGAGCCTTTGCTCAAAAAAGTGCTGAGAATATACCAGAAAAACCATACACAGACTTAAACCATGCCCTTGCAAGCTTAGGTTTTGGTATGCTGCCGTTTAGTTTTTTTTATATTTTGATTTATAATAAACCATGGTACTACTACTACTTCAAACTCTAAAAGCTTAGACGATCAATGCATTTCAGAAGCACAACATTGCTTGTTTGGCTAACCTAAACTTCCCTGTCTGACATATACTTAATTGACAACAATGATATGTGTCTTTGGCAATTGTTTGATTAGTTAAGAATGTGCGCTATAAATTTAAATGTTTAGGACGGAATTGCAGCCTAGCAAAAAAAAAAAAAAAAAAAAAATGATATAGTTCTTTCCTGCTGGGTTGCCAAGTCAAAGCTACCCTAACATTTGCGCATTACGTTTCAGGTTTGTAATGTTTGCAGTCTTTGAGGAATTTATTGAGTCTGGAAAGCCAAGGTTGACTAATATTGGTTTGCGAATAAATAATCTTTGCACACTGAAATACTGTTCATATAACCATAATTCCAGCTATTAGGATAAAACTCATCTTATGATTTGTCTCTTGCTCTTTGACTCTTTCAAAACGGAAGTTCTGTTTGACCCAGTTTGATCAGCGACATATTGACGTTTAGAACAACAAGCCTGTGTAGGAATTATCCCAACGATACTAATTGCTGTGCTTCTGTTTCCTTTTCGGTAGAAAGCACTACAGAAATAGCGTGAATCCACTGTTGTTACACTGACACTATGCTTTCCCCCCCCCCCCCAAAAAAAAATCCCGAGTTCAATCTTTTGAAGCTACTATATGAAGTATATAAGCCCCATAAGCTTAGAGTGGTCTTTAAACAAACTATCCTTGAAAGCAAAACTGCACAGCTGTTAAAAATAATAAGTAAGATAGTGTGCAGTTAATTGATCTGAGAAATTTTAGCTCATGCTTTCAATTTGGGCCATATTTATGGTGAAAATGCTCCAGAATTTTTTTGTTATTGTTATTACAAGTATAAATCATCATTCTGATCGATAAATTTTAGCTCCTTAATTTAACAGAATAATCTCAAAATAAAGAAAAAAGCATATACAATAGATAATACTATCCCCCCAGCCATATATTGAAGCATTTGGGATCTCTTTAAGTTTTTCAATTTACAATCAAGATTTTTTGTTCCTTGATAGTGTTGTTGTTTTGATTAATGTTTAAAGGAACCATATGGCTGAGCTGTAAAAGAAACTTGAATATTAAGCACTTCAGCATTAAATATTCTTACATTTTCAGTTGGAATAAGGCAAATGGAATTCAGTGATCGCGTAATGAGTAGTATTCTCAAGCTTCAAAAACAAAACATAAAACTCGAGTTAATCGTATGGAAAATATAGGAGTTACATAAAAAGTATAAACCCCTCCCCCACTAGTGATATCGTAACTTACTGATGCACATTACACTTTTACAGTAATGAAAATCTGTTCTGAGAGTGTGACTTAATATCCGGATCTCCTGCAAACTAAGAAAGTTACATGTCTGGTGTGCGAATTCTCTTTGTCGCTGAAAAAAAAATCATCTGTATTTTATTTTGTTTTCAATGTTTTGTGTAAATCCAGTTTTCAATTTAAATCTAGTTGAATCAAAAGTGAGGTATGTGATGTCTTATTTGCCACCCTCTCCTTATCAAATTTGGCCATAGCTCTAAGCTGATATTTCTTTTGGTCTTTTTTTTTCTACAAGCTTATTATTTATTCTTTGTTGAAAATATCATGACACGTAAAGTAATGAGGGTGCAAAGGTATTTACAGCTACTTTTGTTGGAATATTAATAGCTGTAACTGTGTACGATCTGTATATGTATATCTGAATAATTTTTATTTCAGAATAAATTTTTATACTTCGCCATATGTTGTGTAGTTTTTATATGTCATTTTTCATTATGAAAACAATTAAATCTAGGAGGTTATCTCGAGCAGCTTTGAGCACTTTCTAAAAGATCTGCAATTATTTTAAGGGAGAATAGCTTGGCCTCATTTATTGCCTGTTTATAGTCGTTTTGCGGCGATAGTAGCACGTAAGCTGCAAAATATAAATTTGCTGGAATTTTTTTTAATATGAAACATTTAGTGACAAAGGGAATTCAATTAAGCAGGACTCTGTGTATAAATAACAGATCTCGTACAACTGAATACTTCCAAGTCCTTATGACTGTTAAAGTTGCAGTGAGAAGAAACTTGTTATGAGTTGAGTAGGCTGTAATAGCTGGAAGTTTGCCTCTAATCACTTCTCTGAATATTTTATTCTCAGAACGTAGTCAGGTACCAGTACACCTGCTTGTACCCCCTATTTGTATTGTTATCTTGAGAACCTGATTTTTCGTCTTCATTAATTTGTTTGAAAAACTTTTTATGCATACCTTCGGAAAAGAGTTCAGTTCGTAGTTTATTTATTAATTAATAAATTCACAACAAAACACAAAGTAAGTCTCCCCTATAAGGCTCTACATTTTTATTTCTCCTGTAAGGAGAAACAAAAATGAAGCAAATCTATCCAATAAATATTTTTTTCTTAATAAAATGTTTATAATAAAATTCTTTGTAAAAGCTCGAAGATTTGTTAACTGTTACTTTAACTGGTAAATCCTTGCATTTACTACCAGAGTAATAGGAGGCAAGACGAAAGTGAATGTTTTTTTTTTTTTTTTGTCATAGCAAAACCAAACATTCACTGACACTGTATATTGACTAAATAGTCTAACAAAAATATCCGTTCAAGATATTCTACGAATTTGGTTTCTGTCGTGATACACGCCTTTTCAGAAAATTCATGGTTGATGGCGATTGAGGGCCAATTGATGGCAATTGAATGACGATGCACCGCTGGCCCTGGGAACTGTGTGATTATCAGCTGCACGGGTAGTAAGCTCATAACCAACAAAAATATCTCGGCACATATTGATTCATGAGGCTTGGTATGACCAATGACTTCAGCCTCAAAAGAGTTTAGAGCCTAGCCAATACCAGGTGCTCTCAAGTTCCATAGATAGGGTTTCCTAACTCTTTATAGCTGACTGAGCCAGCCTCAGTAATGCCTGAAAATAAATGAGTTTAGAGCCTAGCCAATACCAGGTGCTCTCAAGTTCCATAGATAGGGTTTCCTAACTCTTTATAGCTGACTGAGCCAGCCTCAGTAATGCCCGAAAATAAATGGGTTAATACCGTAATTTACAGCGTGGGGCACATGCCCTACTTGTGGGCAATATTTTGGTATTGGTGGGCTAAATTTTGGCGGGTCATGCGCAGGACTTGCACCCTTCGGCTTCTTGTTCTTCGTTGGAAAGCACTTGGACTCCATCATTTGGTGTCTTGATGGCTTCAAAGTGGGTTGATTCTCCTCCATGGCATTGAATTTATATTCTTCCAAGGGGGAGAGAAAACTAATTTGGCTTTTTCATAAGGGCCAAACAAGGGAAGCGTAGGGTTCTGCTACATTTTCCCCGCAATTTAAGAGTAAAATCGGCAGGTACCCCTACGGCTCTTGCGGCAGGATCCTCCACTTCTTCTGCTTGTTGACCCTTCTTACAATTTGCAGGACTTCTTTTATGAAATATCGATACTTCGGAAGAAATCAATGATCCTCTTGAAGATTCATCTCTCCCTGGGCTTGGAGGTCTGCTTCTAGCAACAGCTTAATATTTTGCTGCAATCCCAACTTCTTGGCAGTTCTTTTCAGCTCAGAGGAAATTGTTGCTGATTTTGGGCATTCAAATAGGAGATGCTGCATTGTTTCTATTGTTGATGCGCATTGGAGACAAAAAGGGCTTGGGTGTTTTTTCCACAAGTGTTTTTCCCTCTTAAGAATCATTGCTTGGCTCTTAATCCTCAGAAACGCCAAATTATCCCTCTGGTCTTTAAATATGAGGTTCAATGGGCTGTAGTGAAGTAATTTGCAATTTCTACGTCTCAGTGCATCCCTAAGGGTGATAGATACCGAGCTTTGGCCGATTCCGGAAGACCTATGGATTGCTTGTTTTGCCAGTTTGTCAACTTCTTTGTTACAACGTATTCCCTGGTGGCTGGGGACGTATTGGAAAGCTAGTTCTACCCTCTCCTTTACAAAGGCTACTATTAATTCTCGCAACCGATGGACATCTCTGTCAGTAACTTCAAAATAGATTTTCTTGATAATTTGTAGAGATGATTGGGAGTCTGAGAATACAACTGCCTTTTTCCTGGGAGGAGGATTAGCGTGGACTACCTTCAGAGTGTCGCATGTTGCAGCTATTTCAGCCGCGAGGACAGAGGAGCCGTCGAGGAGCAGTTTTGAAATGTGGAGGTTTTGCTGGGGGGATGACTGCCGCAGCTGCTGCTTTACCTGCTTGTACGGAGCCATCTGTACAAGTTTCCAGGAACTCATGGAACTTTGTCATTCCAATTTTTTGAATTCCTCTTGAGTTATTACTGGAGGGATATTTTGCTTCTTTTCCGCAATTAGCTGGAAGCATACATTAACAGGATATACCCTCCATGCTGGACGAAAAGGCAGACAAGAGAAAGATAAATGGTCGTTTTGCCAGGTTGGGCATTTGGAAATAAAAGTATCCCATGCCCCAATTCTCCCTGAAGATTGAGTACTCATTTTCCCAAATATTAACGGCTACAGTGGGTGGTATAAACCATATGCCTGAATCCTTGTAGAATGCCTTACTGATAGCATTTGGCTCCGTTCAACTATCAAAGAAAATCCATATAGTTGGCGAACTTTTGCTCCCTCTGAGTGGTGGTGAAGCCCTAAAGCAGTTCTAATAGATATATTTTGAAGGGTCTCAAGCTTTGCTATGATGGTTTAATTACAATTCATGTGTACTATCAGTCTATAATCAATTTTTGATCTGATAAACCTCTTATAAAAATCCAGCAGAACTTTGGGAGAATTTTCCCAGGAGAAGGAAGTAAGTCGTCTAAGTATTGATATTCTTTTCACGCAAGACCACTTCACAGCTTCGACTTGAGCATTCCATGTAAGCCTTTGATCCAAAGTTAATCCTAAAATCACAGGGTTAGCTTCAAGCTGAATCAGTGAGCCTTTCATGTAAAGCTTTGGTGCTCGGGCATTTCGTTTATTATGGAAAATTGCTGCTTTCGTTTTAATGGCTGATATTGGAGGGGACATCGTTTCTGAGAAAGCTTCTAGTTCAAGTATGGCTCTCTGTAGATTAGTCTCCAATTCTTCAATTGAGCGTCCGCATTCCCAAATAGTGACATCATCCGTGTACTCCTTTTTGGATATTGTTGAACTTGAAAGTTCAAATTCAGATATCTTCAGCAGAAAAAGCAGAGGGCTGAGAGGAGATTCCTGGGGCACTCCTGCCTCAAACGTTTTGACTGATGAGATTGACTGATTTACCCGAACCCTAAGAGATTGGTCGGTTAGATAATTCCAAGCAAAATGGATAAATGGTACAGGGAAGTCCATTGAAAGAAGGATTGCACATAGCTTCTCTTTGGTTACATTTCCGTATCCATCTTCAAAGTCCACCAATAAGACTAGTATAATTTTGTCTTGTTCCAAGGCTGCTCGGATGACTTCTTCAAGACACATGATTCCGTCAAGTATTGCCATTCCCTTTCTAAAGCCCGACTGTGATTGCGGGAAGAGGTTATTTTTCTCTGCAAACCATTCCAGTCTCTTTTGGATCATCTTTTCCGCTATTTTCCCAAGAACTGGAAGCAGAGATATAGGTCTGTAAGACGTGGGTTTTTCTTGGGGTTCACCTTTTTTCCTAATTGGCTTAATGGTAGCTTGTTTCCAAACCCTTGGGAAATCCCTTTTCTGTCATAGTTCATTATAGAGCAAAAACAATCTCTGGTGGAACTTTTCCCCTTTTTCTTTTATACAAGTATATCATATTTCATTTTCCCCTGGTGCTAATTTTGTATTTACTGTATCAAGGGTCATCTTTAATTCATTCATTGAGAAAGGACTTATCAGTGTCTCTGTGCTGTGTTTTGCGATATAATTTGCAGATAAGTTGACGGCCAATTGGTGTCTGGACTTTGTGTTTTGGTACAAGTCAGCAAGGACTTCTGCCTTATGCTCATCATCTCGAATTGAGGAGCCATCTATTTCAAATGTGGGGATTTTTTCCAGCTGATCCTCTTTGCTAACCTTTTTTTTTACTTTAGAGCCTTTATTAGAAAAAAATTTTTCATGTGAATGGCGACAAATTCAAACCCAAATAAACCCAAACCCTTATGTAACTCACTCATATTTAAATTAAGCTTTGTTTTACCGAACTCAACCCGAGGCCTAAATAGGTTTGAACAAGTACCGGTTAGAAGCTCAGAATATGCTTGTTGCTTCGTTCAGAGTTTCCAACTTATATTACCCATTTGGGCAAGCGAAACTAATTTAAACCAAAGACAAAGGACTGGAAGAGCCACGACTGCAACTAATTTCTGTCACTGGCAGCCAATGAAAACGCTTCTCTTTCAGGATGCTGCTTGCGTGTGTCTTCGTGCATGGGAAAGTTAATATTTACTCACTTCAAGCAGGACTTTATCCAGTGGCCATCTAAATGACCAGATTTTGGTTTCTTTCACCGACTTTGTCAAATATTATGATTATTTTTCTTTAATGTTTGAATGGGGAGGAGGGAGGGTCGTTGAATTTAGGCTGTTAGAAATATTAGAGTCTAATAGTTAAGCTATTAGACTAGAAATAGCTGTACCTCTGGTCGGACTTGAATTTTAATAGGGTATAGTCTCTAGTCTAGAAATACAAAAAAAAAAAAAAAAAAAAAAAAAAAAAAAAAAAAAAAAAAAAAAAAAAAAAAAAAAAAAAAAAAAAAAAAATCAGAAAGAACTTGAAGAAAAATTTAGAGATAGGGAAGAAACCAAATCATTATAGGCTCAAAAATTTCTGCAAAAAAAAAAAAAAAATCTAAAATAATATTATGACGGTAGCGATTGTTATTACTTTTCAGCAGGTTTGAATAGTCAATCAATCGTCTTCTTGTTTGGCAATTTCGGGTGAAGCATGTTATGTACGTGACATCAAACCAGTCACCAGTTAATAAACACCTTAATGGGGTGGGGGAAATAAAACACTAATTCCGAGAACCTCAGAAGTTTATCCATTTCAGTGCACCTCCGAAGTTCCAGCGACCGGCTAGTACTGGGGAAAAAGAGAAAGAAAAAGAAGGTACGTTCGGGTATCAATCACTTTTTCATAATTTCCAAGAATTTGTTTCGTAATTAATTTTAGTGTTGAAATAAAAATAAATAGCTTCTTTCGGTGATTTTTTTTACCTGATAGTTTTTTTTCAAAACTTTTTTTTTGTTTTCAACTTGCAAAGGTGGCTGGGTAGGGGAGTATTCAAGAGAGGGATTTTAAACACCAGTATGAGGATTTTCGATCACGGAGATTACAGTAAAAGACCTTTTATGCTTTCAAGCCTTTGCACTCAAGAAATTACAATAAAATTGGATTTTTGTGCCATAAGGCATTTTATGATGGTGTTGTCATGAGGAAATTATAAAAAGCCTGTAAATGTGGATAATAGATTTCAAATAAGACTAAAAAGCTCTCTACGATATTCTAGTGCCCTATCAGTTCTGGAGAAATAAAACGGGAGACTTATCAGTGTTTCCGGCTTTTTTTTAAGTTTCCAGAAGCTTTTTTCCGAAATAAACTATGGCTATCGATTTAAATAATAGCTATCATTCCTGAATTAGCATTAACGGCAAGTTTTTCTTATGAGATAGTGTTTTTTTAATGCATCTATAAGACTTTGGCCACTTTGAGCTTTCTCTGTACTAGGGTACAGCTATTGCTGTAACCATGACCTTCAAGTGTGTTCGGACCCTGAGCATGAAAAACTGCTAATTTTCAAATATACAGGACAGAAGAATAAATTGTTGTTTTTAATATGGGGAAATAGTTTTAAGTCGAAGCGGTATAAAAGAAAAGACAAAAGAATTAACCAACAAATAAAAAACCATTTCATTCGAGTCAGCTTTTGTCACAGCCGACAAAAAAGGCTGAATTACATTTTTGGCTATATTAAGGATTTGAGGAGGGTTGAGCTGAATCTTGTTGAGTAGAATGGGCGTTTAGTCGGACAGGTTTTGGTTAAACGGGGGTTGATTTGAATGAGGATTGAGTTAAATGAGGGACGAATTGCACAGAAAGCTAGTAGAATGGAGGTTGAAACAAATGGGGGTTGAGTTGCACAAGGATTGAATTATACGGGGGTTGAGTTGCACGAGGGCTCAATTGAGTTGAGTTGCACGAGGGTTGCAAGTTGTGATTGGGGTTGAGATTGAAGAGGGTTCAGTTGCACGGAGTTTGAATTGCACGATGGTTCAGTTGAAAAGGGGTTCAGTTGGATGAGGGTGAAGCAGCAGTGTAACCTATAAAAAGTGCCGTGTTTAGATAATATTTCCCATTAATATGAAAAAAGCCTAGAGGACGACTCAAAAATAAATACCAAGTTAATGGCCGTTTAAGCTTCCTCCAGATGAATACGCGCAAACTTTTGAATAGCAGAATTCAAATACCGCGGGGGGGGGGGGGTCAGGATTTTAGAAATGTCTTAGTTGGGTATGGCCCGAAATTGTGTGGGAACCACTGGGTTCGTACCTTCCCGCCCATGTTATTCGGTTCACCTTATTCTTTTTCACATGGTGAAGCGACAAAATGTGTATGTGTCTCAAATACACTTCTGCCTTTGGGTAGCTCTAAAATCTAGATCCATTTGTGGAGGGGCAGCAGTAAGGCTGTACCCCCCAACCGTAGACTAAAAAAATTCTAAAATACGTCTGAAAATTTTTCCATTTGTGGTCAAGAAGTAGCATTTTTTCTAATCGTGGCTCCATCCTCAAAACGTTTTAGTTCTTTCCTCAGTTCAATTAACTCAAATTTCGTCTTTGGTCGTTTTAGTCACGCCTAAAGGAAATACAGGTAAGGTCGTATTCAGAGGATTTTGGGGTTTTCACCATAAGAACTTTCCGTAGTTTAATCCCTGTTAGAAAGGCACTCTTTTGTCGTAGGCAAATCGCATTACATGTCGTAGACTGATATAGAATACAAGTACATTGACAATATGAATCTATGAATTCTGACAACAAAATGCTACAGTTTCTCTATGAATTCTGACGACAAAATGCTACAAGTTCCGAAAGTATCAGCTATGGGCTGCTATAGAATACGACAACATAGACAATAAGTAGAGGTATGATCTTAGCACATTCCGTATGTCTGGTTCTTAAGCATAATACAGGTGCATTAAAGATATCGATTTCCACGCAGATGCTAACCCAGCTGACAATATTCGGTTCCCCTTCATAAGAGTTCTGTTATATGATGCAAGATATGTTTGAACTTTCTCAGAAAAATGAAGTTCTATTATACCACATATAAAGCTCGTATGGAGGCCGCATAAAGGGTTCTGGTGCCTCTCCACCACAATGACCATTCCTCCTTCTATTTTATGCTTCAGTAATGTGACTATAAAACTTTACCAATAATTTCCCCTCCAAAATTGCATCCCCTCAGTATTGAACTAGCTCTCAAAGGGAATACACCTGTTTGAACTTTTGAATTGTTTGAACTTATTCTTTAACCTTGAATTAATTCAGTGATTACAGAAGTTGTGCAACTGGAGTGTTTGCCAGATAACGTCATGGCAGTGACAGTTTTTCCTTTTTAATATGGATAATTTGGTTTGGATAATTTGAATGCAGAAATTTGGGATGTCGGAGTACGGTGGAAAAAACTGAGTGGCTACCATGTTCCACCGGGCCCCCTCCAATAAGGGTGTCTGCCTCCGCATTACGTGGCCCTGTCTGCTAAAGATAAGTCTATTTTCGATTTATTGGATTTTTATTTTCATCATGGTACAGTTTCAGAAGGGAGATTTAGCGGTAGCTCAGTTCAAGGGATATCCCCTCTGGCCAGGCTGGATTGTTAACATAACAAACCAAAAAGTGTCTACGCCAAAATGCATTGTTTTTAGCTACGGATCCCATGACTTTCAGACTGTGGTGGAAGAGAATCTTCTTTCATATAGTGGAAATTATGCCGAAGATTCGAAAAAAACCGCTAAGGGCGTTAATCATGCTTTTCGTGAGTGTGAATCTTCTCCGGATCTTTACTATCAGTTTATGAAAAAGAAAATTGCGAAAGGCGCGGGTACTGATTTAACTGCTTTGAGCGAATCATCTGCAATCTGAAAGCAACTTACTTTAGCCCAAGATGAAGTTACAAAGCTTAAATTTGGCCTAGTAAGAGAAATAGAAAAAAAAGCTCAGGAAAAAGTGGTTTCCGTGACAGGAATAGCAGGCTCATCACAACAAGCCGCTCTGAACCTTGAACTGATTGTTTCAGAAATATATAATTTAATCACTCTAGAATACAACACAAAGTTTGAGAAAATAAAAAAACTGTTTTCATCTCTGGATAGCTAGATTCAGTCATTAGAGCTTCGGGTGGCTACTATTGAGGAAAAGCTGGATGATTATGAACAGGAGCGTTTACTTGATTCTTTAGTTTTTTTTGGAGTGAAGCAGGACCCCGGAAATGACCTGGGTACTACTGTTCTTGATATAGTGAAGAAAATGGGTGTAAATGTCCAGAAAGAACAGTTGTTGTCTGTAAACCGTTTTAGACTTTTGAATGCTGTCCGGAATATCCAGACACCTACGACTGTTGCGCCAGTTATTGTGAAATTTGCAACTAAAGATACGGTGTATACTGTTATCACAGCGAAATCAAAGCTGGCGAAATCGGGCCTATTTGTCACGGAATATCTTAAAAAAAAGAAAAAAAGATTTTTGAAGGAGCAAGAGACAGATATGATGTAAGAAACGTGTGGTCTGATCGTGGCCGTGTTTACAAACGTGAGCAGGGTGATAGCCACCCAGCACGAATCCGTTCACTTGTTGACACCCTTTAGTGTCTTAGGAAAAGTTGATTATGTATGTTTTATTGTTTGATTTTTTCTTTTTTTTTGTTGTTTTTTCTTTTTTTAGTAGTAAGCTTTATTCTATTTTTTTTTTTTTTTTTTTTTTTTTTTTTTTTTGGAAAAGAGAAATTAGTTTATTTCTTTGAATTTGTTTTTGTTTGACTCTATTTCGGGTGACATCTCCTCCTTGGGTGAGTGACTGCTCCAATTTGAAAATAACAATAGATTTTTAAATCACCATCAGTCTAATAAATCACCATCAAATCCCTATTTTTCAGTTAGTAGTAAGTGTGTATCGGATTTAGATCGAGTATCCAAACGAAATGATAGTTTCTTTGTGCTTCAGCTTAATGTACAGGGCCTTTGTTCTTCATTTGATGAGTTGAAAAAAATAGTGCGTAGTGGCCACCCTGATTTTATTGGTCTTTGTGAGGCTTTCCTTGATTCGAAAAATGAATCTCTATTGCATCACTCGGGGTACAAGATGGATTGTTTAAATCGAAGTAGGATGGCAAGAGGTGGCCTTGCTGTTTATGTTTTGGAGTGTCTTCCGTACTCTGTTAGACGTGACCTGTCAAGAAATGAAGAAGGAATTTTTGAATCCATATTTATTGAGATTGAAACCCAAGCTAAAACTTTGATTGTTGGTAATATATGCTGGTCTCCTAGTGGGTCTGTTCCCTCTTTCCTTCAGATTCTTGACGAGGTTTTGGAAACAATCCAACTTCATTCATGTGAACTTGTTGTTGTGGGTGACTTCAACCTTAATTTGTGTGACCGGAGGTCATCCTCGTCCTTAGATTTTCTTTCAACAATGCTCGCTTGTGGAACATTACCTTCTTCATGCATTCCAACTCACATTACTAACACTACTGCTTCTTTGCTTGATAATATTTTTTCATTGTTGACCTTTGTGCAAAATTTGGTGTTGACGAGTGATATCTCAGACCATTTTCCTGTTTTTTTCACGTATGATTTGTCCGGTGCATTGCCAAGGAGGAACCAAGGAGCTGGTTTTTCCTCTTTAAAATTTAATGATCAGGGTTTGCATCTTCTTAGGTCATGGTTGGCGGGTTGTTTGTGGAGTATTTATGAAAATGAATCTGATATAGATTCTTTCTTAATTTTTTTTATGATGTTTTGAAAGAAGTTACCTTGGATACATGTGTTGCGCCCCAGTCGAATCTGGCATCGAAAAGAACAACCCCTTTGAACCCTTGGATAACTCCGGGACTCCTTAAAAGTTGGAGGAAGAAAAATAATCTTTGGAAGGCTTACAGGTCCTCTAAGCCATCTTCTTGTGATTCTCGACTTCAACTTTTCAAAGCTAATAGAAGAGTTTACAATTCGCTTTGCCGAAAGGCCAAATCGTTATTTTATCACAGAAAATTCTCTGCGTGTGGTAAAGACATTAGGAAGACATGGCAAGTAATCAATTCTGTTATCAGGCCATCTTCTCTGCCTCCTTCTGCCCCTTCAAGTATTGTGATGGATGCGAAAATGTAGAGGGTGAGCTAAAAGTTCAGAATGCGTTTGCTTCCTATTTTGCTAATATCGGCAAAACTACAGCCTCTTCTGTAAGTCCTTCTTCTTCTCTACCTGACTTTAGGTCTTACCTTGGACCAGCTTGTCTGGCTTGTCAATGGCATTGCAACCTGCCTCTGAAGCTGAAATAGCCAGAATTGTCAATGGTTTGAGGGGTTCTTCATCTTCTGGACCAGACCGTATTCCGACTAAGGCTGTAAAGTTCATTCTTCCTGTCATCATTTCTGCCCTCACGAGACCTATCAATCTTTCCTTTGAAAATGGTGTTTTCCCAAGTGCTTTAAAGCGTGCTTGCGTTATTATTCTTTTTAAAGGTGAATCAAGGAATGATCCTGCAAATTATCGTCCCATATCCCTTTTATCAGTGTTTAGTAAAATATTTGTAAAAGCTAGGCTTTCTCGACTTCTTAATTTTCTTCATTCTAAACACTTTTTTTTTATGATTTTTAGTTTGATTTTAGGGCGAAACACTCGACTGAGCATGCATGCGCAACTCTTTTGAATTATTTACATTCAGTTCTTGACTCTGGTCTGATACCTGCTACTCTTTTTCTCGATGTACGAAAAGCATTCGACTCATTAACAAACAAGATTCTTCTTTGGAAATTGTCCCATATTGGTATAAGAGGAAATGCTTATTCTTGGTTTCTATCATATTTATCTGATCGAGTCATCTCGGTTGATCCACACTTTTCTAACCCTTCGGGAATAGAGTTTGGCGTTCTACAAGGATCTGTTATTGCGCCGATACTCTTTTTAATCTACGTCAATGACCTTATTAATGCGATTCAAATTTAAAACCTACCATTTGATGTCGTCTTTGTCAACCAGCATCCGCTACTAATTGTGACAGGGGTTCGTCCTTACCGGATGCCCTTATTGCTCTTGCTGATGACAGTACTCTTGGCACAGCTGGTAGAACTGAGTCTGATCTTCGTTCAAAAATAAATGCCCTATTTGAAAGAGTTATCCAATGGTTTGATGTAAATTATCTTGCCGTAAATGTCGGGAAGTCATTTTTTTCTCATTTTCTCCAGATTTCCAAAGGTTTGCCCTGACTTCAATGAAATACACGTATCAAGAGGTTCTCTAAGTAGACCTAAGGATCGTTACGCTCGATTCCTAGGCACCTTGCTTGACGAAAATCTTTCTTTAAGCATCTTATTGACCTGATTAAAATAAAAGTCTCCAGAAGTCTTGGAATCCTTAGAAAGCTCAAACACATATTTCCAGGGTCGATTCTTAGAATCTTGTTTTACAGCCTAGTTCAGTCTTATGTTTCATATTGTTCTGTTATTCGGATGTCAACTTTTCACTCGTCTCTGATGCCACTTTCAAAACTTTATGATAAAGCAAGAACTCTTATTAAGGAAACTAACTGATCTTCACTTAAACCCTTGCTTGATTTGAAATATCTCTATTTTCTTTCTTGTTTTTCTTTCATCTTTTTACAGTTGCAGGGCCATCTTCCTGCTGCTCTATGTAATAATATATCTTTGTTTCTGATCAATCGACTTATCATCTCCGCACTTCCAGCAATTTACAGATTCTTCATACTCCATCAGTGAGGTCTGACTTCACCTCTGACAACTTGCAACAGGGTTTGGAACACGCTCCCTGTTTCTGCACGAAGCTACCTTTCGTTTGGTATGTTCAAAAATTATGTTAGAGATTTTCTAGCTAGTAATTAAGTTTTATTCCGGTTTCCCTTGGAGTTGATGTCTCTGGATTGAATTGGATATTTATTTGAGTTGGTGAATTCATGTGATATCCCCTGCCTAGCTTGTCATTCTGGGGATTATTAAGGTGGGTGACTGGATTTTTTTTTTTTGGGGGGGGGGATTTTGTTTATATATTTTTTTGTGTCGGTATTTTGTTTTCTCCCCTGTTCTTTCCCGGCCATGGAGCCTTATGGGGGAGACTTTGTTGATGTAGTTTTTTGTTTATGATTTTATTGTTAAATAAAGAACTCACTCACTCAACGAACTCACCCCACCATATCTTTTTATTCGCTTAGTATGGTATTTCCTTTCGAGGCAAATTTTGGAATTTTTCAAATCAGATTTTTATTTAAATAGCAATGAAAGTGGCTCCTAGCAATAAGAGCGAAAGATCTTTGTGCACCCCTACTACAACTGAATCACTTCTTATATATTTTATGTTTTATGTCGAGCCTGATTTAATCTTTCTTTTAAGTCCGGTTTTTAGTTAAATAGTACTGAAAATGACTCCTAGCAACATGCGTGATAGATGCGCGAACAGCATCCATGCGACAATCTAATTGCCTCTTAACTATTCCGTTTTTCATTTCGAGCCTAATCTTATCTTTTGTCAAGTCCGTTCTTTATTTAAACACTAACGAAAATGACTCCTAACAACATAGGCAAAAGATTCTTAGCCCTCTTATGATCTAATTACCTCTTATTCTTTCTCAATTTTACCCCCTGTAAGATTCGCTTCCACTCGTTTTGTAACAGCTAAATTATGATTTTCGTTTTATATTTATATTATTTAATTATATGTCCAGCTGGAAAGTCAATTTTGACCGCCTCTTTTTAGTAAAAAATACCTGCGAGGATTGTAATATTTACGATCAAGAATGTCGGGAAAGAACTAGAACAAGTCAGAGGTCAGTAAAGGAAGTCGGATGGAGCTCAAGAGGGTGAATTAGACCAAGAAAGTGGGAAAAGGACTATGTAAGTTGGAACAGCCAAAGAGAAGTTGAAGCAGAGCTAAAACAGCATAAAAGGACTAAACCAAGTGGTAAGGCAGTAAAGGAAATCGAAAAATTTCCTTTCGATTTTTCCTTTCGAAAAATTTAAAGGAGATAGGAGGAGACTATGAATGTCAAAAAGGACTGCGAAAATTAGAATTACTTAATCCAAGTTGGAAAGAATTTAAAAAAGGTCAGAAAGGACGAAAGGAACTCGGAAGGCAGTAAAAAAAAAGTTGGATAGGGTTAAAGGAACCTGGAGGAGACCAAGAACATTGGCAAACGACTATGAATGTCAGAATAGTTTGATAGAAGTTGTAAATAATTAAAATAGTCTGAGGGAATAGAGCAAGTCAGAAGACAGTAAGAGAAGACCGGAGGCAGCAAAAGAATTATGACGGGTTCAGAATAGAAGGTAAGTCGGACTAGCATAAGGAAAGTAGGAAAGAAGTAAGAAAGAACTAGAACTTTTCGAAAGACAGTAAAGGAAAGCGGATGGGACGACAGGAAGTTGGAGGTGACCAGCATGAAAGACGGAAAAGAACTATGAAAGTCGAAATAGTCAAAACAGACAGAGGAGACCAGAGACGTCGGAAACGGACAAAAGGAAGTCGGATGAGAGGGAAGTTGGAGGGACCAAGAATATCAGAAGAGGACTAGATCAAGTCGAAAGGCAGCACAGGCAATTGTATAGGACTAAGGGAGGCTGGAAGAGACCAAGAACTTTGGAAAAGAATTATGAGACTTGGAATAGGTTAAGAAAAGTTGGAAGGAAATAAAACAGTCAAAAAGGATAAAAGCAAGTCGGAGGGCAGTAAAGGAAATCGGACGGGGCCAAAGGAGGCTGGAAGGGACAAATAACGTCGAAAGAGGACTATGAAAGCCGGAATAGGCAAAGGGAAGATGGAAGAAAATAAATAAGACAGCGAATAAACTCATTATGACGAAGTTCAAGGATGTTGAGCCAAGACAGGAGAATTGAAAACGGGAATGTAAATGTACATATCTTAATCTAGTCACAAACTAGTAAACCTGAAAACTAATACACCATTATAAGTTACATGACCAAAAACTGAATAGGATGAAGTTACTTGAAGAAAAATAAAAATTGTGAAAACTTTGCTGCAAAAATTAGAAAAGACTTAATTACTTAAACAGAAAATTAAAAAAAAAATTACATGACCAAAAACTGAAAAGAAGAAGTTACTTGAGAAAAGATTGAAAAAGATGAAATTCTTCGAAAAAAAAATCGAATATGGTTGAAACTTTGAAAAAAAGAAGAAGTTACTTGAAAAAAAGTTAAAAAAGACGAAATTCCTTGAGCAAAAATTAAAAAAGAGAAATTACGTGGCAAAAAGTGCAAAAACGACGAAATTACTTGAAAAAAACTGGAAATGGCGAAAAAACTAAAACGAACTGGAAAAAAGACGAAAGTACTTCGAAAAAAATTGAAAGCATGAAATTACTGGAACGAACATTTGAAACAGTCGAAACTGCTTGAAAACGTTTTTGAAAACATCAAGTTACTTGAATAAAAACTCAAATCGGGAAATCTTTGGAACAAAATTTGAAGAATACCAATTGAACAGAAATTAAAAAGAAGAAATTACTCAAACTAAAAAATTGAAAATGAATAAATGACTTGAACAAAATGGAAAAAAAGACGAAATTGCCTGAACAAAAATTGAAAAAAAACGAAAGTTTTGAAAAAGACCAAATTATTTTAACAAAAAATACAATGGTGAAAAATTTGGCCAGCTAAACCTGCATGCTTGTAAGGTTTTATTGTGAATGTACCTTAAAGTGGGTAAGTTTCAATATTCTAAAGTAATATTTCTCATCTTCATCATGAATGGCAGAATGTCATCATGGGTATCATTTGAGTCAAGTAGGACAGTACAGAAGACATATTGAAGTGTGTTTCTGTTCGCCATGTTTTTCCAGTATTGTGTTCTCAGGCGCCGTCATATCTTAGGAATGAGGTTGAAAAGTATGCTTTTCGTGAGCAGTATAGACACAATTACCCGTAGGTGTATAAATTTTGTATTTTATTTATCTCTTGAGTAGTTATTTGTACGATAATATGGATACCCGAATACACTGATGTAAAAAGTGCTGTTTCGGATTAGCAATACAAATCTGAAGGACTTGGCTTTCTGCTTTTTTGTTAAGTTTTATTTTTAGTAAATTAGTTTCTCCTTCGAAAAAAAAGAATTATGTGGGACATTGTGAATATTAACCCTTTTACTTCTGTTGTTTGTTATCATTTATTATTTTGTTCGTTCTTCCTTTAAGAAAGTCAACAATTAAATATATTGAATTTTTTAGGAAAAAGACCATAGTAAACGAAATTCTTTTATCTATATTAAATAATATTTTCCTCTGTCAAGCTTTATTGTAAGTTATTGCCCAAAACTTATTGTATTGTAAGTTATTCGGCAACGGATCGCCGAATATTTTCTATTCTTTCATTTCATTATTAAATTTTTTGTACCGTATATTTATGGCACTGTTCACGGAAAAAAGAAGTTTTTTTCTTTTATTCTAGTCTCTTGTCGTCATAAACTAAATTTCTTGACACCAGGAAGGGACAAAGGTAGTAAAAAAAAAGTTATGGTCTAAGTCTGAAATAAGATTCAATGAATATTGAGTAAAACATTAGGTTTGTGTAATAAAATGTTTTCCAAAAATGTATGGTAAAAGTAATAAATACATTGAATCCTTACATAAAATTTGGAATATGTAATATGTAAAACTAGCTGAAGAGCCCGGAGGACAACATGCATAAGAAGGAAAAACATTAGCCTATGATCTTTGTGAGGGCCGGAAAAAATATATTGCCCCCTTTCTCAACAAAAATTTTTGGCCCGACATGATTCTACCCCCCCCCCCCATCCTAAGAAAAAGTGTTTTTTTCTGAACAAGATATACCAGACTAAGCATAAGACATAACACTTAGTCTTACCAGACTAAGCATAAAGTAGTTCACCTTTTAATGAAACCTTCTGACTGCTGGAATATCCATAGTAAGAGATAATTGATTGCCTTCACAGTTCGGTTATAAAAAAAAGAGATTTTAATAGTTCTCTGCGCTGGATACTCGTCGTATAAAGCCGTTTACCGTAGATTGAGATTAACTACTTTTACTAAAATCTACATGCTTTGACTTTAATCCCAAATTTGTTTGTCATATACAGCGCGCTAGCGCTGCCTAAGTGGGCAGTGATGTGGAAGAACGATGTGGGCACAATATTTTTTTTTCTCTCCATACCCGGGCACTTCGTATCGAAGGAGTTGTCGTAGAAACTTCGAAAAGGGCTCATTCGATTGGAAATTGGAGTGGCTAGTGCCCTTTTTAATAGTCGCCACGCCCATCATTCCCCCAAACACATCCATTTTTGTTCAGCGTAGTTGATTTCCTGATAGAAAATATGTTTTTGAGGAGGACACTCCCCCACAACCCTCAGGGCAAGGGTTTTAATTTATGCCCTGGGGGCATATAAGGTTTTTATAGAAGGCGTTGTCGTAAAAACTTCAAAAAATGCTCATTCGATTGGAAATTTAAAGAGCTAGTGCCCTTTTTAATAGTAGAAAGTGATTGGAGGGCAACTAGCCCCCCCCCACGCCCATCATTTCCCCAAACACATCCAATCAAAGTTTTGAGATAGCCATTTTGTTCAGCGTAGTTGATTTCCAGATAGAAAATATGTTTTTGAGGAGGACACTCCCCCACAACCCTCAGGGCAAGGGTTTTAATTTATGCCCTGGGGGCATATAAGGTTTTTATAAAAGGCGTTGTCGTAGAAACTTCAAAAAAATCTCATTCGATTGGAAATTCAAAGGGCTTATGCCCTTTTTAATAGTAGAAAGTGATTGGAGGGCAACTATCCCCCCCCCACACCCATCATTCCCCCAAACACATCCAATAAAAATTTTGAGATAGCCATTTTGTTCAGCGTAGTTGATTTCCAGATAGAAAGCATATTTTTGAGGAGGACACTCCCCCTAAACCCTCAGGGCAATGATTATAAGTTAAGCCCTGGGGGCATATAAGGTTTTTATTGAAATCTTTGTCGTAGAAACTTGAAAAAGGGCTCATTCGATTTTAAATTCAAAGGGCTAGTACCCTTTTTAATAGTCGAAAGTGATTTGAGGGCAACTAACCCCCCTAACCTATCTTAACATAAACCAAAGACGACACACACACAGAGACGAAACACACATAAAGACGACACACACACAGAGACGACAAACACACAGGGACAACACACGCACACAGACGACAAACACACAGAGACGACACACACGCAGAGACGACACACACACAGAGACGACACATACATAGAGACGACACACACACAGAGACGACAAACACACAGAGACGACATACATAGAGATAATACACATAGATACACATAGAGATAAGGTTTTTACTGAAATGTTTGTCGTAGAAACTTGAAAAAGGGCTTATTCGATTTGAAATTCAAAGGGCTAGTACCCTTTTTATAGTCAAAAGTGATTTGAGGGCAACTAACACCCCTCTCACGCCCACCTTTTCCCGAGACACTCCCTCACAACCCTCAGTGCAAGGATTATAAGTTATGCCCAGGGGCATATAAGGTTTTTATTGAAATCTTTGTCGTAGAAACTTGAAAAAACGGCTCATTCGATTTGAAATTCAAAGGGCTAGTACCCTTTTTAATAGTCAAAAGTGATTTGAGGGCAACTACCCCCCCCCCCCTCACTCCCACCTTTTCCCCAATAGCATCCAATCAAATTTTTAGATAACCATTTTATTCAACGTAGTTGAAAGTTTTGGAAATTAGGTCTTTAAGGATGACAACCCCTCCCCCACAACCCTCAGGTCAAGGGTCGTAAGTTATGCCCTGGGGGCATATAAAGTTTTTATTGAAAGCGTTGTCGTAGAAACTTCAAAAGGGCTCATTCAATTGGAAATTGAAAGGGCTAGTGCCTTTTTAATAGTTGAAAGTGATTGGATAGCTACTAGCGCCCCTCTCACGCCAACCATTTTTCCAAACACATCCAATCAAAATTTTGGGATATTCATGTTGTTCATCGTAGTTGAAACTTCTGTAAATTAGGTCTTTTAGGATGATAACCCCCTCAGAACCCTCAGTGCAAGGGTTGTAAGTTATGCCCTGGGGGCATTAAAGTTTATATCGAAAGTTGTTATAGAAATTTAAAAAAGGGCTCATTTGATTGGAAATTGAAATTGCCCTTTTTAATAGTCGAAAGTGAGTGGAGAGTAATTAACCCCCCTCTTACGCCCACCATTTCCCCAAAAACATTCAATCAAAGTTTAGAGATAGCCATTTTGTTCAACATGTTTGAAAGTTCTGGAAATTAGTGGGCACAAAGTGTTTTTTTTTCCATACCCGGGCACTTCGTATCGAAGGGGTTGTCGTAGAAACTTCGAAAAGGGCTCATTCATATTGAAAATTGGAGTGGCTAGTGCTCCTTTTAATAGTCGAAAGTGATTGGAAGACAACTAGCCCCCCACGCCCATCATTCCCCCAAACACATCCAATCAAAATTTCGAGAGCCATTTTGTTCAGCGTAGTTGATTTCCAGATAGAAAATTTGTTTTTGAGGAGGAAACTCCCCGACAGCCCTCAGGGCAAGGGTTTTAAGTTATGCCCTGGGGGCATATAAGGTTTTTATAGAAGGCGTTTTCGTAGAAACTTCAAAACAGGCTCATTCGATTGGAAATTCAAAGGACTAGTACCCTTTTTAATAGTAAAAAGTAATTGGAAGGCAACTAGCCCCCCCACGCCCATCATTCCCCCAAACACATCCAATCAAAAGTTTGAGATAGCCATTTCGTTCAGCGTAGTTGATTCCCAGATAGAAAATATGTTTTTGAGGAGGACACTCCCCCACAGCCCTCAGGGCAAGGGTTTTAAGTTATGCCCTAGGGGCATATAAGGTTTTTAAAGAAGGCGTTGTCGTAGAAACTTCAAAAAAAGCTCATTCGATTGGAAATTCAAAGGGCTAGTGCCCTTTTGAATAGTCGAAAGCGATTGGAGGGCAACTAGCCCTCCCCCCACGCCCATCATTTCCCCAAACACATCCAATCAAAATTTTGAGATATCATTTTGTTCAGCGTAGTTGATTTCCAGATAGAAAATATGTTTTTGAGGAGGACATTCCCCCATAACCCTCAGGGCAAGGGTTTTAAGTTATGCCCAGGGAGTATATAAGGTGTTTATATAAGGCGTTGTCGTAGAACTTCAAAAACTGCTCATTCGATTGGAAATCCCAAGAGCTAGTGCACTTTTTAATAGTCAAAAGTGATTGGAGAGCAACTAGCCCCCCCCCACGCACATCATTTCCCCAAACACATCCAATCAAAACTTTGAGATATCATTTTGTTCAGCGTAGTTGATTTCCAGATAGAAAATATGTTTTTGAGGAGGACACTCCCCCACAGCCCTCAGGGCAAGGGTTTTAAGTTATGCCCTAGGGGCATATAAGGTTTTTAAAGAAGGCGTTGTCATAGAAACTTCAAAAAAAGCTAATTTGATTTGAAATTCAAAGGGCTAGTGCCCTTTTTAATAGTCGAAAGTGATTGGAGGGTAACTAGCCCCCCCCCCCACACCCATCCTGCCTCCAAACACATCCATGAAAAATTTTGAGATATCCATTTTGTTCAGCGTAGCTGATTTCCAGATAGAAGACATATTTTTGAGGAGGACACTCCCCCACAACCCTCAGGGCAAGGATTATAAGTTATGCCCTGGGGGCATATAAGGTTTTTAAAGAAGGCGCTGTCGTAGAAACTTCAAAAAAAACTCATTCGATTGGAAATTCAAAGGGATAGTGGCCTTTTTAATAGTCGAAAGTGATTGGAGGGCAACTATCCCCCAACACCCATCCTTCCCCCAAACACATCCAATCAAAATTTTGAGATATCCCTGTTGTTCAACGTAGTGAAAGTTCTGGAAATTAGGTCTTTTAGGATGATAACCCCCTCAGAGCCCTCAGTACAAGGGTTGTATGTTAGCCCTGGGGGCATTAAAGGTTTTATCGAAAGTTGTTATAGAAAATTTCAAAAAGGGCTCATTTGATTGGAAATTGAAATAGCCCTTTTTAATAGTCGAAAGTGAGTGGAGAGTAATTAACCCCCCTCTTAAGCCCACCATTTCCCCAAAAACATTCAATCAAAGTTTAGAGATAACCATTTTGTTCAAAATATTTGAAAGTTCTGGAAATTAGTGGGTACAATGTGTTTTTTTTTGTTTTTTTCTCCATACCCGGGCACTTCGTATCGAAGGAGCTGTCGTAGAAACTTCGATTAGGGCTCATTCGATTGGAAATTGGAGTGGCTAGTGCCCCTTTTAATAGTCAAAAGTGATTGGAAGACAACTAGCCCCCCCCCCTACGCCCATCATTCCCCAAACACATCTAATCAAAATTTTGAGAGCCATTTTATTCAGCGTAGTTGATTTCCAGATAGAAAATATGTTTTTGAGGAGGAAAATCCCCCAGAACCCTTAGGGTAAGGGTTTTAAGTTATGCCCTGGGGGCATATAAGGTTTTTATAGAAGGCGTTGTCGTAGAAACTTAAAAACAGGCTCATTTGATTGGAAATTCAAAGGGCTAGTACCCTTTTTAATAGCAAAAAGTGATTGGACGGCAACTTGCCCCCCCCCCCCTACGCCCGTTATTCCCCCAAACACATCAAATCAAAAATTTTTAGAGCCATTTTGTTCAGCGTAGTTGATTACAAGATAGAAAATATGTTTTTGAGGAGGACATTCCCCCACAACCCTCAGGGCAAGGGTTTTAAGTTATGCCCTGGGGGTATATAAGGTTTTTATAGTAGGCGTTGTTTTAGAACTTCAAAAAATGCTATTCGATTGGAAATTCAAAGAGCTAGTGCCCTTTTTAATAGTCGAAAGTGATTGGAGGGCAACTAGCCCCCCCCCCCCACGCCCATCATTTCCCCAAACATATCCAATAAAGATTTTGAGATATCATTTTGGTCAGCGTAGTTGATTTCCAGATAGAAAATATGTTTTTGAGGAGGAAACTCCCCTACAGCTCTCAGGCCAAGGGTTTTAAGTTACGCCCTAGGGGCATATAAGGTTTTTAAAGAAGGTATTCTCGTAGAAACTTCAAAAAAAGCTCATTCGATGGGATATTCACTGGGCTAGTGCCCTTTTTAATAGTCGAAATTGATTGGAGGGCAACTAGCCCCTCCCCCCCCACACCCATTATTCCCCCAAACACATCAAATCAAAAATTTTTAGAGCCATTTTGTTCAGCGTAGTTGATTTCAAGATAGAAAATATGTTTTTGAGGAGGACATTCCCCCACAACCCTCAGGGCAAGGGTTTTAAGTTATGCCCTGGGGCATATAAGGTTTTTATAGAAGACGTTGTCGTAGAACTTCAAAAAATGCTCATTCGAATGTAAATTCAAAGAGCTAGTGCCCTTTTTAATAGTCGAAAGTGACTGTGGGGGAGGAAACTCCCCCACAGCCCTCAGGCCAAGGGTTTTAAGTTATGCCCTAGGGGCATATATGGTTTTTAAAGAAGGTATTGTCGTAGAAACTTCAAAAAAAGCTCATTCGATGGGATATTCACAGGGCTAATGCCCTTTTTATTAGTCGAAATTGATTGGAGGACAACTAGCCCCCCCACGCCCATCATTTCCCCAAACACATCCAATCAAATTTTTTAGATGTCATTTTGTTCAGCGTAGTTGATTTCAGGCCAAGGATTATAAGTTATGCCCTTGGGGAATATAAGGTTTTTATTGGAATCTTTGTCGTAGAAACTTGAAAAAGGGCTCATTCGATTTTAAATTCAAAGGGCTAGTACCCTTTTTAATAGTCGAAAGTGATTTGAGGGCAACTAACCCCCCTAACCTATCCTAACATAAACCAGAGACGACACACACACAGAGAAGACACACACATAAAGACGACACACACACACAGACAACAAACACACAGAGACGACACACGCACACAGACGACAAACACACAGAGACGACACGCACACAGAGACGACACACACACAGAGACGACACACACAGAGACGACACACACACAGAGACGACACACGCACAGAGACAACACACACACAGAGCCGACAAACACACAAAGACGACACACACACAGAGACGACACAAACATAGAGACGACACACACACAGAGACGACAAACACACATAGACGACACACACACGGAGACGAAACACACATAGAGACGACACACATAGAGATAATACACATAGATACACATAGAGATAAGGTTTTTACTGAAATTTTTGTCGTAAAAACTTGAAAAAGGGCTTATTCGATTTGAAATTCAAAGGGCTAGTACCCTTTTTATAGTCGAAATTGATTTGAGGGCAACTAACCCCCCTCTCACGCCCACCTTTTCTCCAGACACTCTCCCACTACCCTTAGTGCAAGGATTATAATTTATGCGCTGGGGGCATTTTTTACTGAAATCTTTGTCATAGAAACTTAAAAAACGGATCATTCGATTTGAAATTCAAAGGGCTAGTACCCTTTTTAATAGTCGAAAGTGATTTGAGGGCAACTATCCCCCCCCCCTCACGCCCACCTTTTCCCCAAACACAGCCAATCAAAATTTTTAGATAACCATTTTATTCAACGTAGTTGAAAGTTTTGGAAATTAGGTCTTTAAGGATGACAACCCCTCCCTCCACAGCCCTTAGGTCAAGGGTCGTAAGTTATGCCCTGGGGGCTTATAAAGTTCTTATTGAAAGCGTTGTCGTAGAAACTTCAAAACGGCTCATTCAATTGGAAATTGAAAGGGCGAGTGCCTTTTTTAATAGTTGAAAGTGATTGGCTAGCGACTAACGCCCCTCTCACGCCCACCATTTTCCCAAACACATCCAATCAAAATTTTGAGATGTCCATGTTGTTCAACGTAGTTTAAAATTCTGGAAATCAAGTCTTTTAGGATGATAACCCCCTCAGAGCCCTCAGTGCAAGGGTTGTAAGTTATGCCCTGGGGCATTAAAGTTTATATCGAAAGTTGTTATAGAAATTTCAAAAAGGGCTCATTTGATTGGAAGTTGAAATTGCCCTTTTTAATAGTCGAAAGTGAGTGGAGAGTAATTAACCCCCCTCTTAAGCCCACCATTTCCCCAAAAACATTCAATCAAAGTTTACAGATAGCCATTTTGTTCAACATATTTGAAAGTTCTGGAAATTAGTGGGCACAAAGTGTTTTTTTTTGTTTTTTTCTCCATACCCGGGTACTTCGTATCGAAGGAGCTGTCGTAGAAACTTCGATTAGGGCTCATTCGATTGGAAATTGGAGTGGCTAGTGCCCCTTTTAATAGTCGAAAGTGATTGGAAGACAACTAGCCCCCTCCCCGAACGCCCATCATTCCCCCAAACACATCCAATCAAAATTTTGAGAGCCATTTTGTTCAGCGTAGTTGATTTCCAGATAGAAAATATGTTTTTGAGGAGAAAACTCCCCCATAACCCTCAGGGTAAGGGTTTTAAGTTATGCCCTGGGGGCATTTAAGGTTTTTATAGAAGCCGTTGTCGTAGAAATTTCAAAACAGGCTCATTCGATTGTAAATTCAAAGGGCTAGTACCCTTTTTAATAGTAAAATTTATTGGAGGGCAACTTGCCCCCCCCCCACGCCCATTATTCCCCAAACACATCCAATCAAAATTTTGAGATAGCCATTTTGTTCAGCGTAGTTGATTTCAAGATAGAAAATATGTTTTTGAGGAGGATATTCCCCCACAACCCTCAGGGCAAGGGTTTTTAAGTTATGCCCTGGGGGCATATAAGGTTTTTTTAGAAGGCGTTGTCGTAGAACTTCAAAAAAACTAGTTCGATTGGATATTCACAGGGCTAGTGAACTTTTTAATAGTCGAAATGGATTGGAGGGCAACTAGCCCCTCCCCAAACCCATCCTTCCCCCAAACACATCCAATAAAAATATTGAGATAGCCATTTTGTTCAGCGTAGCTGATTTCCAGATAGAAGACATATTTTTGAGGAGGACACTCAGGGGAAGGATTATAAGTTATGCCATGGAGGCATATAAGTTTTTATTGAAATCTTTGTCGTAGAAACTTGAAAAAAGGCTCTTTCGATTTGAAATTCAACGGGCTAGTACCATTTTTAATAGTCAAAAGTTATTTGAGGGGAACTAACCCCCCTAACCTAACCTAACATAAACCAGAGACGACACACTCATAGAGACGCAACATACACAGAGACTACAAACACACAGAGACAACACACCCAGAGACTACAAACACACAGAGACAACACACACAGAGAGACGACACACACACAGAGACGACACACACACATTGACGACGCACACACAGAGACGACACACACACAGAGACGACACACGCACAGAGACGACACACACACAGAGACGACACACACACAGAGACGACAAACACACAGAGACGATACACACACAGAGACGACACACACATAGAGACGACACACACAGAGATAATACACATAGAAACACATAGAGATAAAGTTTATACTGAAATCTTTGTCGTAGGAACTTGAAAAAGGGCTTATTTGATTTGAAATTCAAAGGGCTAGTACCCTTTTTAATAGTCGAAAGTGATTTGAGGGCAAATAACCCCCTCTCACGCCCACCTTTTCCCCAGACACTCCCCCGCAACCCTCAGTGCAAGAATTATAAGCTATGCCCTGGGGCCATATAAGGTTTTTATTGAAATTTTGTCGTAGAAACTTGAAAAAGGGCTCTTTTGATTTGAAATTCAAAGGGCTAGTACCTTTTTTAATAGTCAAAAGTTATTTGACGGCAACTACCCCCCCCCGCGTCTCACGCCCACATTTTCCCCAAACACATCCAATCAAAATTTTTAGATAAACATTTTATTCAACGTAGTTGAAAGTTTAGAAAATTAGGTCTTTAAGGATGACAACCCCTCCTAGAAATTTCAAAAAGGGCTCATTTGATTGGAAATTGAAATTGCCCTTTTTAATAGTCGAAAATGAGTGGAGAGTAATTAACCCCCCTCTTACGCCCACCATTTCCTCAAAAACATTCAATCAAAGTTTAGAGATAGCCATTTTGTTCAACATATTTGAAAGTTCTGGAAATTATGTCTTTAAGGATGACAAACCCCGAGAGCCCCAAGAGCAAAGGTTGTAGTCTATGCCCTGGGGGCATATAAGATTTTATAGATAGCGTTATCGTAAAACTTCAAAAGGGGCTCATTCAATTCGAAATTGAGAGGGTCAGTGCCCTTTGTAATAGTCGAAAGTGATTGGAGGGTAACTAACCCCCCTCTCACGCCCACCATTCCTCCAAACCTATCCAATCAAATTTTCAGATTGTCATTTTGTTCAACGTAGTAGAAAGTTCTGGAAATTAGGTCTTTGAGAATGACCTTAGCGCAAGGGCTGTAATTTATGCCCTGAGGGCATATAAGGTGTTTATACAAAGCGTTGTTGTTTCCAAAAGTGCTCATTCGATTGGAAATTGAAAGGCCTAGTGCCCTTTTTAACAGTCGAAAGTGATTGGAAGGCTTGACATTTTTATAGTAAAAATCTATGTGGGTATAACGTATCATTTTTTGTTGTTGTTGTTGTTTAGACCAGGGCACTTCGTATCGAAAGAGTTGTCGTGGGAACTTCGAAAAGGGCTCATTCGATTGAAAATAGAAAGGGCTGATGCCCTTTTTAATAGTCAAAAGTGATTGGAGGGCAACTAGCCCCCCCACGCCCATCATTCCCCCAAACACATACACATAACTATAACATACACATACTGAAAAAATACTAATGAATGTGAATTGTCAGTTTAATATACATATACTGATATTTAGTAATGAAAATGCTAATATTATCTGATTTATTAAAGTTATAAAAGTAAAAGCATTTATATTTTTTCTCTAAAGTGCAAATTTTGTTCTGGCCTTGGGAAGGCATAGGGGTTTTGCCCCCAACTTATCTTAATTTCTGCTCGTTTTGAGTTTGACTCGCTTATTTATTGTAATTTCTGTTCATTATGGGTTTCATTTATTTATCGATGCTGATTTGTGGTAGTTTCACGCTTGGTATATTATTTGATTTTATTTTTGCTCTTTTTTTATTTAATGGAGTTCTTTACTTTTCTTTGAAAAACTTATTTTGTAGAATTTTTTTTTTTAATTAATTACAACTAAGACACCACGGAAGTAAAATGTTTCTGTAAAATGTTTCTACCTGACAAATCAGAGATGAATTGGTAAAACGATTTAGCATTTTATTGGAAAACAAATTGAATAAAGAAGACACCAAATTTCAATTTGGATTTTTTTTTTTTTACAACCTTGATAAAGCAAGCACGCCAGGTCGATTGTCTCAATTTGTGTTTCAGCTATTCTTGTGGCTCTTAGTACTACATAATTTTAGAAGGAGAATTGGTGGTACTTGTGCATTATATGTAACCCACTGCTATACACGAAAGAAGTCAAGTTTGGTTGATGCTAATGAAATAAAATAAAATAGGATGAAAATATAATAGTCTAGAAACAAATGTGGGCTGTATGTTTGCATATTAAGGGTGGGGGGGCTTGGGTGTAAAGCGTAGCATATATTAAATACTTAACCTAACCTAGGTACCTCCCCCCCTAAACCACGAAAAACAACAGTTTATATGTTTTAAACGCCATAAGAAATCACGCCTTGCAATCCATTTATCTAGCAAATACCCTTTTTGTCTGGTTTTTCCTTGTACAATCTATAGCGCTGGGTTAATATAATATATAAGGACCGAATAGGTCACGGTGAATCTCTCCCCTTTATCCGTGCATTGCTGTGCATGACTCTAATGAAATAAGAATTTCAATAGTTATAAACTTAGGAAGGAAGGTTATTTTGTGAGGAAGAATTAGTGATAGTCCTGCAAGGATGAAAAAATAATAAGGCCACAGGTGCTAAAAGAGTGGCAAATGAGTTTTTTAAAGATGATGGTTATGAAGTAAGAAATAAGCTACTGAAAATTATGAATATGTTTATACGACCACCCCTTCCATATTAAGTGCCTCTGGGAAAAAATAAATAATAAAACATTGAAGCCTAATGGCCTTTACTATAGGCAATGCTATAGCGTTGCCTCTGATTACTTTTAGATTAGCAACGTTTTTTTGCTTCTCATTTTTTCAAGACTTGGATTCGGGATGAAAACGCCACGTTACCAAACTTGGTTTTCAAGTGGGTCAGGTTTAAAACTGCCTTGTCGACTCCAAGAGGAGTTCTATAAGAGAAAGAAGCTGAGAGGTAAAAATTGGAGTCAGTCACTAAGCTCTTGTTTGATGCTATGAGTTCCATTTTTTTCATCCTAGTCCAACGTCATAAAAGACAGCACAAATAGCACTTAAAAAATTAGTTAATTTTATTCCTCTGAAAATATGATTAGATAAAAATATATATCACAATTTCAATTTGCAAACGCTTCCAATGTTATCTATAGCAGCTAATACACTTTTCAGTAGTTCACTCTGATATTTGTGGGCTGTTCTATCAATAATTGATTCTTCTTTAACACAGTCATCCCCTCCAAATTCACACACTCTATAATGATGAAGATAACCAACATCTGGGGGAACTTGCACGGTACCCTTACCCGCCTCGAACTCCCAAATGAAATGATTTCCTGCTTCTTGAATAAACTTTGGTTTGCATATATATTTTGATCTTTGCTTATGAGGATGTAACTTTTTTCTCCGCTGCGTCTTTATCTGAGTTAATAAATCAATGGGTAAATTGACGCTTGGGTCTCGGGGAAATTGCTGGTAGAAAAATCCATTTTGAAAAGAATAAGCTCCTATTTTTTCTTTTTTACTTTTTGTATGCAAAAAATCTAACATTTCCATATAAGTATTGTTCATATGTGGTAATATAAACTCATCAAGATCTATTAATAATAAATATTCACTTTTATACATATTTCGATATACACAGTCGTTCAAACTTGCAAATAGTCCCTCTGTTCTTATTTGTTTCTGTGAAATTATGTTGAGTTTCCAGGGCAACATAGTCACTTGACCCTTTTTTATGTATTCCCTTAAAATACAATCAACTTCATGTCCAACAGAGTTATTATAAAATGTAAAATGCGTTACACCTAAGAGCTTATGGAGCTCCAGAAATTCAAGAAGGTTGACGGCCTGATTCCATTCAAAATGAAAAGGTTTTACACAAACTCCCAATAATTCCGATGTTTTTAGTGGAGGATTACGATTCAATATCGGTAAAATATTTCCATTAACTAAATCCTTAGGGTCAATAGAATTTGTTGAGCTGTAGGATCTTGAAAAAGGTAAAGACCCGTTTGAGCTTATAGAAACAAAATCTGGTATTTCATCACTCATGGGACAGTAAATAAAAACAGCACTGTATTTCAAGTTCCAGTTCTCGCGTATTACCTTAACATTACTTTGTACCGCCTTCCACTGTGCATCGAAAGTGCCATTCTTTTGAAATCCAAAAAGGCAAATTGGTTTTTCTGGGTATTTCGTCTTAGTAGCGCCAATAATTTTTATGGTACTTTTTTTTCTTAAATCGACGTAAGCAGAAAAAACATAAAACCTGGCTCTCATCCCCTTTACTGGTTGCCAAGGGCATAAGCCAGTTTCAAGGCAATTACCAATATCTGGAAATTCTAAATCCATTTCGATGCCATCTTGTTCGTTGCTTAGAAAATTGCCAAAAAATCCTTTTTTCTCTTCAGAAATGACTCTTTTTCGGAACAACGTACCGGAATCTTGGATATCCGGCTGTATCGACTTTTTATCAACAAGAAGTATTTCTACTGATATCACAGTGCAAAAGATAAAGAAAAATGCAATTACGAAAAGGAATGATGAATCAATGCCACGATTCCTGACTCGTCGCAGTACACGGGGAAGAAATCTTGTTCTTGATACCATTTTTCCTAAAAAAATACAAGGTTTAGTTTTTATTATTCCCTAATACGTGACAAATCAGAATAGCTTAGTGTACTGTTTTAATTTTTTTTTTAGAAGTAGCAATCAGTCACTTTGTTCTTGTCTTTCCTTTCTTTAGTGAAAAGAACTTTCAGGAACTGTCTTTACTTACTTTTTTTCTGTCTTTTCCTTTCTTATTCATAAGGGCACCCACACAAATTTTTGAAAGGGGGCTAAGGTTTAAAAAAAATTCAGTGAATTTTTAAAACTCTGTGTACAGAATGCAAATGTACCTAAAGGATTATATTCATTACCAAAACATTGCAACATGCAGCAATATGTTTGAAAATATGTTTTTTTTTTATCCCAGGTTAAACGTAAGTGTAAAGAGAAGAAGGCTGACGACACTTCTCCTATTTTCACCTAAGATTGACAATACCAGGAAAACGTGCATTATGTCAAAAAGTCGGTTGTCTTCTCCAAAATTGTGGTGAGCCCTATGCATCATCCTAGAGGCTGCGCTGCCAAACAGGATTGAATATCATCATTTCATATAACAATGAAGCTAAGGGACTGGGAAAACGGTTTTTCGGCAACTATTCAAATAGAAATTAATCAAAATATGAAGGAAAACTGGTCTGCGCACTTATCTTTGTACCAAACCTAGTATAGCTAAATGCAACTTTAGTGTGCCTCATCCGTGATGGGTTGGGCTAGTTGGCTGTTGATTTTGACCGTGCCAAGAGAACTGTTTGATTTGAAAATGATTCCCAATTTGCAGATCTTCACATTATTCGTTAACCTGGGCAGACATAGCATGAATTCTTTTATTCAAGATTCTTCCCTGTTCTTTAAAGAGAATTTCCTAGGTGGTTGAATGACAATTAAATTATTTAGCACCGTAGTAGTATCGATATACACAGTCCAGGACGAACAGCGGGACGAACACGCCTTACCTCGGGCAGGCATTTATGACACAGACCAACCAGAGACATCGAATACAGAACCTACAAGCCTGGGGCGTGATTATGTGTGCAATTTCACCGGTAGATGCCTTACCACGGGCAGTCATCTATTACTACAGACGGTAAATGGCTTACCAGACGGGTTTCTGTGTCAACACCCATTTTTCTGGGCCAATCATAGATGTTTCGACTAACGGCACTCCATATGTAGTAACTTGATAAGCATAGTAATCAGATTCAAATATAAGATGTGGTTTTCAACGTATTCAAAGGTTTATTGGACTTTTCTGTAAAATGGTTAACATCCAAGCTTTTGGCTATTAGCATTCGACGGGACGTTTAATGATAACATATGGTATTAGACATCAAAAAGTGGCGTCATTTGCGTAAAATAGCCCAATTTGCGAAAAAAAGTATTCCATTGGCATAAAGCTGCTATGAATGATCGCATATGGTATTAGATATAAAAAGGTGGGACATTTGCGTAAAATAACTCAATTTGCAAAAAAGGCATTCCATTGGCATAACTCTGCTATGAATGATCTTAATTGGTGATTGAATAATTGGGCTGAAACAGAGCTCGATAACATTTTTAAATGGATTGTATGAAAGTGGTAAAAAGGGTTAAACTGCTTACCAGTTAAGGTGAGCCCGAAGGGGTTGCTAACTCATAGGCAATTTATTATAAATTTGGGATAACATCGTTGGCATCAATCTACGGAAACGATGAGAAGATTACCATGTGACTTGACCTAACTGTACTTCTCGGATGTGTTCTGTATCATACACAAGTACCATTTGAACGGTGTTGTCAATATAAGATATGCTCTAACATTGTAGTATACTAAAAAGTTGATACTAATAGCGATGTAGATACCAAGAAAAGAATTTTAATAAGAAATTCAGAACAATCCTTAGATATCCTTAGAAATCAACTAGTGAGATGATTATAGGTTTGAAGTATCAAGGACCGCAACCATCAATGACCCTAACCACCAAGGACCTCGACCTCCAAAAGCCACCTGTCCCCAACCTTAAAGGGGCCTCCTCCCGCCAACTTTTTTGGCCCCTCTCCCAATTTTTTAATACTTTTTTTGCAGTTTTTTTTAACTTTTTTAAATTTTTTTTTAACATATTATTTTCAACTTTTTTTTAAATGTCTGAGAATGACATAAAACATGCATTAATAATATTTGATTTTTAAATAAATTTAGGTTATAGTTTTCGGAAATAAAAACATCAACGTTTAAAATACATCTGATTTTATTAATAATATTTGATTTTTTAATAAAGTTGGTTTTAGTTTTCAGATATAAGAACATCCACCTTTAAATACAACTGATTTTATCAATAATATTTGATTTTTTTAAAATAAAGTTGGGTTCTAGTTTTCAGAAATAAGAACATCCACGTTTAAAGCATATCTGTTTTTTAATAATATTTGATTTTTGTATAATAAAGTTGGGCTTTAGTTTTCAGAAATAAGAACATCCTCGTTTAAATAAATCTGATTTTATGAATAATATTTGATTTTTTTTAATAAAGTCGGGTTTTACTTTTCAGTTTAAGGTACACCTGATTTTATTAATAATATTTGATTATGAAATTGGGATTTTAGCTTTCAGAAATAAGAACATCCACGTTTAAAATGCATCTGATTTTATGAATAATATTTGATTTTCTAATAAAGCTGGGTTTTAGTTCTTAAAATAAGAACATCCACGTTTTTAATACATTTAATTTTATTAATATCATTTGATTTTTTAATAAAGTTAGGTTTTAGTTCTCGGAAGTAAGAGCATCCATGTTTAAAATACATCTGATTTTATTAATAATATTTGATTTTTTAATAAAGTAGGGTTTTTTTTTTCAGAAATAAGAACATCCACGTTTAAAATACATCTGATTGTATTAATAATATTTGACTTTCTGTGATTTTATTAATAATATTTGATTTTTGAATAAAGTTGGGTTTTAGTTTTCATAAAAAAGAACATCCAAGTTTAAAATACATCTGATTTTATTAATAATATTTGATTTCTAAGAATGTTGGGATACTAGCTTTCAGAAATAAGATCATCCACGTTTAAAATACATCTGATTTTATTAATAATATTTGACTTTTTAATAAAGTTGGGTTTTAGTTTTCGGAAAAAAGAACATACACGTTTTAAATACATCTGATTTTATTAATAATATTTGATTTATCTTAATAAAGTTGGGTTTTTAGTTTTCAGAAATAAGAAAATCCACGTTTAAAATACATCTGATTTTATTAACAATATCCGATTTTTGATAAAGTTGGGTTTTATTTTTCAGAAATAAGAACATCCACGTTTAAAATACATCTGATTGTATTAATAATATTTGAATTTTGAATAAATTTGGGTTATAGTTTTCAGAAATAAGAACATCCACGTTTAAAATACATCTGATTTTATTAATAATGTTTGATTTTTAATAAAGTTGGGTTTTAGTTTTCAGAAATAAGAACACTCACGTTTAAATAATCTGATTTTATCAATAATATTTGATTTTATTTTTAATAAAGTTGGGTTTTAGTTTTCAGAAATAAGAATATCCACGTTTAAAGTACATTTGATTATATTAAAATCATTTGATTTTTCAATAAAGTTAGGTTTTAGTTCTTGGAAGTAAGAGTATCCACGTTTAAAGTACATCTGCTTTTATTAATAATATTTGATATTTTAATAAAGCTGGGTTTTAGTTTTCACAAATAGGAACATCCACGTTTAAAGCATATCTGTTTTTTTTTAATATTTTTTTTTTTTAATAAAGTTGGGTTTTAGTTTTCAAAAATAAGAATATCCATGTTTAAAATACATTTGATTATATTAAAATCATTTGATTTTTCAATAAAGTTAGGTTTTAGTTCTTGGAAGTAAGAGTATCCACGTTTAAAGTACATCTGATTTTATTAATAATATTTGATTTTTTAATAAAGTTGGGTTTTAGTTTTCAGAAATATAAATATCCACATTTAAAGTACATCTAATTTTATCAATAATATTTGATATTTTTAATAGAGTTGGGTTTTATTTTTCAGAAATAGGAAAATCCAAGTTTAAAGCATATCTGTTTTTTTTTAATAAAATATGATTTTTTAAAATAAAGTTGGGTTTTTAGCTTTCAAAAATAAGAGCATCCACGTTTAAAATACATCTAATTTTATTAATAATATTTGATTTTTAAATAAAGTTGGGTTTAAGTGTTCAGAAATATGAACATCAACGTTTAAAATACTTCTGATTTTATTAATAATATTAGATTTTCTAATAAAGTTGTTTTTTGGGAAATAAAAACATCAACGTTTAAAATACATCTGATTTTATCAATAATATTTGATTTTTAATCAAGTTGGGTTTTAATTTTCAGAAATAAGAACATCCACCTTTAGATACAACTGATTTTATTAATAGTATTTTATTTTCTTAAAATAAAGTTGGGTTTTAGGCTTCAGAAATAAGAACACCCACGTTTAAAGTAAATCGGATTTTATTAATAATATTTGATTTTATAATAAAGTTGGGTTTTAGTTTTCAAAAATAAGAATATCCACGTTTAAAATACATCTGATTTTATTAATAATATTTGATTGATCTTAATAAAGTTGAGATTTTTGTTTTCAGAAATAAGAATATCTACGTTTAAAATACATCTGATTTTACTAATAATATTTGATTTATTTTCATAAAGTTGGGTTTTGAGTTTTCAGAAATAAGAATATCTACGTTTAAAGTACATCTGATTTTATTAATAATAGTTGATATTTTAATAAAGCTGGGTTTTAGTTTTCACAAATAGGAACATCCGAGTTTAAAGCATATCTGTTTTTTTTAATAAAATTTGATTTTTTTTAATAAAGTTGGGTTTTAGTTTTCAAAAATAAGAATATCCACGTTTAAAATACATTGGATTATATTAATATCATTTGATTTTTCAATAAAGTTAGGTTTTAGTTCTTGGAAGTAAGAGCATCCACCTTTAAAATACATCTGATTTTATTAATAATATTTGATTTTTTAATAAAATTGGGTTTTAGTTTTCAGAAATATAAACATCCACATTTAAAGTACATCTGATTTTATTAATAATATTTGATATTTTTAATAAAGTTGGGTTTTATTTTTCAGATATAGGAATATCCAAGTTTAAAGCATATCTGTTTTTTTAATAAAATATGATTTTTTAAAAATAAAGTTGGGTTTTTAGTTTTCAAAAAGAAGAGCATCCACGTTTAAAATACATCTGATCTTATTAATAATATTTGATTTTTTAATAAAGTTGGGTTTTAGTGTTCAGAAATATGAACATCAACGTTTAAAATACATCTGATATTCTATTAATAATATTAAACTTTCTAATAAAGTTGTATTTTTTCGGAAATAAAACATCAACGTTTAAAATACATCTGATTTTATTAATAATATTTGATTTTTAATAAAGTTGGGTTTTACTTTTCAGAAATAAGAACATCCACCTTTAAATACAACTGATTTTGTTAATAGTATTTTATTTTCTTAAAATAAAGTTGGGTTATAGGTTTCAGAAATAAGAATATCCACGTTTAAAGTAAATCGGATTTGATTAATAATATTTGATTTTATAATTAAGTTGGGTTTTAGTTTTCAGAAATAAGAATATCCACGTTTAAAATACATCTGATTTTATTAATAATATTTTATCGATCTTAATAAAGTTAGGTTTTGAGTTTTCAGAAATAAGAACATCCACGTTTAAAATGCATCTGGTTTTTACTAACAATGTTCGATTTTTAATAAGGTTGGGTTTTATTTTTCAGAAATAAGAACATCCACGTTTAAAATACATCTGATTGTTTTAATAATATCTGATTTTTTTGCGATTTTATTAATAATATTTGATTTTTGAATAAAGTTGGGTTATAGGTTTCAGAAATAAGAATATCCACGTTTAAAATACATCTGATTTTATTAATAATATTTGATTTTTTAATAAAGTGGGGTTTTAATTTTCAGAAATAAGAACATCCACGTTTAAACACATCTGATTTTTTCAATAATATTTGATTTTCTTAAAATAAAGTGGGGTTTTAGGCTTCAGAAATAAGAACATCCACGTTTAAAGTAAATCGGATTTTATTAATAATATTTGATTTTATAATAAATTTTGGTTTTAGTTTTCAGAAATAAGAACATCCACGTTTAAAGTACACCAGATTTTATTAATATCTTTGGTATTTTAATAAAGTTCGGTTTTAGTTTTCATAAATAAGAACATCCACATTTAAAGTAAATCTGATTTTAGTAATAGTATTTGATTTTATAATAAAGTTCGGTTTTAGTTATCAGAAATAAGAATATCCGCGTTTAAAATACATCTGATTTTATTAAAAAGACTTGATTTTTTTTTAATAAAGTCGGGTTTTAGTTTTCAGAAATAAGAGCATCCACGTTTAAAGTAAATCTGATTTTATTAATAGTATTTGATTTTATAATAAAGTTGGGTTTTAGTTTTCAGAAATAAGAACATCCACGTTTAAAATACATCTGATTTTATTAACAATATTTGTTTTTTTTAATAAAGTCGGGTTTTAGTTTTCAGTAATAAGGACATCCAGTTTTAAATACATCTGATTTTAATAATAATATTTGATTATAAAGTTGGGATTTTAGCTTTCAGAAATAAGAACATCCACGTTTAAAATACATCTGATTTTATGAATAATATTTGATTTTCTAATAAAGTTGGGTTTTAGTTTTCAGAAATAAGAACATCCACGTTTAAAATACATTTGATTTTATTAATAATATTTGATTTATTATAAAAAAGTTGGAGTTATAGTTTTCAGAGATAAGAACATCCACGTTTAAAGTAAATCTGATTTTATTAATAGTATTTGATTTTATAATAAAGTTGGGTTTTAGTTTTCAGAAATAAGAATATCCGCGTTTAAAATACATCTGATTTTATTAACAATATTTGTTTTTTTAATAAAGTCGGGTTTTAGTTTTCAGTAATAAGGACATCCAGTTTTAAATACATCTGATTTTAATAATAATATTTGATTATAAAGTTGGGATTTTAGCTTTCAGAAATAAGAACATCCACGTTTAAAATACATCTGATTTTATGAATAATATTTGATTTTCTAATAAAGTTGGGTTTTAGTTTTCAGAAATAAGAACATCCACGTTTAAAATACATTTGATTTTATTAATAATATTTGATTTATTTTAAAAAAGTTGGAGTTATAATTTTCAGAGATAAGAACATCCACGTTTTAATACATCTGATTTTATCAATATTTGATTTTTTTTTAAATAAAGTTGGGTTTTAGTTTTCAGAAATAAGAATATCCACGTCTAAAGTACACCTGATTTTATTAATAATATTTAATATTTTAATAAAGTTGGGTTTCAGTTTTCAGAAATAGGAACATCCACGTTTAAAGCACATTTGTTTTATTTAATAAAATTTGATTTTTTTTTAATAAAGTTGGGTTTTAGTTGTTAAAAATAAGAACATCCACGTTAAAATACATTAATATCATTTGATTTTTCAATAAAATTAGGTTTTATTTCTCGGAAGTAAGAGCATCCACGTCTAAAATACATCAGATTTTATTAATAGTATTTGATTTTGTAATAAAGTTGGGTCTTAGTTTTCAGAAATATGAATATCCGCGTTTAAAATACATCTGATTTTATTGATAATATATGATTTTTTATGGTTTTTTTAATAATATTTGATTTTTTAATAAATTTGGGTATTACTTCTCAGAAAAAAGAACATCTACGTTTAAAATACATCTGATTTTATTAGTAATCTTTGATTTTCTAATAGAGTTGTTTTATTCGGAAATAAAAGCATCTACGTTTAAAATACATCTGATTTTATTAGTGATAATTGATATTAAAGTTGGGTTTTAGTTTTCAGGAAAAAGAACATCCACGTTTAAATACCTCTGATTTTATTAATAATATTTGGTTTTTTAATAAAGTTGGGTTTTAGTTTTCAGAAATAAGACCACCCACGTTTAAAGTATATCTGTTTTTTAAATAAAATTTGATTATTTTTTTTTAAATAAAATTGGGTTTTAGTTTTCAAAAATAAGAACATACACGTTAAAAATACATTTGATTTTATTAATAATATTTGATTTTTCAATAAAGTTAGGTTTTAGTTCTCGGAAGTAAGAACATCCACGTTTAAAATACATCTGATTTTATTAATAATATTTGTATTTTTTTAATAAACTTGGGTTTTTGTTTTCAGACATATGAACATCCATGTTTAAAATAGATCCGATTTTATTGATAATATACGATTTTTTATGGTTTTATTAAAAATATTTGATTGCTTAATAAATTCGGATTTTAGTTTCCAGAAAAAAGAACATTCACATTTAAAACACATCTGATTTTATTGATCATATTTGATTTTTTAATATAGTTGGGTTTTAGTTTTCAGAAATAAGAACATCCACGTTTTAAATACATCTGATTTTATTAATAATATTTAATTTTTTTAATAAAGTTGGGTTTTAGTTTTAAGAAATAAAAACATTAACGTTGAAAATACATATGATTTTATTTGTAATATTTGATTTTCTAATAAAGTTGGGTTTTAGTTTCAAGAAATAATTACATCTACGTTTAAAATACAACTGATTTTATTAATAATATTTAATTTTCTAATAAAGTTGGGTTTTAGTTTTCAGAAATAAAAATATCCACGTTTAAAATACATACTTTGTTATAAAATGAAATATTATTCATAAAATCGGATGTATTTTAAACGTGGATGTTCTTATTTCTGAAAACTAAAATCCTAACTTTATTAAGAAAAATCAAATATTATTAATAAAATCACATGTATTTTAAACATAGATGTTCTTATTTCTGAAAACTAAAACTCAACTTTATTAGAAAATCAAATATTATTAATAAAATCAGATTTACTTTAAATGTGGATGTTCATATATCTGAAAACTAAAACACAACTTTATTAAAAAAAAAATATTATTAATAAAATCAGTTGTATTTAGAGGTGGATGCTCTTATTTCTGAAAACTAAAACCCAAATTTATTAGAAAATCACATATTATTAATAAAATCAGATGTATTTTAAACGTGGATGCTCTTACTTCCGAGAACAAAAACTTAACTTTATTGAGAAATCAAATGATATTGATAAATTCAAATGTATTTTAAATGTGGATGTTCTTATTTTTGAAAATTAAAAACCCAACTTTATTAAAAAGAATCGAATTTTTATTAAAAAAATAGATATGTTTTGAACGTGGATGTTCCTATTTCTGAAAACTAAAACCCAACTTTATTAAAAATATCAAATATTATTAATAAAATCAGATGTACTTTAAACATTGATGTCCATATTTCTGAAAACTGAAACCCAACTTTATTAAAAAATCAAATATTATTAATAAAAATCAGATATATGTTAAACGCGGATGCTCTTCTTCCGAGATCTAAAACCTAACTTTATTGACAAATCAAATGATATTAACATAATCAAATGTATTTTAAACATGAATGCTCTTATTTCTGAAAACTAAAACCTAACTTTATTTTTAAAAATCAAATTTTATTTAGAAAAAAACAGATATGTTTTGAACGTGGATGTTCCTATTTCTGAAAACTAAGACCCAACTTTATTAAAATATCAAATATCATTAAGAAAATCAGATGTTCTTTAAACGTGGATTTTCTTATTTCTGAAAACTAAAGCCCAACTTTATTTTTTAAAAATCAAAAACTATTGGTAAAACCAGATGTATTTAAACGTAAATGTTCTTATTTCTAAAACTAAAACCCAACTCTATTAAAAAATCAAATATTATTAATAAAATCAGGTGTATTTTAGACGTGGATGTTCTTATTTCTGAAAACTATAACCCAACTTTATTCAAAAATTCAATGTTTTTAATAAAATAACAGAAAATCAAATATTGTTAATACAATCAGATGTATTTTAAACGCGAATATTCTTATTTTTGAAAAATAAAACCCAACTTTATTAAAAATTGAATATTGTTAATAAAATCAGATGTATTTTGAATGTGGATTTTCTTATTTCTGAAAACTAAAAACCCAACTTTATTAAGATAAATCAAATATTATTAATAAAATCAGATGTATTTACAACGTGGATGTTTTTATTTCTGAAAACTAAAACCCAACTTTATTAAAAAATCAAATATTATTAATAAAATCAGATATATTTTAAACGTGGATGTTCAAATTTCTGAAAGCTAAAATCCCAACTTTATTAGAAAATCAAATTTTATTAATAAAATCAGATGTATTTTAAAAGTGTATGTTCTTATTTTCTGTAAACTAAAACCCAACTTTATTCAAAAATCAAATATTATCAATAAAATCACAGAAAGTCAAATATTATTAATACAATCAGATGTATTTTAAACGTGGATGTTCTTATGTCTGAAAAATAAAACCAAACCTTATTAAAAAAATCAAATATCATTAATAAAGTTTTAAACGTGGTTGCTCTTACTTCCGAGAACTAAAACCTAATTTTATTGAAAAATCAAATGATATTAATAAAATCAATGTATTTTAAACGTGGAAGTTCTAAATATGAAACTAAAACCCAACTTTATTAGAAAATCAAATATTATTCATGAAATCAAATGTATTTTAAACGTGGATGTTCTTATTTCTGAAAACTAAGATCCCAACTTTATAATCAAATAAAAGAGGCAGCGCGCTAGCATTGCCTAAGTAAAGCACGATATGGGCACAGTGTGTTTTTTCAGCCAGGCATCTCGTATCGAAGGAGTTGTCGTAGAAACTTCAAAAAGGGCTCATTCGATTGTGATTTGGAGTGGCTAGTGTTCTTTGTAATATTCGAAAGTGATTGGAGGGTAACTAGCCCCCCCCACGCCCATCATTCTCCCAAACACATCCAATCAAAATTTTGAGATACCCATTTTGTTTAGCGTAGTTGATTTCATGTTTTTGAGGAGGACACTCCCCTTCAACCCTTAGGGCAAAGGTTTTAAGCTATGGCCTGGGGGCTTATAAAGTTTTTATAGAAGGCGTTGTCTTAGATACTTCAAAACAGGCTCATTCTATTGGAAATTCAAAGGGCTAGTGCCCGTTTTAATAGTTGAAAGTGATTGGAGGGCATCTAGCCCCCACGCCCATAATTCCCCCAAAAACGTCCAATAAAAATTTCGAGATAGCCATTTTGTTCAGCGTAGTTGATTTCAGATAGAAAATATGTTTTTTAGGAAGATACTCTGCCACAGCCGTCAGGGCAAGGGTTTTAAGTTATGCCCTGGGGGCGTATAAGGTTTTTATACAAGGTGTTGTCGTAGAAACTTCAGAAAAGGGCTCATTCGATTGGAAATTGGAGTGGTTAGTGCCCTTTGTAATATTCGAAAGTGATTGGAGGGCGACTAGCCCCCCCCCCATGCCCATCATTCCCCCAAAAAAATCCAATCAAAATTTTGAGATAGCCATTTTGTTCAGCGTAGTTGATTTCCGGATAGAAAATATGTTTTTGAGGAGGACACTCCCCTACAACCCTCAGGGCAAGGGTTTTAAGTTCTGCCCTGGGGGCATATAAGGTTTTTATAGAAGGCGTTGTCGTAGAAACTTCAAAGCAGGCTCATTCGATTGGAAATTCAAAGGGCTAGTTCCCTTTTTAATAGTCAAAAGGGATTGGAGAGCAACTAGCCCCCCCCCACGCCCATCATTCCCCAAACACATCTAATCAAAATTTTGACATAGACATTTTGTTCAGCGTAGTTGATTTTCAGTTAGAAAATATGTTTTTGAGGAGGAGACTCCCCCACAACCATCAGGGCAAGGGTTTTAAGTTATGCCCTGGGGGCATATAAGGTTTTTATAGAAGGCGTTGTCGTACAAACTTCAAAACAGGCTCATTCAACTGGAAATTCAAAGGGCTAGTGCCCTTTGCCCTTTTTGTTTAGCGTAGTTGATTTCATGTTTTTGAGGAGGACACTCCCCCGCAACCCTCAGGGCAAAGGTTTTAAGTTATGGCCTGCGAGCTTATAAAGTTTTAATAGAAGGCGTTGTCGTAGATGCTTCGAAACAAACTCATTCTATTGGAAATTCAAAGGGCTACTGCCCTTTTTAATAGTTGAAAGTGATTGGAGGGCACCTAGCGCCCCCCACGCCCTTCATTCCCCCAAACACATCCAATCAAAATTTTGAGATAGTCGTTTTGTTTAGCGTAGTTGATTTCCAGATAGAAAATATCTTTTTGAGGAGGACACTCCCCCACAACCCTCGGGGCAAGGGTTTTAAGTTATGCCCTGAGGGCACTATAAGAACAATGTTGGCACAATGTACCATTTATTTTTCCTTTAAAGCAGGGCACTTCATATGGAAGGGGTCGTCGTACAGACTTTAAAAGGGGCTCATTCGATTGGAAATCGAGAGTTCTAGTGCACTTTTCAATAGTCGAAAGTGATTGGAGGGCAACTAGCCCCCCAAGCCCATCATTCCCCCAGACACATTCAATCAAAATTTTGAGATAGCGATTTTGTTCAGCGTAGTTGATATCTCGATAGAAAATATGTTTTTGAGGAGGAAACTCCCCCACAGCCCTCAGGGCAAGGGTTTTAAGTTATGCCCTGGGGGCATATAAGGTTTTTTATAGAAGGCGTTGTCGTAGAAACTTCAAAACAGGTTCATTCAATTGGGAATTCAAAGAGCTAGTGCCCTTTTTAATAGTAGAAAGTGATTGGAGGCCACCTAGCGCCCCCCACGCCCTTCATTCCCCCAAACACATCCAATCAAAATTTTGAGATAGTCGTTTTGGTCAGCGTAGGCTAGTTTATTTCCAGATATAAAACATGTTTTTGAGGAGGACACTCCCCCGCAAACCCTCAGGGCAAAGGTTTTAAGCTATGGCCTGGGGGCTTATAAAGTTTTTATAGAAGGTGTTGTCAAAGATACTTCAAAACAGGCTCATTCTCTTAGAAATTCAAAGGGCTAGTGGCCGTTTTAATAGTTGAAAGTGATTGAAGGGCAACTAGCCCCCACGCCCATCATTCCCCCAAAAACGTCCAATAAAATTTCGAGATAGCCATTTTATTCAGCGTAGTTGATTTCAGATAGAAAATATGTTTTTTAGGAAGATACTCTGCCACACCCGTCAGGGCAAGGGTTTTAAGTTATGCCCTGGGGGCGTATAAGGTTTTAATAGAAGGTGTTGTCGTAGAAACTTCAGAAAAGGGCTCATTCGATTGGAAATTGGAGTGGTTAGTGCCCTTTTTAATAGTCGAAAGTGATTGGAGGGCGACTAGCCCCCCATGCCCATCATTCCCCCAAACACATCCAATCAAAATTTTGAGATAGCCATTTTGTTCAGCGTAGTTGATTTCCAGATAGAAAATATGTTTTTGAGGAGGAAACTCCCCCACAACCCTCGGGGCAACGGTTTTAAGTTATGCCCTGAGGGCATATAAGAACAATGTTGGCACAATGTACCATATTTTATTCTTTTCCTTTAAAGCAGGGCCCTTTATATGGAAGGGGTCTTCGTACAGACTTCAAAAGGAGCTCATTCGATTGGAAATCTAGAGTTCTAGTGCCCTTTTTAATAGTCGAAAGTGATTGGAGGGTGACTAGCCCCCCCACACCCCCCAAGCCCATCATTCACCCAAAAAAATCCAATCAAAATTTTGAGATAGCCATTTTGTTCAGCGTAGTTGATTTCCGGATAGAAAATATGTTTTTGAGGAGGAAACTCCCCTACAACCCTCAGGGCAAGGGTTCTAAGTTCCACCCTGGGGCATATAAGGTTTTTATAGAAGGCGTTGTCGTAGAAACTTCAAAGAAGGCTCATTCGATTTGAAATTCAAAGGGCTAGTGCCGTTTTTAATATTCGAAAGTGATTGGAGGGCAACTAGCCCCCCCCCATGGCCATCATTTCCCAAAAACATCCAATCAAAATTTTGAGATAGACATTTTGTTCAGCGTAGTTGATTTCCGGATAGAAAATATGTTTTTGAGGAGGAAACTCCCCTACAACCCTCAGGGCAAGGGTTTTAAGTTCTGCCCTGGGGGCATATAAGGTTTTTATAGAAGGCGTTGTCGTAGAAACTTCAAAGCAGGCTCATTCGATTGGAAATTCAAAGGGCTAGTGCCCTTTTTAATAGTCGAAAGTGATTGAAGGGTACCTAGCTCCCCTCCCACGCTCTTCATTCCCCCAAACACATCCAATCAAAATTTTGAGATAGCCATTTTGTTCAGCGTAGGCTAGTTGATTTCCAGATAGAAAACATGTTTTTGAGGAGAACACTCCCCCGCAACCCTCAGGGCAAAGGTTTTAAGTTATGGCCTGCGGGCTTATAAAGTTTTAATAGAAGGTGTTGTCGTAGATACTTCGAAACAAGCTCATTCTATTGGAAATTCAAAGGGCTACTGCCCTTTTTAATAGTTGAAAGTGATTGGAGGGCAACTAGCCCCCACGCCCCTCATTCCCCCAAACACGTCCAATAAAAATTTTGAGATAGCCATTTTGTTTAGCGTAGTTGATTTCCAGATAGAAAATATCTTTTTTAGGAGGACACTCCGTCACAGCCCTCAGGGCAAGGGTTTTAAGTTATGCCCTGGGGGCGTATAAGGTTTTATAGAAGGCGTTGTCGTAGAAACTTCAGAAAAAGGCTCATTCGATTTGAAATTCAAAGGGCTAGTGCCCTTTTCAATAGTCAAACTTGATTAGTGATATTTTTTGTTGTTGTTGTTGTTGTTTAGACCAGGGCACTTCATATCGAAGAAGTTGTCATAGGAACTTCGAAAGGAGCTCACTCGATTGAAAATAGAAAGGGATGATGCCCTTTTTAATAGTCGAAAGTGATTGGAGGGCAAGTAATCCCCCTTCACTTCTACCCTCCCACGCACACCCTCCCATTTGCCCATTATGTTTAAAAACTAAATGTTGCCTTAAGATTGAATAAAAATTGATTGTGATAATGCTAATTCCCAATAAGGCATCTCAGCAGTATCGCAAGAACGACTGAGGGTATTATGTTCAAACTTTCGAGGCTACTTCTGCTCTTAAAATTTAACCAAATCAAAATAGCCTAAGTGTATCCAAGCTATCAAAGAAAGTAAACAGATTTTTTTGCAAATAATAAAAAAGTTTTCCATTTCAGGTCAACAAGAGGAGGTATGAAGCTAAATTAAACAGTACTATTTGTGTCCAGATTTTTAAAAGGGTGAATGTTGTTAAAAATTGCTGAAAAATTTTCTCCAGCATACAAATAGCAGGCCAAACTATAAAGTCTTAAAAAACAAAAAGATTTAAAGTGCTATTTTCTTTTTCCCTGAAAAGATTATGTCAATATAAAACGAACAGATGTTAATTAAAAAAAACTTTTTCCACAAAATAGGTTTTTCAAAGAAAAGTAAAGAACTCCATTAAATAAAAAATGAGCAAAAATAAAATCATATAATCTGCCAAGCGTGAAACTCTCGCAAATCAGCATCGATAAATAAAATGAAACCCAAAACGAACAGAAATTACAATAAATAACCGATTCAAACTCAAAACGAGCAGAAATTAACATAAGTTGGGCGCAAAACCCCTATGCCTTCCCAAGGCCAGAACAAAATTTGCACTTTACTGAAAAAATACAAATGAATGTGCATTGTTAGTTTAATGTTAATATACTGATGTTTAGTAATCAAAATATTAAAATTGTTTGATTTATTAAAGTTATAAAAGTAATAAAATTATCTTTTTTTCAGTAAAGTGCAAATTTTGTTCTGGCCTTGGAAAGGCATAATCTGGGCATGTTCTGGCCTTGGGAAAAATATATTACAAAAAAGGTTAAAAAAAACTTCAAAAAAAGGATAAAAATGGGGGAGGGACCCAAAAAGTTGGGGGGAGGGGGCCCCTTGGAGTTTGGGGATAGGGGCCCTTGAATGTTGAGGTTCTTGGTGGATAGGGTCATTGATGGTTGCGGCCTTTGATGCTTCAAACCTATAATTATCTCACTAGTTGATTTCTAGGTATATCTAAGGATTGTTCTGAATTTCTTTATTAAAATTCTTTTCTTGGCATCTACATCGCTATTAGTATCAACTTTTTAGTATACTACAATGTTAGAGCATATTTTATATTGACAACACTGTTCCAATGATACTTGTGCATTATACAGAACACATCCGAGAAATAAAGCTAGGTCAAGTCACATGGTCATCTTCTCATCGTTAATCGTTTCCGTAGATTGAAGCTAACGATGTTATTCCAAATTTATAATAAATTGCCTATGAGTTAGCAACCCCTTTGGGCTTACCTTAACTGATAAGCAGTTTAACCCTTGTTTGCTACTTTCATACAATCCAATTAAAAATGTTATCGAACTTTGTTTCACCCCTATTATTCAATCACAAATTAAGATTATTCATAGCAGAGTTATGCCAATGGAATACCTTTTTTCACTGATGACACAACTTTTTGATGCCTAACAACATATGCGATCATTCATAGCACCATTATTCCAATGGAATACATTTTTTTACAACTTGAGTTATTTTACGCAAATGACACAACTTTTTGATGTCTAATACCATATGCTATCATTAAACGTCCCGTCGAATGCTAATAGCCGACAGCCTGGATGTTAACCGTTTTACAGAAAAGTCCAATAAACCTTTGAATACGTTGAAAATCACTCCTTATATTTGAATCCGATTACTATGCTAATCAAGTTACCACACATGGAGTACCGTTAGTAGAAACATCTATGATTGGCCCAGAAAAATGGGTGTTGACACAGAAACCCATCTGGTAAGCCATGTACCGTCTGTAGTAATAGATGAATGCCCGTGGTAAGGCATGTACCGGTGAAACTGTACACATAATCACACCCCAGGATTGTAGGTTCTGTATTCGATGTCTCTGATTGGTCCAGAAAATGGGTGTTGCCTCAGAAACCCGTGTGGTAAGGCATGTACTGTCTGTATCAATAGATGCCTGCCCGTGGTAAGGCGTGTTCGTCCCGCTGTTCTTCCCGGACTGTGTATATCGATACTACTCACCGTAATTTACGAACAGAGGAATCTATTTCAGGGTGAGGAGCTCATCTACCAGGTTCCTAAGAAGCAAATTATTTGCAAAATATCAAAGAACATGGGGTAGTCATAAATAGATGAGCCTTTTGGAGAGGGTAGCTCCAAAATACTCTCGCATTTGAATGTCTTTATAACATTATCTGATGCTAGAAATTTTGTTCGTTCTGCTTCGCTTCGCTTCTCATCATCGAATTAACAATTATAAAAACTTGTGCTGATTAGTATCGTTACACTTATCGGCAACTTAAAGAGGGTCACATATTTTGCCTCGTAGACGGGTCACAAGTTTTTGTCTTACACCCTTAAGTATTTTTGGATAGCATTGAACTAACCAAGCTACATTTTGAACATCGAATAAACACCCTTAGTTAATAATGAGTATTGCTTCTATGATGAATTCTCTTGTCTAACTTTGCTCCATAGGTTATATATATTGCTCCTTTGAGTGAAAAAGGTACTCAACTAGAAGGAGCATAACAATGGAAGGTCAACATGTAGAATTATGTGCACATATGTTTACCTGTACAGAGAAAGAAGATTAAAAAAAAAAAAACTGTGAAAGGAATATCTTTTTTGTCACAAAATACGTTACAATTACTGTCTGAGCTTTATTTACATACATAGACAGAAAACGGGACAATATGTTTTTATTCCCGTTCCCTACTGTCAAGAGATTGGACAAACATTATGTTGTCCCTAAATCGAACATTTAGTCAAAAGAATGTTTTCAAACAAAAGTAAAGAGCAAAGTTAAAAATCAAAATGAACACAAACTATCCTTTATAAAGGGGTTACTGCTACGCCCTCTTCCCTCAGCCATGCTCCTTATGCCGTAATTTATGTTTTTATTTCAGAGCTTCAAACAAAGGAGAAATGTGATAAAAATTTAACATATTATTCTACCACAATTCTTCGAGAATTAAAGGGTTCATTCAGTTGTATTTGCATTATATTGTATATTTTATGTTGTATGTTTCAATTGTTGTATGTTTCAGTTTGCAAGATTCTAAATGGAATCAGCGTACAAAACACTTCGAATTGCCGTATGGCAGAATGTTTTGCACTCTACAATATTTGTGGGAAAATACTAGCTAAAATTTAGCTTGAAGAATGAGGGGTGATGTGCTATAGGGCAAGAAGGTGACTGCCTTCTGCAGACCTTGGTTTGCCCCCCCCCCCTTGCCAAGCTAAAACTTAGTTTCTGCAAAAAAATCTTGTCAAAAATAAGATAAGTCTGCCTAATTCAAACATGCAGAGAAACAGGTCAATTTTCTTTAGTATATCTTTGCGCTTTTAGTACTATAAGTAGAGTGCTAAGTTATACTTTGCTTGGCTTATGTTCCTTCCCATGCTATTTGCTTGGCTTACGTTCCTTCCTGTGCTATTTGCTTGGTTTACGTTCCTTGGTGCCTTTCCAGAGCATGTAATTATGGATTTGGGGGTATTATGTTCCTTCCTATGCTATTCTAAGGGTTTATGGTCATTCCTATGCTATTCTAAGGGTTTATGTTCCTTCTTATGCTATTCTAAGGGTTTATGTTACTTCCTATGCTATTCTAAGGGTTTATGTTCATTCCTATGCTATTCTAAGGGTTTATGTTTCTTCCTATGCTATTCTTAGGGTTTATGTTCCTTACTATGCTATTCTAAGGGTTTATGTTCCTTCCTATGCTATTCCAGGATTTTTTGTTCCTTCCTATGCTATTCTATAGGACTACGTTCCTTCCCATGCTATTTGGGGACGCTATGTTCCTTCCTATGCTATTCTAGGAGTTTATGTTCCTTCCTATGCTATTCTAGGAGTTTATGTTCCTTCCTATGCTATTTTAAGGGTTTATGTTCCTTCCTATGCTATTCTATAGGACTATGTTCCTTCCAATGCTATTTGGGGACACTATGTTCCTTCCTATGTTATTCTATGGGACCTCTAAACGTGATTAAACACGTTTTGAAACTACATGCTATTTGCTTGGCTTACGTTCCTTCCTGTGCTATTTGCTTACTTTACGTTCCTTGGCACCTTTCCAGAGCATGTACCTATGGATTTGCTTAGACGTATAGGAATTACCATGCTATTTGCTTAGACACATAGGAATTACCATGCTATTTGCTTAGACACATAGGAATTACCATGCTATTTGCTTATACACATAGGAATTACCATGCTATTTGCTTAGACACATAGGAATTACCATGCTATTTGCTTAGACACAGAGGAATTACCATGTTATTTGCTTAGACACATAGGAATTACCATGCTATTTGCTTAGACACATAGGAATTACCATACTATTTGCTTGCACTTTGTAAAAAAGCGAGATATTTACTATAAATTAGAAACAATATCAATCTATGGAAAGGGTTAACGATAACAAACATGTTTTCAACCAGATGGGCTTTTGAAGCACATTCAGCATGGCGTGTTATATTTTTTATTTTTTTTTTTGGCAATTGGCATTTTTTTCTGATAACAAGTACCATTCATTGCGATCATAGCTCTAAAAAAAGGGTTTAGCATTTGCGAATTGGATCGTATGAAGGTGGAGAAAAAGAAAAAGGGTTTAGCATTTGCGAATTGGACTATACGAACGATATTAATTTCTGGTTTTTTGGGCAATTGCCTTAACTCGAGAGTATTTTGTTTAAAAAATTGGATGCCACAATCAGAATTGTTTGATTGGCATTTGCAAAAAGGGATAAGGGATTCACGAATTGGACTGTACGAACGATCTTATTTGAATAATAGGGAAAAAACAGAGCTAGATAATATTTGCGAATTGGATCGTATGAAGATGGAGAAAAAAAAAGGGTTAAAGTGATTAGCAGTTAAGGTAACCCTGAAGAGCATGTTAATTCATACCTTATTTATTATAAATTTGGAACAATATCAATCTATGGAAATGGTTAACGATGATAAAATGGTCTTATGACTTGACCTAGCTTTACTTCTTCGATGTGTTCCGTATAATACACAAGTGGCGTTTGAACAGTGTTGTCAATTTAAAATAGAGTCTAACGTTATAGTATACTAAAAAGTTGATACTAAGAGAGATGTAAATAGCAAGAAAAGAATTTTAATAATGGATAGCTTTACTTCATCGATGTGTTCTGTATAATACACAAGTGGCATTTGAACAGTGTTGTCAGTTTTTTTAGAGTATATCGTTATAGTATACTAAAAAGTTGATACTAAGAGAGATGTAGATGACAAGAAAAGAATTTTAATAATGAAATTCAGAACAAACCTTAGAAATCCTTGCAAATAAAGTAGTAAGATGTAAGTGAGTACGAACCATCAAGGATCATAAGCACCAACGACCCTAACCAGCAGAGACATCAACCCCCCAAAGGTCCTCTATCCCCGAACTCGAAGGGCGCCCCCTCCCTCCAACTTTTTGGCCCCCCCTCCCCATTTTTTTTTTATTTTTTTTTTAACATGATATATTTTTTCAACTTTTTTTACATGTCTTCGAATGAGATGAAACATACTTAAATTCAGTAGTTTTGTCGTGGTTTACCTTGTCACAGTTACATTCTCTTAATTTTTCAAAGTTCATTTTGAATTTCTTTCGTTGAAATGCAAGAGTTGGAATATTTCAGTAGTGTCTTGTTGTGCTTTACCTTGTCACAGTTACATTCTCTTGATTTTTCAAAGTCCATTTTGGATTTCTTTCGTTCAAATGCAAGAGTTGGAATATTTCAGTAGTGTTTTGTTGTGCTTTACCTTGTCTCAGGTACATTCTCTTGATTTTTCAAAGTTCATTTTGAATTTCTTTCGTGAAATGCAAGAGTTGGGATATTTCAGTAGTGTTTTGTCGTGGTTTACCATGTCACAGTTACATTCTCTTGATTTTTCAAAGTTCATTTTGAATTTCTTTCGTGAAATGCAAGAGTTGGAATATTTCAGTAGTGTTTTGTCGTGGTTTACCTTGTCACAGTTACATTCTCTTGATTTTTCAAAGTTAATTTTGGATTTCTTTCCTTGAAATGCAAGAGTTGGAATATTTCAGTAGTGTTTTGTCGTGGTTTACCTTGTCAAAGTTACATTCTCTTGATTTTTCAAAGTTTATTTTGGATTTTTACATTCTCTTGATTTTTCAAAGTTCATTTTGAATTTCTTTCATTGAAATGCAAGAGTTGGATTATTTCAGTAGTGTTTTGTCGTGGTTTACCTTGTCACAGTTACATTCTCTTAATTTTTCAAAGTTCATTTTGAATTTCTTTCGTTGAAATGCAAGAGTTGGAATATTTCAGTAGTGTCTTGTTGTGCTTTACCTTGTCATAGTTACATTCTGTTGATTTTTCAAAGTTCATTTTGGATTTCTTTCCTTGAAATGACAGAGTTGGAATATTTCAGTAGTGTTTTGTCGTGGTTTACCTTGTCACAGTTACATTCTCTTGATTTTTCAAAGTTCATTTTGGATTTCTTTCCTTGAAATGCAAGAGTTGGAATATTTCAGTAGTGTTTCGTCATGGTTTACCTTGTCACAGTTACATTCTCTTGATTTTTCAAAGTTCATTTTGGATTTCTTTCCTTGAAATGCAAGAGTTGGAATATTTCAGTAGTGTTTTGTCGTGGTTTACCTTGTCAAGTTACATTCTCTGATTTTTCAAAGTTTTTTGGATTTTTACATTCTCTTGATTTTTCAAAGTTCATTTTGAATTTCTTTCATTGAAATGCAAGAATTGGATTATTTCAGTAGTGTTTTGTCGTGGTTTACCTTGTCACAGTTACATTCTCTTAATTTTTCAAAGTTCATTTTGAATTTCTTTCGTTGAAATGCAAGAGTTGGAATATTTCAGTAGTGTCTTGTTGTGCTTTACCTTGTCATAGTTACATTCTCTTGATTTTTCAAAGTTCATTTTGGATTTCTTTCCTTGAAATGAAAGAGTTGGAATATTTCAGTAGTGTTTTGTCGTGGTTTACCTTGTCACAGTTACATTCTCTTTATTTTTCAAAGTTCATTTTGAATTTCTTTCGTGAAATGCAAGAGTTGGAATATTTCAGTAGTGTCTTGTTGTGCTTTACCTTGTCACAGTTACATTCTCTTGATTTTTAAAGTTCATTTTGGATTTCTTTCCTTGAAATGAAAGAGTTGGAATATTTCAGTAGTTTTTGTCGTGGTTTACCTTGTCACAGTTACATTCTCTTGATTTTTCAAAGTTCATTTTGGATTTCTTTCCTTGAAATGCAAGAGTTGGAATATTTCAGTAGTGTTTTGTCGTGGTTTACCTTGTCACAGTTACATTCTCTTGATTTTTCAAAGTTCATTTTAGATTTCTTTCCTTGAAATGCAAGAGTTGGAATATTTCAGTAGTGTTTTGTCGTGGTTTACCTTGTCAAAGTTACATTCTCTGATTTTTCAAAGTTTATTGGATTTTTACATTCTCTTGATTTTTCAAAGTTCATTTTGAATTTCTTTCATTGAAATGCAAGAGTTGGATTATTTCAGTAGTGTTTTGTCGTGGTTTACCTTGTCACAGTTACATTCTCTTAATTTTTCAAAGTTCATTTTGAATTTCTTTCGTTGAAATGCAAGAGTTGGAATATTTCAGTAGTGTCTTGTTGTGCTTTACCTTGTCATAGTTACATTCTCTTGATTTTTCAAAGTTCATTTTGGATTTCTTTCCTTGAAATGAAAGAGTTGGAATATTTCAGTAGTGTTTTGTCGTGGTTTACCTTGTCACAGTTACATTCTCTTGATTTTTCAAAGTTCATTTTGGATTTCTTTCGTTGAAATGCAAGAGTTGGAATATTTCAGTAGTGTTTTGTCGTGGTTTACCTTGTCACAGTTACATTCTCTTCTATTTTTCAAAGTTCATTTTGGATTTCTTTCCTTGAAATGCAAGAGTTGGAATATTTCAGTAGTGTTTTGTCGTGGTTTACCTTCTCACAGTTACATTCTCTTGATTTTTCAAAGTTCATTTTGAATTTCTTTCGTGAAATGCAAGAGTTGGGATATTTCAGTAGTGTTTTGTCGTGGTTTACCTTGTCACAGTTACATTCTCTTGATTTTTCAAAGTTCATTTTGGATTACTTTCCTTGAAATGCAAGAGTTGGAATATTTCAGTAGTGTTTTGTCGTGGTTTACCTTGTCAAAGTTACATTCTCCTGATTTTTCAAATTTTTTTGGATTTTTACATTCTCTTGATTTTTCAAAGTTCATTTTGAATTTCTTTCGTTGAAATGCAAGAGTTGGAATATTTCAGTAGTGTTCTTGTTGAGCTTTACCTTGTCACAGTTACATTCTCTTGATTTTTCAAAGTTCATTTTGGATTTCTTTCCTTGAAATGCAAGAGTTGGAATATTTGAGTAGTGTGTTGTCGTGGTTTACCTTGTCACAGTTACATTCTCTTGATTTTTCAAAGTTCATTTTGGATTTCTTTCCTTGAAATGCAAGAGTTGGAATATTTCAGTAGTGTTTTGTCGTGGTTTACCTTGTCACAGTTACATTCTCTTGATTTTTCAAAGTTCATTTTTGGATTTCTTTCGTTGAAATGCAAGAGTTGGAATATTTCAGTAGTGTTTTGTCGTGGTTTACCATATCACAGTTACATTCTCTTGATTTTTCAAAGTTCATTTTGAATTTCTTTCGTGAAATGCAAGAGTTGGAATATTTCAGTAGTGTTTTATCTTGGTTTACCTTGTCACACTTACATTCTCTTGATTTTTCAAAGTTCGTTTTGGATTTCTTTCCTTGAAATGCAAGAGTTGGAATATTTGAGTAGTGTGTTGTCGTGGTTTACCTTGTCACAGTTACATTCTCTTGATTTTTCAAAGTTTATTTTGGATTTCTTTCCTTGAAATGCAAGAGTTGGAATATTTCAGTAGTGTTTTGTCGTGGTTTACCTTGTCACAGTTACATTCTCTTGATTTTTCAAAGTTCATTTTTGGATTTCTTTCGTTGAAATGCAAGAGTTGGAATATTTCAGTAGTGTTTTGTTATGGTTTACCTTGTCACAGTTACATTCTCTTGATTTTTCAAAGTTCATTTTGGATTTCTTTCCTTGAAATGCAAGAGTTGGAATATTTCAGTAGTGTTTTGTCATGGTTTACCTTGTCACAGTTACATTCTCTTGATTTTTCAAAGTTCATTTTGGATTTTTACATTCTCTTGATTTTTCAAAGTTCATTTTGAATTTCTTTCGTGAAATACAAGAGTTGGAATATTTCAATAGTGTTTTTTCGTGGTTTACCATGTCACAGTTATATTCTCTTGATTTTTCAAAGTTCATTTTGAATTGCTTTCTTGAAATGCAAGAATTGGAATATGTCAATAGTGTTTTATCGTGGTTTACCTTGTCACAGTTACATTCTCTTGATTTTTCAATGTTCATTTTGGATTTCTTTCCTTGAAATGCAAGAGTTGGAATATTTCAGTAGTGTTTTGTCGTGGTTTACCTTGTCACAGTTACATTCTCTTCTATTTTTCAAAGTTCATTTTGGATTTCTTTCCTTGAAATGCAAGAGTTGGAATATTTCAGTAGTGTTTTGTCATGGTTTACCTTGTCACAGTTACATTCTCTTGATTTTTCAAAGTTCATTTTGGATTTCTTTCCTTGAAATGCAAGAGTTGGAATATTTCAGTAGTATTTTGTCGTGGTTTACCTTGTCACAGTTACATTCTCTTGGTTTTTCAAAGTTCATTTTGGATTTCTATCGTTAAAATGCAAGAGTTGGAATATTTCAGTATAGTCCAGGACTTTTAGCTCAAAAAAGTGTCGAGCCCGGACAAAATTGCAATATAAACGAAAATGGTACCAAAATGATCAGAAAAAATTCAGTACAACATACTAAAAGTCCCCGTAAATCCGAGTGGAGCGAGTACCCGAAAAACAGGGGAAAAGGGGGAAATGCGGGGGAAAATGGGAAAAAAGCCGAACATGCCCGGAAAATAGTTTAAAGTGAGTTTTCTCATTCATCAGTGACCAAGCGCGAAGACTCGGTGTAATTCCCGTTGTCACGTTTGACCAGCCCCTCTTCTGGAAAGCAACAAAGATTGTTCATGACGAGCCTCCAGCAAGTCCCCTGAAGAAAATTGTAACAATGCTTGGAGGGTTCCATACACGAATGAGCTTCTTAGGGGCCATAGGCTATATAATGGAAGGGTTGGGCCTGAAAGAGATGTTAGAACTTGTGTACGGGGAGAATACAGTGAAACACATTTTCAGCGGCAAAGCGGTTGCAAGAGCAGTAAGAGCTCACGAGCTAGTGGACGTATCACTGAATATATCACTTTTGTGCATGGCATATTCGATTTTGTATGGCGAGAGACCTTCCGACCACGAAGATCTTGTACGAGTCTCCAGCATGTATGACGATTTGGTGGATCGAAAGATTTCTGTGGAAGAAGCGGCTAATCACGAAGCCCTTCAGGCGGTTTTGCTACGCCTCGAAGCCTTAAAATCGTCTCTGAAATCCAGAAGAACTGCGAAACTATTCATGCAGTATTCCGAAATGGTTTCGATCTTTCGGAAGTTCTTGAAAGCAGAAAGGACTGGAGACTGGAATCTCTACTTATCCTCTCTTTCTGAAATGCTCCCATACCTCGCAGCTGCGGGGCATAATCTTTATGCTAAGTCAGTTCGTCTTTTTCTTCAGATGATGCAGGAACTTGAAACATCGAATCCACAGCTATTCGGACAGTTTGTAAGTGGCAAGTTTATTGCCCGACGAAGTGATCGTTATTGGGCTGGATTGGCTCCAGACATCGTCATCGAGACAGTCCTGATGAAGAGCCTAAAAACAGATGGAGGGCTGACAAGAGGAAAAGGGATGACTGAGCTTCAGAGAAAGATATGGACAATGTCTATGTCAGTACTCTCTTCAGTGAATGATCTAATGCAGAAACTGACGGGCCTAGAGTACAGTTCTAGTGAACAGCACGTTACTGCAACCGCAGCACGAATAAAGAGAGATACTAAGGATCTACTGACGTTTCTTGAATTCCTTCTAGAGAACTGTCCTTTCACTAGTTCCAGAGAGCTTAGAAGTATAGGTTCCGGGCTGATTGCCCAAAAAGGCGTCAATGCAGAGGATGCTAAAGCTGTATGTGAGCTGATCCTCCAGCGCATGGATGGCCAATCCGGCGAAAGTTTTTCATTCAGGAAGAAAGACAAAGTCGTTACACTGGCATCCGATGGGAACATAAGGATAGATGGCGAGATTTTGCATATCGACCCTGCACTGCTTTTTCAACGTCTTTCGACTGCTGCTCATACATCTGAAAATGACATGGCAGAAACTCTACGTTACGAACTGTGCGGTTATCCGCCCGCTTTGTTTGAGAATTCTGGCATAATGCGTCAGCCAGACAAACCTGCACTAGCGAAACCAATATGGAAGGAAGCGAAAACGGACTCGATTCACCACCTGCCAGTGTCAGATCGTGTCACTGTAGTTGACGGAGGTTGGCTGCTTCAGCAAGTACCTTGGAAGATTGATGATACTTATTATTCAATCTGTGACAGCTATGTTAGTTTCGTTACTCGACGCTGTACCTCCCCTACTGTTGTCTTCGATGGATACAGCGCTGGTCCAACCACGAAAGATGCTACCCACAACCGACGGTGTAAGGGAAGCCAGCATCAAGTGATCGATTTCAGTTTAGGGATGAAGCTCCAGAAAAAGAAGGAAGAGTTTTTGAGCAACTCTCAGAACAAACAGCGAATGATAAGGTACATCGGGGAAAAACTCAGAGCCAAAGGATTTGAAGTCGTCCATGCGAAGGACGATGCTGACTATCTAATCGTGAAGACTGCCGTAACGAAAGCAGAAAACTCTGAAACAATAGTTCTTGGCAACGACACTGACCTTCTGATTCTACTCTTGTATCACCTCCCGCCTAATGCAAAAACACTTTACTTTGAATCGTCAACGAACGCAAAAGAAGCGATAACACGGTTCTGGGGCCTCAACGAAGTTAAAAAAAAATGGGAGAAGTATCCAGGCTACTTCTGGTAGGGCACGCACTCTTGGGATGTGACACGACCTCACGAGTTTTCGGACTTGGAAAGCAAGCTGTGCTACCTCTTTTGAAGAAGAGCGAAGTGTTAAGAAAAAAATGCGAAGTGTTTCTGGATGAATCATCGTGTGAAGATGAAATTGTGAAAGCGGGTGAATATCTTCTCCTCAGCTTGTATAAAGCACGACCAAACGAAGATCTCACTAAGCTGCGACATCGAATTTTCTTTGAAAAAGTTTCTTCGTCAAATACTACGGCGTTTGTTAAGCCTGAAAGGCTTCCGCCAACCGAAGCTGCAGCTTCATTCCACTCCCAGCGAGTGCGCCTCCAGGTATCCCGTTGGAAAGGGAAACCAGCTGACCTCGACCCGGCTGACTGGGGTTGGGTCGTCAGAGACCATAAATACTCACCTGTGATGACCGATTTGTTGCCCGCACCTCAGACTCTTTTGAGTGTCGTGAGATGCAACTGTAAGACAGGCTGCGAGAACTAGCGATGCAGCTGCAAGAAAAATGGATTAGCGTGTACGTTCGCGTGCGGAGAATGTCAAGGTATCAACTGTTTGAACAGGGACAACGAGATTGTCGAAGACGAGGAGCTCGACTAGTGACATCAATGCTGTGTTTTTCAAGTCAACTCTACTGCCTTAAAATGTGCAGATTTTACCTATAGTTATTGAAGTTCTTTTTTTAGTTTTTTATTCAACGATATTGCCTTCGAAAGTACAAATTTTACCTATAATAGCTGAAGTTTTATACTGTGATCACTGCCAAGCGGTTGTTTTCTTTATGTTTAGCAATTCAAATGGTTGTAAGAAATGTCTGTGATTCAAGAAGATAAAAGTTTGATACTTAAGCGAGTTATTTTGTCCATAGGCCTACTCATTAGCCATTAGCAGCTGGCTCAGGAGTCAGGCTTCCCTTCCCCTTTTCCGTTATTTCCTCCAGTTTTGTTCGGTTTTCATGGTTCTCGTTTTCTTTCCTTCATTTTAGGTGTCAGTTTCGTGATCAGCAGATAGGAAAACCCCAGAAAACACATTTCAAACTGATTTCTACCCCTGACTTCAATTGTCCCTTTTCTTCCCCTCTTTGCCCCTTTTCCCCCGTTATGGTGGGGCTCATGTTCTTTATTTCATTTTAGATGTCAGTTTCGGGATCAGCAGATAGAAAGACCCCAGAAAACATATTTCAAAGTGCTTTCTACCCCTACCCAGTATTTTTAAATTTTTCCCCCTCATCCCCCTGTTCCCCCCGTTTTGCGTAGTACTTTTATTCTATACTGAATTTTAGATGTCAGTTTCGTGATCAGCGTATGGGAAAGCCCCAGAAAACTCACTTTGAACTATTTTCTGGGCATGTTCGGCATTTTTCACAATTTCCCCCGCATTTCCCCCTTTTCCCCTGTTTTTCGGGTACTCGCCCCACTCGGATTTATGGGGACTTTTAGTATGTTGTACAGAATTTTTTCTGATAATTTTAGTACCATTTTCGTTTATATTGCAATTTTGTCCGGGTCAAACCCTAAACGTCCTGGACTAGTAGTGTTTTGTTATGGTTTACCTTGTCACAGTTACATTCTCTTGATTTTTCAAAGTTCATTTTGAATTTCTTTCGTTGAAATGCAAGAGTTGGAATATTTCAGTAGTGTTTTGTCGTGGTTTACCTTGTCACAGTTACATTCTCTTGATTTTTCAAAGTTCATTTTGGATTTCTTTCGTTGAAATGTAAGAGTTGGAATATTTTAGTAGTGTTTTGTCATGGTTTACCATGTCACAGTTACATTCTCTTGATTTTTCAAAGTTCATTTTGAATTTCTTTCGCTGAAATGCAAGAGTTGGAATATTTCAGTAGTGTTTTGTTGTGATTTACCTTGTCACAGTTACATTCTCTTAATTTTTCAAAGTTCAGTTTGAATTTCTTTCATTGAAATGTAAGAGTTGGATTATTTCAGAAGTGTTTTGTCGTGGTTTACCTTGTCACAGTTACATTCTCATGATTTTTCAAAGTTCATTTTAAATTTCTTTCATTGAAATGCAAGAGTTGGATTATTTCAGTAGTGTTTTGTTGTGGTTTACCTTGTCACACTTACATTCTCTTGATTTTTCAAGTCCATTTTGGATTTCTTTCGTTGAAATGCAAGAGTTGGAATATTTCAGTAGTGTTTTGTCATGGTTTACCTTGTCACAGTTACATTCTCTTAATTTTTCAAAAATTAAGGATTTATGGGACTTTAGTATGTTGTACAGAATTTTTTTCTGATAATTTTAGTACCATTTTCGTTTATATTGCAATTTTGTCCGGGTCAAACCCTAAACGTCCTGGACTAGTAGTGTTTTGTTATGGTTTACCTTGTCATAGTTACATTCTCTTGATTTTTCAAAGTTCATTTTGAATTTCTTTCGTTGAAATGCAAGAGTTGGAATATTTCAGTAGTGTTTTGTCATGGTTTACCTTGTCACAGTTACATTCTCTTGATTTTTCAAAGTTCAGTTTGAATTTCTTTCATTGAAATGCAAGAGTTGGATTATTTCAGAAGTGTTTTGTCGTGGTTTACCCTGTCACAGTTACATTCTCTTGATTTTTCAAAGTTCATTTTGGATTTCTTTCGTTAAAATGCAAGAGTTGGAATATTTTAGTAGTGTTTTGTCATGGTTTACCATGTCACAGTTACATTCTCTTGATTTTCAAAGTTCATTTTGAATTTCTTTCGCTGAAATGCAAGAGTTGGAATATTTCAGTAGTGTTTTGTTGTGATTTACCTTGTCACAGTTACATTCTCTTAATTTTTCAAAGTTCAGTTTGAATTTCTTTCATTGAAATGCAAGAGTTGGATTATTTCAGAAGTGTTTTGTCGTGGTTTACCCTGTCACAGTTACATTCTCATGATTTTCAAAGTTCATTTTAAATTTCTTTCATTGAAATGCAAGAGTTGGATTATTTCAGTAGTGTTTCGTTGTGGTTTACCTTGTCACACTTACATTCTCTTGATGTTTCAAAGTTCATTTTGGATTTCTTTCGTTGAAATGCAAGAGTTGGAATATTTCAGTAGTGTTTTGTTGTGGTTTACCTTGTCACAGTTACATTCTCTTGATTTTTCAAAGTTCATTCTGAATTTCTTTCATTGAAATGCAAGAGTTGGAATATTTCAGTAGTGTCTTTTCGTGGTTTACCTTGTCACAGTTACATTCTCATACTTTTTCAAAGTTCATTTTGAATTTCTTTCGTTGAAATGCGAGAGTTTGGAATATTTCAGTAGTGTTTTGTTGTGCTTTACCTTGTCACCGTTACATTCTCTTGATTTTTTAAAGTTCACTTTGAATTTCTTTCATTGAAATGCAGGAGTTGTAATATTTCAGTAGTCTCTTGTCGTGGTTTACCTTGTCACAGTTACATTCTCTTGATTTTTCAATGTTCATTTTGGATTTCTTTCGTGAAATGCAAGAGTTGGAATATTTCAGTAGTGTTTTGCCGTGGTTTACCTTGTCCCAGTGACATTCTCTTGATTTTTCAAAGTTCATCTTGAATTTCTTTCTTTGAAATGCAAGAGTTGGAATATTTCAGTAGTGTTTTGTCGTGGTTTACCTTGTCAGAGTTACACTCTCTTGATTTTCAAAGTTCATTGTGGATTTCTTTCGTTTGAACTGTGTTTTGATGTGCTTTTACCTTGTCACAGTTACATTCTCTTTATTTTTCAAAGTTTATTTTGGATTTCTTTCGTTGAAATGCAAGAGTTGGAATATTTCAGTGGTGTTTTGCTGTGCTTTACCTTGTCAAAGTTACATTCTCTTGAATTTTCAAAGTTCATTTTTAATTTCTTTCGTGAAATGCAAGAGTTGGAATATTTCAGTAGTGTTTTGTCGTGGTTTACCTTGTCACAGTTACATTCTCTTGATTTTTCAAAGTTCATTTTGAATTTCTTTCATTGAAATGCAAGAGATGGAATATTTCAGTAGTGTTTTGTCATGCTTTACCATGTCACAGTTACATTCTCTTGATTTTTCAAAGTTCATTTTGGATTTCTTTCCTTGAAATGCAAGAGTTGGAATATTTCAGTAGTGTTTTGTCGTGGTTTACCTTGTCACAGTTAAATTATCTTGATTTTTCAAAGTTCATTTTGGGTTTCTTTCATTGAAATGCAAGAATTGGAATATTTCAATAGTGTTTTGTTATGGTTTACCTTGTCACAGTTACATTCTCTTGATTTTTCAAAGTTCATTTTGGATTTTTTTTCCTTGAAATGCAAGAGTTGGAATATTTCAGTAGTGTTTTGTCATGGTTTACCTTGTCAGAGTTACATTCTCTTGATTTTTCAAAGTTCATTTGAATTTCTTTCATTGAAATGCAAGAGTTGGAATATTTCAGTGATGTTTTGTCGTGGTTTACCATGTCACAGTTACATTCTCTTGATTTTTCAAAGTTCATTTTGAATTTTCTTTCATTGAAATGCAAGAGTTGGAATATATCAGTAGTGTTTTGTTGTGGTTTACCTAGTCACTGTTACATTCTCTTGATTTTTCAAAGTTCATTTTGGATTTCTTTCATTGAAATGCAAGAGTTGGAATATTTCCAACTACGTACGCGCACGTACGTAGGCTAACCTAACCTAACTTAACCTAACCTAACCTAACTTAATCATAACACTACTGAAATATTGGATGGAAAAATTGCAAAAATTTGCAAGGGATCAAGACTAGATCTAGTTTTTTCACCCTGTAGGCTATACTTAACCAGTTAAGCTAGTCAATTTAAGAATCAGTGAATATCTAGGTACCTGCTACTGAAACACAACCGTGAGAAAATATTCTTATGTGATTTAAAAAATTCTTTAAACATTCCTTGTAAAAGCAGATTGTAAAAACATATTTAGTTAGTTAAACGATGCAATTACTCAATTAGCTAGCTATTTTAGTTAGTTTCATATATTTTTTAGAACTTTCAAATCTTTACGGTTCCGTTGTGGACAAATATTAAATCATTGGTTGGCTACCAATTCCGACCGAACAATAAGACACATTTATCATTTGAATCACGCCTGAGTTTAATTTTTGGTGGAGGAGGGTGCGAAAATCTCACTTGTAATTCTCTATGTTGAAATTTGCCATTGATATCTAAAATGTTATAAACGAAAAAACTTTGACATGATCCCTAGGATGTTCGTTTTAAGCAGGATTGAAGAGCTGGCAAAAGTTTATTCTAACTCTTAAATTGGCCTTTTAATTACTCTGAACCTGAAGATGGCTTGAATAGAAACCTTTTAGCTATAAGTTGAATTTTCGGTTCTGTAATGGGCAAATACTAAATCATTGGGTGGCTACCAACCCCGACCAACCAATAAGCCATATTTATCATTTGAATAAGCCCTAAGGTTAATTTTTTGGGAGGAGGAAAGTACGCAAGTCCGACTTGTCATTCTCTATGTGAAAATTTCCATCAATATCTGGAATCTAATATGTGAAAAAAAACTTTGACATGATCTCTAAGATGCTCGTCTAAAGCAGGATTGAAGTGCAAAAAAGTATTTTCTAACTCTTAACTTGACTTTTTAATTATTCTGCACTTAAAGATGGCTCGAATGGAAACCCTTTGGCTGCACATTCAGTATAGGTGAATTCCAAGATTGGTTCACTATGCAGAGGGTAAAGCTTAAGTGCGGTAAAAAAATCGATTGTTTGTATTATTTAGGATTTCCAGAGCTTTTCCAAAGAAAAAAACAAACCTCACTTTTAAAAAAGACAAAGCTACAGAAAGTGATTTCTACTTTCTTAATTTGTCAAGGTAATAAGTGTTTTTACATCCCTTATCACAGAACCACAAAAATTACAAGTAGCAAGACCAGGAAAAAGAAAATGAGGCGGAGGTGAAATCAAAATTGAAGAGCTACTTATGTTATCTAAATAGAATTTTTTTTTCATCAACAGGAGAAAACAACATTACAAATGTTCACGAAGTTATAAGACATTAAGTTTAAGTTTTGTAATATAAGAATCAGTGGCATCGATTAGGGGGGGGGGCATGCACCCCTGTGTTTATTTACTTCCTCTCTTGATTTTGAAAAGTACCTTTTTTGGTGGCATTTTCAATTGAAAATACCTTTTTTTGGCAATTGATTTGAAAAAGCCGAAATTTTGAACAATATATCCCCCGACTAAATTTTCGTGGATTGACGCCACTGAAAGAAATCATGCAAGACATAGGATGCATACATTAGTTCGCGTTTAATCAAAAAGAAAAAGTTGATCCTTCAAGTACTAGCCTTGGCCAGAAAAGGTAATCCTAACAAGACAAAACTAAAACTGATTAAGATGTGCTTTCGGAGGAGTCCTCAAATTTCTCTATAAAATCAAAATCTGAAAGTGTCATTCGAGTTAAAAAATAACGACACGTCGATATTCAGAATTATCACCTAACACTAACACATACTAAGAATGATTTATTTGATTCCTGACCTATAATTAACTGTCTAATTAATTTGCATATTGTCAGATATAAATGGGAATTCGAGCCTTTTGTAATTGGTCCAACACCTGGCATTGGCGCTACATTTCACATACTATTTCTGTATCAAATTGTTAGCATGGAAATTTATGCACAAAAATAGCCTGAAAAATTGCTTCCGTTGTTCATTTTTCTAGTTGTGATGTATGTAAAAAAAATCTCCTTGCGAAGAAATGATCAATATATGTCTTTGTACAAAAAGAAAATTACTGAGCACAGAGCACAAAGAGAAAAAATGAAACAAAAGCAAAATATCCCTACACAACTATAAGATAACTATAGTTGAAGAAGTTGGCTCCAAGCGTGTCTTGAAATATTGTTGTTGTGTTTCTCCATAACTTAGCAACAGCTATAGTAGTATCTGCGATGTGAAGACAATAGTTTATATAATTATCCAGTATGATCATTCCCTATCTCACCCATTATAAAAACCCGGACCGGGGTGCGAGTGCTCCAGAGAACGTAGAAACATAAGCGGCATCAGATCTTTTCACGGGTAGACAAGTCAGACGCGAAACAATCGGAAAACAAGTGGAAACCCGCTATTACGAATAGAACGTAGAAGCATAAGCGGCATCAGATCTTTTCACGGGTAGACAAGTCAGACGCGAAACAATCAGAAACAAGTGGAAACCCGGTATTACGAATAATGCAATTTGTAACCATTTCTCATTGATAGACGCAAACACACTGATCCATAACTGCACGAAGAAGTGGGAGGAGCTTTTTGTTCGCACCGAGAACGAAGACCAGAAATGATCTGCGATAAGCTTACTGGATAATTATATAAACTGTGGCGAAGACTTGCGAAACAAACAAAAGTGGAGCGGATTTTCAATTTATCAATATTTGTAAGAATCTTCCAGAAGGGTGCAATGTAGAGGATATGAGGGAGAGCAACAGTGTTGTACAACGTTGCGAGATAATGGCGATTGAAAAGAAACTTAGGAGAGACTATGGAAGCATAGGAAGCTGATATGCGGCGTTTGATAACTTCTGCTCGGAGGTGACGAGTATGAGAAATGGTATTTCCAATGGAATACCAAGATAACCAATTTGGTCGAACGGGCAGATGTTTGAATTACAATTTGATCAATATACTTCTATAAGACAACTGACTTTAGCTCCATGAGTTACAAAACTATTACCGATGCAGCGCGCGTTTTTTGCCTACCCATGAAGCCTAGTAAGTTTGGTTTTCGTTAATTTTACTCTTATAACTATATTCTTGATGCTTATTAATCAAGTAGCTTTCTGTGAAAATTTTGTCGTTTCATCCCAAAATTTTTGTCTTTTATTTTCTGTTTAACCCTTTTTTAGGCCAATTAGTGTTTTTACGCTTTAAGTGCTTTCTAATCAAAACCAAGAATACTACTCCTTAAGTCACTTCAAATGCGCTCTATTCGCTGACAAATGTAACTTGTCCTTACAATAGAATTATTCTTGAATCAGGGAATTACTAATGGAACTACTACAAGAAATTTAGATAATTTCAAATTTGTCACGTCCTATGAGAGACGGATATCCCTTTTGCTGCATTGATCAAGCAAGTGGGTAATCCGAGTATTTCGGCTATTTGAAAATTTGTTCTAATTAAAGATATTTCTTTTATTGACAGCAATTGTTCTGGATATCTTTGATGCAACTAACACAAAAAATAAAGCTCAGATGGAAGTAAAGATCAAAATTGAGACTTAGAACTAGAAGAAGAAAAAGTTTATTTTCTTGCGTTAATTTTGCTTTTTTTCAAACAGTTCGTGGTATCCGACAATTTGTGATTACTAACTGTAACTAAGGAGCGACTAGGCCGAATAGTAACTAAAACTCTTAAAACAAAATTTTGATAAAAATGGATATATCAATAGGATTAGCTTTAATACTGATTCAAAATATACAAAATTCTTTAAGTTTAACTTACCAATAGAAAATTAAGAGCCTGAGAAAATTGTACGATTTTCGAAAAAGGGGGCAAACACCCCAAAAAGTCAAGCGATCTTACTGAAAATCACAAAATCAGATTAAGCACATCATAAACTCTACTGCGGAGGTTTTAAGCCCCCCTCTACAAAAATGTAGAATTTTTCATTTTTTTGCCTGAAGAAATATATCGGATGTATGTACGTATCGAATTAATGACCCTAAAAGATCGGGAGAGGGCTCATTCAAAAGGAGATAAAAAGCTCCAGTGCTTTTGACGAGTGACTAAAAAGTTTAAAGGGCAACGAGCCCCCCTCCCACGCCCCTTGGTCCCCAAAGACATCTGATTAAAAGTTTGAGATAGACATTTGATTCAGCATAAGTGAAAAGTTCAATAGCTATGCCTTTGGGGATGACATATCCCCCACAAACCCTTGGAAAAGTGTTGTAAGTTATGCAATTTGCCAATTGTGTAAATATAATATTTGCTGTTGGGAATATTTCTACGGGGAGGATTTTTCACGGGGAGAATTTTCCTTGTGGAGAAAAGGTTTCGAAGGGAATTTTCAACAGGAAATATTACACAGAGAAAAGGGGGTTTCCTAGCATGATCTGAAGAACAGTCAGAACTTAAACAAAAGAATCAAGTTCTTTTCGACTGAAAAGTAAGGAGTAGCATTAAAAACTTAAAACGGTCGAAATTATTCCATATAATAGGAGGCTGCCCCTTCCTCAACCAATGGAAGCGTGAGAAGCTTAGAAGCGGTGGTCGTAGACCCTTGAACGGAGTTAATTTGATTCGAAATGGGGCTTTCTAGTGTCAATTATGAGTAACAACAGAGATCATGTCACAGGAAAGTGGCTTTTTTCGGTCATTTTGTACAGCAAAACATTTTAATCTTTGCCTGAACAGGGTCACAATGCCCAAGAATTGATATTATAATATTGCTAATTGATTTTCATGGTCAAGACTTTAAACATAAGAATGTGAGTCCCCTCACCATCTTGACTAACAGTAGAAAGTGTTTTTTTTTTGTCATTCCGTACAACAAAACAATTTCTGGAAGGATTCGAAGTGTCAGGAAATGCAAATTCTAAGACAGCCAAGCCATGTATCTTGGTACAAAATCCTAAACAAGAGATGATCAGCCTCCCATCTACCATGTTGAAAAATCGATCTACAGTATGTAGGACAAAACCTTGCAGAATCATCAGCTGATAATGATACAGTGACTTCCAAGGGCGGATCCAGGATTGTTTTTCGGGGGGGGGGGGGTTTACTAATTTTTGACTTTTCGGGGGGGGGGGGGGGTTACTAATTTTAGACTCAGTTTTCGACTAATCTTACTGATTTTTACCTAGGTTTTACTAATTTTCGACTTATTTTTGACTCGGTCAAAAATTTTTTTTTTTGGGGGGGGGGTTCAAACCGGGTACCCCTCCCCCCTGGATACGGCATTGGTGACTTCCAAGGATATTGATCAATAATCAGCAGATGATGACCTTTTCAGATAAATAAATAGACCGAGCCACAGTAAAGTGGCGGTTTTTACCATTTTCTGCCACAAGACATGAAATTCAGTCAAAAGAGGATGAAAGTACCAGAGAATAGAAATTATACGTTATAAAGGCAATTTGTCTTGGTCTAAGACCCTCAGCCTGAGGTTTTGAACCGCATATCTTAAAAGATTACAGCAAAGTAGCGTTTTCTGTTAATCTACTCAATGTTACTAACGGTGCTCCAAATAAGGAATGACTTACTTTAGAGAGAGAGAGGCGTTAGAATTCAATTGACAGATTACAGATTATTGACAGATTGAGTCTTCAGGAATTTGTCACGAGATTCTTGCATGGACATAACACATAGTTATTGCGTGCACATAGAATAAGAATAAATTTTTTGATTTCCGAAGAGAGAAAGGCTTGAAATATTGATTGCTTATCAACTAAGGGTAAATCTGAGGGAATAATGACTCCATTAAGAGATACATATTGTTTTTATTTTGAAGGTTTAAATTTTAATCGCTTACAGAACAGTCCTTAGAAATCAAGTAGTGATGGGGTTATAAATCCAAAATGACAAGGACTTCATAAAGAAAAACTGTTCAAATTTCGAAGAGGGAAAGGCTTGAAATACTAATTGCTTATCAACTAAGGCTAAATCTGAGGAATGGCGATTCAAATTAAGAGACACATATTGTTTTTATTTTGGAGGGATGTCTTGAGAATAATTATTTAAATTTCTGAATATATTAAACGCGGGAAGTTTAAATGTATAAGTGTGATCGCTATAATACACAAGTACCAAGTGCGGAGTTCAGTTAATATAAAATATTGTGTGGAATTGGGAATATACATAAAGTCGAAATTAATAAAGCTGTATACATTTTAGGCAATAATACGACAGCCCTTGAACATCCATATCCCAACCATCAAGGACCAGAACCACTAAGAACCCCAACCTCCAAGGGCTGTCCTGGACTAGTAGTGTTTTGTTATGGTTTATCTTGTCACAGTTACATTCTATTGATTTTTCAAAGTTCATTTTGAATTTCTTTCGTTGAAATGCAAGAGTTGGAATATTTCAGTAGTGTTTTGTCATGGTTTACCTTGTCACAGTTACATTCTCTTGATTTTTCAAAGTTCATTTTGAATTCCTTTCATTGAAATGCAAGAGTTGGAATATTTCAGTAGTGTTTTGTCGTGGTTTACCATGTCAAAGTTACATTGTCTTGATTTTTCAAAACTCATTTTGGATTTCTTTCGTTGAAATGTAAGAGTTGGAATATTTTAGTAGTGTTTTGTCATGGTTTACCATGTCACAGTTACATTCTCTTGATTTTTCAAAGTTCATTTTGAATTTCTTTCGCTGAAATGCAAGAGTTGGAATATTTCAGTAGTGTTTTGTTGTGATTTACCTTGTCACAGTTACATTCTCTTAATTTTTCAAAGTTCAGTTTGAATTTCTTTCATTGAAATGCAAGAGTTGGATTATTTCAGAAGTGTTTTGTCGTGGTTTACCTTGTCACAGTTACATTCTCATGATTTTTCAAAGTTCATTTTAAATTTCTTTCATTGAAATGCAAGAGTTGGATTATTTCAGTAGTGTTTTGTTGTGGTTTACCTTGTCACACTTACATTCTCTTGATTTTTCAAAGTTCATTTTGGATTTCTTTCGTTGAATTGCAAGAGTTGGAATATTTCAGTAGTGTTTTGTCATGGTTTACCTTGTCACAGTTACATTCTCTTAATTTTTCAAAATTAAGGATTTATGGGGACTTTTAGTATGTTGTACAGAATTTTTTTCTGATAATTTTAGTACCATTTTCGTTTATATTGCAATTTTGTCCGGGTCAAACCCTAAACGTCCTGGACTAGTAGTGTTTTGTTATGGTTTACCTTGTCACAGTTACATTCTCTTGATTTTTCAAAGTTCATTTGAATTTCTTTCGTTGAAAGAAATTATTCTATTCTATACTTGTTAAGCTAGTCAATTTAAGAATCAGTGAATATCTAGAAACCTGCTACTGAAACACAACCGTGAGGAAATATTCTTATGTGATTTAAAAAATTCTTTAAGCATCCTTGTAAAAGCAGATTGTAAAAACATATTTAGTTAGTTAAACGATGCAGTTACTCAATTAGCTAGCTATTTTAGTTAGTTTCATATATTTTTTAGAACTTTCAAATCTTTACGTTCCGTAGTGGACAAATATTAAATCATTGGTTGGCTACCAATTCCGACCGAGCAATAAGACACATTTATCATTTGAATCACGCCTGAGTTATTTTTGGTGGAGGAGGGTGCGAAAAATCTCACTTGTAATTCTCTATGTTTAAATTTGCCATTGATATCTAAAATGTAATAAACGAAAAAACTTTGACATGATCCCTAGGATGTTTGTTTTAAGCAGGATTGAAGAGCTGGCAAAAGTTTATTCTAACTCTCAAATTGGCCTTTTAATTACTCTGAACCTGAAGATGGCTTGAATAGAAACCTTTAGCTATAAGTTGAATTTTCGGTTCTGTAATGTTTTATTCTATACTGAATTTTAGATGTCAGTTTCGTGATCAGCGTATGGGAAAGCCCCAGAAAACTCACTTTGAACTATTTTCTGGGCATGTTTGGCATTTTTCACAATTTCCCCGCATTTCCCCTTTTCCCCTGTTTTTCGGGTACTCGCCCCACTCGGATTTATGGGGACTTTTAGTATGTTGTACAGAAGTTTTTTCTGATAATTTTAGTACCATTTTCGTTTATATTGCAATTTTGTCCGGGTCAAACCCTAAACGTCCTGGACTAGTAGTGTTTTGTTATGGTTTACCTTGTCACAGTTACATTCTCTTGATTTTTCAAAGTTCATTTTAAATTTCTTTCATTGAAATGCAAGAGTTGGATTATTTCAGTAGTGTTTTGTTGTGGTTTACCTTGTCACACTTACATTCTCTTGATTTTTCAAAGTTCATTTTGGATTTCTTTCGTTGAAATGTAAGAGTTGGAATATTTCAGTAGTGTTTTGTCATGGTTTACCTTGTCACAGTTACATTCTCTTAATTTTTCAAAAATTAAGGATTTATGGGACTTTTAGTATGTTGTACAGAATTTTTTCTGATAATTTTAGTACCATTTTCATTTATATTGCAATTTTGTCCGGGTCAAACCCTAAAACGTCCTGGACTAGTAGTGTTTTGTTATGGTTTACCTTGTCACAGTTACATTCTCTTGATTTCTCAAAGTTCATTTGAATTTCTTTCGTTGAAATGCAAGAGTTGGAATATTTCAGTAGTGTTTTGTCATGGTTTACCTTGTCACAGTTACATTCTCTTGATTTTTCAAAGTTCATTTTGAATTTCTTTCATTGAAATGCAAGAGTTGGAATATTTCAGTAGTGTTTTGTCGTGGTTTACCATGTCACAGTTACATTCTCTTGATTTTTCAAAGTTCATTTTGGATTTCTTTCGTTGAAATGCAAGAGTTGGAATATTTTAGTAGTGTTTTGTCATGGTTTACCATGTCACAGTTACATTCTCTTGATTTTTCAAAGTTCATTTTGAATTTCCTTCGTTGAAATGCAAGAGTTGGAATATTTCAGTAGTGTTTTGTTGTGATTTACCTTGTCACAGTTACATTCTCTTAATTTTTCAAAGTTCAGTTTGAATTTCTTTCATTGAAATGCAAGAGTTGGATTATTTCAGAAGTGTTTTGTCGTGGTTTACCCTGTCACAGTTACATTCTCATGATTTTTCAAAGTTCATTTTAAATTTCTTTCATTGAAATGCAAGAGTTGGATTATTTCAGTAGTGTTTTGTTGTGGTTTACCTTGTCACACTTACATTCTCTTGATTTTTCAAAGTTCATTTTGGATTTCTTTCGTTGAAATGCAAGAGTGGAATATTTCAGTAGTGTTTGTCATGGTTACCTTGTCACAGTTACATTCTATTAATTTTTCAAAGTTCATTTTGAATTCTTCGTTGAAATGCAAGAGTTGGAATATTCAGTAGTATTTTGTGTGCTTTACCTTGTCACAGTTACATTCTCTTGATTTTCAAAGTTCATTCTGAATTTCTTTCATGAAATGCAAGAGTTGGAATATTTCAGTAGTGTCTTTTCGTGGTTTACCTTGTCACAGTTACATTCTCATAATTTTTCAAAGTTCATTTTGAATTTCTTTCGCTGAAATGCAAGAGTTGGAATATTTCAGTAGTGTTTTGTTGTGCTTTACCTTGTCACAGTTACATTCTCTTGATTTTTTAAAGTTCATTTGAATTTCTTTCATTGAAATGCAAGAGTTGGAATATTTCAGTAGTCTCTTGTCGTGGTTTACCTTGTCACAGTTACATTCTCTTGATTTTCAAAGTTCATTTTGGATTTCTTTCGTGAAATGCAAGATTTGGAATATTTCAGTAGTGTTTTGCCGTGGTTTACCTTGTCACAGTGACATTCTCTTGATTTTTCAAACTTCATCTTGAATTTCTTTCTTTGAAATGCAAGAGTTGGAATATTTCAGTAGTGTTTTGTCGTGGTTTACCGTGTCAGAGTTACACTCTCTTGATTTTTCAAAGTTCATTGTGGATTTCTTTCGTTGAAATGTGTTTTGATGTGCTTTACCTTGTCACAGTTACATTCTCTTGATTTTTCAAAGTTTATTTTGGATTTCTTTCGTTGAAATGCAAGAGTTGGAATATTTCAGTGGTGTTTTGTTGTGCTTTACCTGGTCAAAGTTACATTCTCTTGATTTTTCAAAGTTCATTTTTAATTTCTTTCGTGAAATGCAAGAGTTGGAATATTTCAGTAGTGTTTTGTCGTGGTTTACCTTGTCACAGTTACATTCTCTTGATTTTTCAAAGTTCATTTTGAATTTCTTTCATTGAAATGCATGAGTTGGAATATTTCAGTAGTGTTTGTCATGCTTTACCATGTCACAGTTACATTCTCTTGATTTTTCAAAGTTCATTTTGGATTTCTTTCCTTGAAATGCAAGAGTTGGAATATTTCAGTAGTGTTTTGTCGTGGTTTACCTTGTCACAGTTACATTCTCTTGATTTTTCAAAGTTCATTTTGGGTTTCTTTCATTAAAATGCAAGAATTGGAATATTTCAATAGTGTTTTGTTATGGTTTACCTTGTCACAGTTACATTCTCTTGATTTTTCAAAGTTCATTTTGGATTTTTTTCATTAAAATGCAAGAGTTGGAATATTTCAGTAGTGTTTTTGTCATGGTTTACCTTGTCACAGTTACATTCTCTTGGATTTTTCAAAGTTCATTTTGGATTTTTTTCGTTAAAATGCAAGAGTTGGAATATTTCAGTAGTGTTTTGTCATGGTTTACCTTGTCACAGTTACATTCTCTTGATTTTTCAAAGTTCATTTTGAATTTTCTTTCATTGAAATGCAAGAGTTGGAATATATCAGTAGTGTTTGTTGTGGTTTACCTAGTCACTGTTACATTCTCTTGATTTTTCAAAGTTCATTTTGGATTTCTTTCATTGAAATGCAAGAGTTGGAATATTTCCAACTACGTACGCGCGCGTACGTAGGCTAACCTAACCTAACTTAACCTAACCTAACTTAATCATAACACTACTGAAATATTAAATGGAAAAATTGCAAAAATTTGCAAGGGATCAAGACGAGATCTAGTTTTTTCACCCTGTAGGCTATACTTAACCAGTTAAGCTAGTCAATTTAAGAATCAGTGAATATCTAGGTACCTGCTACTGAAACACAACCGTGAGAAAATATTCTTATGTGATTTAAAAAATTCTTTAAGCATTCCTTGTAAAAGCAGATTGTAAAAACATATTTAGTTAGTTAAACGATGCAGTTACTCAATTAGCTAGCTATTTTAGTTAGTTTCATATATTTTTTAGAACTTTCAAATCTTTACGGTTCCGTAGTGGACAAATATTAAATCATTGGTTGGCTACCAATTCCGACCGAGCACTAAGACACATTTATCATTTGAATCACGCCTGAGTTTATTTTTGGTGGAGGAGGGTGCGAAAATCTCACTTGTAATTCTCTATGTTTAAATTTGCCATTGATATTTAAAATGTAATAAACGAAAAAACTTTGACATGATCCCTAGGATGTTCGTTTTAAGCAGGATTGAAGAGCTGGCAAAAGTTTATTCTAACTCTTAAATTGGCCTTTTAATTACTCTGAACCTGAAGATGGCTTGAATAGAAACCTTTTAGCTATAAGTTGAATTTTCGGTTCTGTAATGGGCAAATACTAAATCATTGGGTGGCTACCAACCCCGACCAACCAATAAGCCATATTTATCATTTGAATAAGCCCTAAGGTTAATTTTTTGGGGAGGAGGAAAGTACGCAAGTCCGACTTGTCATTCTCTATGTGAAAATTTCCATCAATATCTGGAATCTAATATGTGAAAAAAAACTTTGACATGATCTCTAAGATGCTCGTCTAAAGCAGGATTGAAGTGCAAAAAAGTATTTTCTAACTCTTAACTTGACTTTTTAATTATTCTGCACTTAAAGATGGCGCGAATGGAAACCCTTTGGCTGCACATTCAGTATAGGTGAATTCCAAGATTGGTTCACTATGCAGAGGGTAAAGCTTAAGTGCGGTAAAAAAAATCGATTGTTTGTATTATTTAGGATTTCCAGAGCTTTTCCAAAGAAAAAAAACAAACCTCACTTTTAAAAAAGACAAAGCTACAGAAAGTGATTTCTACTTTCTTAATTTGTCAAGGTAATAAGTGTTTTACATCCCTTATCACAGAACCACAAAAATTACAAGTAGCAAGACCAGGAAAAAGAAAATGAGGCGGAGGTGAAATCAAAATTGAAGAGCTACTTATGTTATCTAAATAGAATTTTTTTTCATCAACAAGCGAAAACAACATTACAAATGTTCACGAAGTTATAAGACATTAAGTTTAAGTTTTGTAATATAAGAATCAGTGGCATCGATTAGGAGGGGGGGCATGCACCCCTGTGTTTATTTACTTCCTCTCTTGATTTTGAAAAGTACCTTTTTTGGTGGCATTTTCAATTGAAAATACCTTTTTTTGGCAATTGATTTGAAAAAAGCCGAAATTTTGAACAATATATCCCCGACTAAATTTTCGTGGATTGACGCCACTGAAAGAAATCATGCAAGACATAGGATGCATACATTAGTTCGCGTTTAATCAAAAAGAAAAAGTTGATCCTTCAAGTACTAGCCTTGGCCAGAAAAGGTAATCCTAACAAGACAAAACTAAAACTGATTAAGATGTGCTTTCGGAGGAGTCCTCAAATTTCTCTATAAAATCAAAATCTGAAAGTGTCATTCGAGTTAAAAAAGAACGACACGTCGATATTCAGAATTATCACCTAACACTAACACTGACTAAGAATGATTTATTTGATTCCTGACCTATAATTAACTGTCTAATTAATTTGCATATTGTCAGATATAAATGGGAATTCGAGCCTTTTGTAATTGGTCCAACACCTGGCATTGGCGCTACATTTCACATACTATTTCTGTATCAAATTGTTAGCATGGAAATTTATGCACAAAATATAGCCTGAAAAATTGCTTCCGTTGTTCATTTTCTAGTTGTGATGTATGTAAAAAAAATCTCCTTGCGAAGAAATGATCAATATATGTCTTTGTACAAAAAGAAAATTACTGAGCACGGAGCACAAAGAGAAAAAATGAAACAAAAGCAAAATATCCCTACACAACTATAAGATAACTATAGTTGAAGAAGCTGGCTCCAAGCGTGTCTTGAAATATTGTTGTTGTGTTTCTCCATAAGTTAGCAACAGCTATAGTAGGATCTGCGATGTGAAGACAACAGTTGATATAATTATCCAGTATGATCATTCCCTATCTCACCCATTATAAAAACCCGGACCGGGGTGCGAGTGCTCCAGAGAACGTAGAAACACAAGCGGCATCAGATCTTTCACGGGTAGACAAGTCAGACGCGAAACAATCGGAAACAAGTGGAACCCGCTATTACGAATAGAACGTAAGAAGCATAAGCGGCATCAGATCTTTTCACGGGTAGACAAGTCAGACGCGAAACAATCGGAAACAAGTGGAAACCCGGTATTACGAATAATGCAATTTGTAACCATTTCTCATTGATAGACGCAAACACACTGATCCATAACTGCACGAAGAAGTGGGAGGAGCTTTTTGTTCGCACCGAGAACGAAGACCAGAAATGATCTGCGATAAGCTTACTGGATAATTATATAAACTGTGGTGAAGACTTGCGAAACAAACAAAAGTGGAGCGGATTTTCAATTTATCAATATTTGTAAGAATCTTCCAGAAGGGTGCAATGTAGAGGATATGAGGGAGAGCATCAGTGTTGTACAACGTTGCGAGATAATGGCGATTGAAAAGAAACTTAGCAGAGACTATGGAAGCATAGGAAGCTGATATGCGGCGTTTGATAACTTCTGCTCGGAGATGACGAGTATGAGAAATGGTATTTCCAATGGGAATACCAAGATAACCAATTTGGTCGAACGGGCAGATGTTTGAATTACAATTTGATCAATATACTTCTATAAGACAACTGACTTTAGCTCCATGAGTTACAAAACTATTACCGATGCAGCGCGCGTTTTTTGCCTACCCATGAAGCCTAGTAAGTTTGGTTTTCGTTAATTTTACTCTTATAACTATATTCTTGATGCTTATTAATCAAGTAGCTTTCTGTAAAAATTTTGTCGTTTCATCCCAAAAATTTTTGTCTTTTATTTTCTGTTTAACCCTTTTTTAGGCCAATTAGTGTTTTTACGCTTTAAGTGCTTTCTAATCAAAACCAAGAATACTACTCCTAAGTCACTTCAAATGCGCTCTATTCGCTGACAAATGTAACTTGTCCTTACAATATAATTATTCTTGAATCAGGGAATTACTAATGGAACTACTACAAGAAATTTAGATAATTTCAAATTTGTCACGTCCTATAAGAGACGGATATCCCTTTTGCTGCATTGATCAAGCAAGTGGGTAATTCGAGTAATTCGGCTATTTGAAAATTTGTTCTAATTGAAGATATTTCTTTTATTGACAGCAATTGTTCTGGATATCTTTGATGCAACTAACACAAAAAATAAAGCTCAGATGGAAGTAAAGATCAAAATTGAGACTTAGAACTAGAAGAAGAAAAAGTTTATTTTCTTGCGTTAATTTTGCTTTTTTTCAAACAGTTCGTGGTATCCGACAATTTGTGATAACTAACTGTAACTAAGGAGCGACTAGGCCGAATAGTAACTAAAACTCTTAAAACAAAATTTTGATAAAAATGGATATATCAATAGGATTAGCTTTAATACTGATTCAAAATATACAAAATTCTTTAAGTTTAACTTACCAATAGAAAATTAAGAGCCTGAGAAAATTTATACGATTTTCGAAAAAGGGGGCAAACACCCCAAAAAGTCAAGCGATCTTACTGAAAATCACAAAATCAGATTAAGCACATCATAAACTCTACTGCGGAGGTTTTAAGCCCCCCTCTACAAAAATGTAGAATTTTTCATTTTTTTTGCCTGAAGAAATATATCGGATGTATGTACGTATCGAATTAATGACCCTAAAAGATCGGGAGAGGGCTCATTCAAAAGGAGATAAAAAGCTCCAGTGCTTTTGACGAGTGACTAAAAAGTTTAAAGGGCAACGAGCCCCCCTCCGACGCCCCTTGGTCCCCAAAGACATCTGATTAAAAGTTTGAGATAGACATTTGATTCAGCATAAGTGAAAAGTTCAATAGCTATGCCTTTGGGGATGACATATCCCCCACAAACCCTTGGAAAAGTGTTGTAAGTTATGCAATTTGCCAATTGTGTAAATATAATATTTGCTGTTGGGAAATATACAAATTTTTAGGGTAAGGATGGGGGCGGAGAATATTCTACGGGGAGGATTTTTCACGGGGAGAATTTTCCTTGTGGAGAAAAGGTTTCGAAGGGAATTTTTCAACAGGAAATATTACACAGAGAAAAGGGGGTTTCCTAGCATGATCTGAAGAACAGTCAGAACTTAAACAAAAGAATCAAGTTCTTTTCGACTGAAAAGTAAGGAGTAGCATTAAAAACTTAAAACGGTTGAAATTATTCCATATAATAGGAGGCTGCCCCTTCCTCAACCAATGGAAGCGTGAGAAGCTTAGAAGCGGTGGTCGTAGACCCTTGAACGGAGTTAATTTGATTCGAAATGGGGCTTTCTAGTGTCAATTATGAGTAACAACAGAGATCATGTCACAGGAAAGTGGCTTTTTTCGGTCATTTTGTACAGCAAAACATTTTAATCTTTGCCTGAACAGGGTCACAATGCCCAAGAATTGATATTATAATATTGCTAATTGATTTTCATGGTCAAGACTTTAAACATAAGAATGTGAGTCCCCTCACCATCTTGACTAACAGTAGAAAGTGTTTTTTTTTTGTCATTCCGTACAACAAAACAATTTCTGGAAGGATTCGAAGTGTCAGGAAATGCAAATTCTAAGACAGCCAAGCCATGTATCTTGGTACAAAATCCTAAACAAGAGATGATCAGCCTCCCATCTACCATGTTGAAAAATCGATCTACAGTATGTAGGACAAAACCTTGCAGAATCATCAGCTGATAATGATACAGTGACTTCCAAGGGCGGATCCAGGATTGTTTTTCGGGGGGGGGGGGGGTTACTAATTTTTGACTTTTCGGGGGGGGGGGGGGTTACTAATTTTAGACTCAGTTTTCGACTAATCTTACTGATTTTTACCTAGGTTTTACTAATTTTCGACTTATTTTTGACTCGGTCAAAAATTTTTTTTTTTGGGGGGGGGGGTTCAAACCGGGTACCCCTCCCCCCTGGATACGGCATTGGTGACTTCCAAGGATATTGATCAATAATCAGCAGATGATGACCTTTTCAGATAAATAAATAGACCGAGCCACAGTAAAGTGGCGGTTTTTACCATTTTCTGCCACAAGACATGAAATTCAGTCAAAAGAGGATGAAAGTACCAGAGAATAGAAATTATACGTTATAAAGGCAATTTGTCTTGGTCTAAGACCCTCAGCCTGAGGTTTTGAACCGCATATCTTAAAAGATTACAGCAAAGTAGCGTTTTCTGTTAATCTACTCAATGTTACTAACGGTGCTCCAAATAAGGAATGACTTACTTTAGAGAGAGAGAGGCGTTAGAATTCAATTGACAGATTACAGATTATTGACAGATTGAGTCTTCAGGAATTTGTCACGAGATTCTTGCATGGACGTAACACATAGTTATTGCGTGCACATAGAATAAGAATAAATTTTTTGATTTCCGAAGAGAGAAAGGCTTGAAATATTGATTGCTTATCAACTAAGGGTAAATCTGAGGGAATAATGACTCCATTAAGAGATACATATTGTTTTATTTTGAAGGTTTAAATTTTAATCGCTTACAGAACAGTCCTTAGAAATCAAGTAGTGATGGGGTTATAAATCCAAAATGACAAGGACTTCATAAAGAAAAACTATTCAAATTTCGAAGAGGGAAAGGCTTGAAATACTAATTGCTTATCAACTAAGGCTAAATCTGAGGAATGGCGATTCAAATTAAGAGACACATATTGTTTTTATTTTGGAGGGATGTCTTGAGAATAATTATTTAAATTTCTGAATATATTAAACGCGGGAAGTTTAAATGTATAAGTGTGATCGCTATAATACACAAGTACCAAGTGCGGAGTTCAGTTAATATAAAATATTGTGTGGAATTGGGAATATACATAAAGTCGAAATTAATAAAGCCGTATACATTTTAGGCAATAATACGACAGCCCTTGAACATCCATATCCCAACCATCAAGGACCAGAACCACTAAGAACCCCAACCTCCAAGGGCCCCCTCTCCCCAACCTCAATGGACCCCTCCCTCCCATTTTATTTTTCATACTTCTTTTAAAGTTTAATTTTTTTACTTTTTTTAAACTTTATTTTTAACTTTTTTTTTTATTTCTTTAACATAGAAATTTTTTAAAACTTTTTTTACATGTCTTAAAAGGACATGAAATATACTTAAAACAAAAAAAAACATTATTAATATTTGCAAAATACAAAATGAAAATGATATAGATATGTTAGTCGTGATTTTTACTATTAGAAAAATAACGTTTGTAGTAGCACTTTCCTTTTCTTTTTTTACTTGGAATTTTGTGGACTTGAAATTTTTTCAACTTTTATTTTTCATTTTTTAGTAGTGTTGTTTCGTGATTTATCATGTCAGTGTTACCTCTGTTGATGTTTCAAAGTTCAGTTTAGAATTTTTTAATTTGAAACGTATGACTTACGATATTTTTTCTAGTGTTGTCTCGTGATTTATCTTGTCAGTTTTACATTCGGTTAATGTTTCAAAGTTCATTTTTGAATTTCTTTTGTTTGAAATATACAACTTGGGTTATTTTGTAGCGTTGTGTTGTGGTTTATCTTGTCAGTAGTACATTCTGTTGATGTTTCAAACGGTTTTTTGGAATTTTTTCCGTTTGAAACGTATGACTTAGGATATTTTTTCTAATGTTGTTTCATAATTTATCTTGTTAGTTTAAAATTCTGTTAATGTTTCAAAGTGCATTTTGGAATTTTTTTCGTTTGAAACGTGTGAATCGGGATATTTTTGTAGTGTTATGTTGTGATTTATCTTGTCAGTGTCACCTCTATTGATGTTTCAAAGTGGATTTTTTTATCGTTTGAAACGTATGACTCGGCATATTTTTGTAGTGTTATTTTCTGATTTATCTTGTCAGTGTTACCTCTGCTAATGTTCCAAAGCGGATTTTGGAATTTTTGTTGTTGTTTCAACCGTATGACTTTGGATATTTTTGTAATGTTGTTTCGTGATTTATCTTATCAGTGTTACATTCTGTTGATGTTTCCAAATACATTTTGGATTTTTTGACTTAGGATATTTTTTAAAGTGTTGTGTCATGATTTATCTTGTCACTGCTAGCTCTGTTAATGTATCAAAGCGCAGTTTGGATTTTTTTCGTTTTAAACGTATGACTTAGAATATTTTTCCTAGTGTTGAATCGTGATTTATCTTGTCATTGTTACCTTCTGTTAAAGTTTCGAAGTTCATTTTAGAATTTTTTTCGTTTGAAACGTGTGACTTGGGATATTTTTGTAATGTTGTTTTATGATTTATCTTGTCAGTGTTGCATTTTGTCAATGTTTCAAAATGTATTTTAGAATTTTTCGTTTGAAACGTATGACTTGGGATATTTTTGTAATGTTGTTTTATGATTTATTATGTCAATGTTACATTCTGTTAATGTTTCAAAGTTTATTTTGGAATTTTTTTTTTGTTTGAAACATACGACTTGGGTTATTTTTGTAGTGTTGTGTCGTGTTTTGTCTTTTCAGTGTTACATTTTGTTGATTTTTCGAAGTGTTTTTGGAATTCTTTTTGTTTAAAACGTATGACTTAGGATATTTTTTATAATGTTCTTTTATTATTTATCTTGTTAGTTTTACATTCTGTTAATGTTTCATAGAGCATTTTGGAATTTGTTTCGTTTGAAACGTATGAATTAGGATATTTATGTAGTGTTATATTGTGATTTATCTTGCTAGTGCTGCGTCTGTTGATGTTTCAAAGTGGATTTTGGAATTTTTTCGTTTGAAACGTATGATTTGGAATATTTTTTATAGTATTGTGCTATAATTTATCTTGTCAATTTTACACTCTGTTGATGTTTCGACGTTCATTTTGGAATTTTGTCGCGTGAAACGTATGACTTGGGATATTTTTGTAATGTTGTTTCGTGATTTATCTTGTCAATGTTACATTCTGTTGATGTTTCAAAGTTCATTTTTGAATTTTTGTCCGTTTGAAACGTATGACTTAAGATATATTTTTTGTAGTGCTGTGTCATGATGTATGTTGTCAGTGTTACCTCTATTGATTTTTCAAAATTCATTCTGGATTTTTTCGTTTGAAACGTATAACTTAGGATATTTTTTCTAGTGTTCTATAGTGATTTATCTTGTCAGTGTTATATTCTGTTAATGTTTCAAAGTTCATTTTAGAATTTTTCGTTTGAAGTGTATGACTTAGGATACTTTTTCTAGCGTTGTATCATGGTTTATCTTGTCAGTGTTACATTCTGTTAATGTTTCAAAGTGCATTTTGGATTTTTTTTTCGTTTGAAAAGTATGAATTAGGATATTTTTGTAATACTGTTTCATGGTTTATCTTGTCAGTGTTACATTATGTTGATGTTTCAAAGTGCATTTCGGTATTTTTTTTCCTTTGAAACGTATGACTTAGGATATTTTTCTACTGTTTTTTCGGGATTTATCTTGTCAGTGTTAGCTCTGTTGATGTTTCAAAGCACATTTTGGAATTTTTTCGTTTGTAACATATGACTTGGCATGATTTTTCTAGTGTTGTGTCATGATTTATCTTATCAGTGTTACCTCTATTAGATGTTTCAAAGTTCATTTTTGAATTTGTTTCGTTTGAAACATAAGACTTGGGATATTTTTGTAGTTCAAAACGTAAGACTTAGGATATTTTTCTGGTGTTATGTCGTAATTTATCTTGTCAGTGTTGTATTTTGTTGATGTTTCAAAGTGAATTTTAGAATTTGTTTCTTTTGAAACATACGACTTGGGATATTTTTGTAGTGTTGCATCGTGGTTTATCTTGTCAGTGTTACATTCTGATTAATTAAAAAACTTTTCCCACAAAATAATTTTTTCAAAGAACAGTAAAGAACTCCATTAAACCAAAAATGATCAAAAATAAAATAAAATAGTGTACCAAGCGTGAAACTACCACAAATCAGCATCAATAAACAAATGAAAACCAAAAGGAACAGAAATTAAAATAAATAACCAAATGAAAACCAAAACGAACAGAAATTAAAATGAGTAGGGCTCAACACCCCTATGTCTTCCCAAGGCTAGAACATAATTTGCACTTTACTGAAAAAATATAAATGTTTTTACTTTTATAACTTTAATAAATCAAATAATATTAACATTTGGATTACTAGATATCAGTATATGAATATTAAACTGACAATGCACATTCATTTGTATTTTTTTTAGTAAAGTCCAAATTAAGTTCTAGCCTTGGGAAGGCATTCGGTTTTTGAGCCCTATTCATGTTAGTTTCAGCTCGTTTTGAGGTTGACTCGGTTATTGATTTTAATTTCTGTTCGTTTTGGGTTTCATTTAGTTATTGATGCTGATTTGTGGTAGTTTCACGCTTGTTAGATTATTTGATTTTATTTTTGCTCATTTTCGGTTTAATGGAGTTCTTTACTTTTCTTTGAAAAACTGATTTTGCGGTAAAAGTTTTTTATTAATTAATTTCTGTTCGTTTTATATTGCCATAGCTTTTTCAGGGAAAAAGAAAATAATACTTTCAATCTTTTTGTTTTTTAAGACTTTATAGTTTGTCCTTCTATTTGTATCCTGGAGAAAAATTTTCAGCAATTTTTAACAACATACACCCTTTTAAAAATCTGGACACAAGTAGTAGTGTTTAATTTAGCTTCATACCTCCTCTAGTTGATCTGAAATAGAAAACTTGATACCATTCGCAGCAAAATCTGTTTACTTTCTTTTATAGATTGGATACGCTTACGCTATTTTGATTTGGTTGAATTTTAAGAGTAGAACTAGCCCAGAAAGTTTGATCATAATATCCTCAGTCGTTCTTGGGAGACTGCTGAGATGCCTTATTGGGAATTATCGGTAACACAGTGCATTTTGATTTAATATTAAGGCAATTTTTAGTTTTTAAACATACTTGGCAAATGGAAGGGTGGGCGTGGGAGGGGGATTAGCTGCCCTCCAATCACTTTTGACTATTGAAATGGGCATTAGCCCTTTCTATTTTCTATCGAATGAGCCCTTTTCGAAGTTCTTATGAAAACTCCTTCGATACGAAGTGTCGTGTTCTAAGCAAAAAATAATACATTGTACCCACATCGATCATTACTATAAAAATGTCAAGCCTTCCAATTACTTTCGACTATTAGAAAGGGCACTAGCCCTTTCAATTTCCAATCGAATGAGCCCTTTTTGAGTTTCTGCCACAACGAGTTCTATGAGCACCTTAAATGCACCCAGGGCATAAATTACAACCCTTGCCCTGAGGGCAGTGAGGGGGTTGTCATTCTCAAAGACCTAATTTCCAGAAGTTTCAACTACGTTAAACAAAATGGCTATCTCAAAATTTTGATTGGATGCGTTTGGGGAAACAGTGGGCGCGAGAGGGGCGTTAGTTGCTTTCCAATCACTTTCAACTATTAAGAAAAGACACCAGCGCTTTCAATTTCCAGTCGAATGAGCCTTTTTGAAGTTTCTACTACAAAGGTTTCTATAAAAAACTTGTATGCCTCAGGGCATAACTTACACTCCTTGCCCTGAGGGCTCTGAGGGGGTTGTCATCCTCAAAGACATAATTTCCGGACCTTTCAAATACGTTGAATAAAATGGCTATCTAAAATTTTGATTGGATGTGTTTGGGGAAATGATCGGCCTGAGAGGGGGTTTACTTGCCCTCCAATCGCTTTTGACTATTAAAAAGGGGATTAGCTGGTTCAATTTCCAGTCAAATGATTACTTTTTGAAGTTTCTACGACAACGCTTTCTATAAGAAAACCTTATATGCCTCCATGGCATAACTTACAACCCTTGCACTGAGGGCCCTGGGGGAGCGTCATCCTCAAACACAAAATTTCCGGACATTTTAACTACTTCGAACAAAATGGCTATCTCAAAATTTTTATTGGATGTGTTTTGGGAAATGGCAGGTGTGAGGGAGGTGTTAGTTATCCTCCAATCACTTTCAACTATTAAAAAGAGCACAAACTCTTCTAATTTCGAATTGAAGGAGCCCTTTTTGAAGTTTCAACAACATCACTATCTATAAAAACCGTATATGCTCCCAGGGCATAACTTACAACCCTTGCCCCGAGGGCTCTGAGGGGATTGTCATCCTCCACGATCTAATTCTAAAACTTTTCACTACCTAGAAAAAATGGCTATCTAAAAATTTTGATTGAATGTGTTTGGGGAAAAGGTCGGCGTGAGAAGGGGGTTAGTTGCCCTCCAATCGCTTTCGACTATTCGAAAGGGCACTAGCCCTTTGAATTTCCAATCGAATGAGTCCTTTTTTAAGTTTCTACGACAGAGCTTGCAATAAAAACCGTGTATGCCTCCAGGGCATAACTTACAACCCTTACCCTGAGTGCTGCGGGGGGACTCTCATCCTCAAAATATAATTTCCGGACCTTTCAACTACTTTGAAAAAAACGGCTATCTCAAAATTTTGACTGGATGCGTTTGGATAAATAGTGGGCGTTGAAGGGGTGTTAGTTGCCTTTCAATCACTTTTGACTATTAAAAACAGAACTAGCCATTTCAATTTCCAATCAAATGAGCCTTTTTTTGAAGTTTCTACGACATTGTTTTCTATAAAGACCTTATATGCCCCCAGGGCATAACTTAGAACCCTTGCCCTGAGGAGTGGGGGGGTTATAATTCTCAAAAACCTAGTTTCCGGAACTTTCAACTGCGTTGAATAAACTGGCTATCTCAAAATTTTGATTGGATATGTTTGGGGAAAAGGTGGGCGAGAGAGGAGGGTTAGTTGCTCTCCGATCACTTTCGACTATTATAAAGGGCACTAGCCCTTTGAATTTCGAATCGAATGAGCCCTTTTTGAAGTTTCTACCACAAAGCTTTCTATAAAAACCTTATATGCACCCAGGGCATAACTTACAACCCTTGCCCTGAGGGCTGAGGGGAAGTGTCCTCCTCAAAAACATAATTTCTATCTGGAAATTAACTACGCTGAACAAAATAGCTATCTCAACATTTTGATTGGATGTGTTTGAGGAAATGGTGGGCATGGAAGGGGTGTTAGTTGCCTTCCAATCACTTTCGACTATTAAAAAGGGCACTAGCCATTGCAATTTCCAATCGAATGAGCCCTTTTCCAAGTTTCTATTAGAAATATTTCGATACGAAGTGCCCATGTCTAAAGGAAAAAAAATAAATAATACATTGTGCCAGCATCGTTCTTTACTTAGGCAGTGCGACTGCGCTGCCTATTATGATGTTTCAAAGTGCATTTTTTAATTTTTCTCGTTTGAAAGGTATGCCTTGGGATATTTTTTCTAGTTTTGTTTCATGATTTATCTTGTCTATGTTACATTCTGTTTATGTTTCAAGTTTCATTTTGGAATTTGTTCGTTGAAACGTTTCATTTGGGATATTTTTGTAGTGTTGTATCGTGATTTATCTTGTCAATGTTACATTCTGTTGATGTTTCAAAGTTCATTATAGAATTTGTTTCGTTTGAAACGTATGACTAAAGATGTTTTTTTTGTAGTTTTGGGTCGTGGTTTATTTTGTCAGTGTCACATTCTGTTGATGTTTAAAATTGTTTTTCATTTGAAATGTATGACTTAGTATACTTTTGTAATGTTGTTTCATGATTTATCTTGTTAGTTTTACATTCTGTTAATGTTTCAAAGTGCATTTTGGAAGCTGTTGCGTTTAAAAAGTATGACTTGTGATATTTTGTAGTGTTGTTTCATGATTTATCATGTCAGTATTACATTCTGTTAATGTTTCAAAGTGCATTCTGGATTTATTTTTCATTTGAAACGTATGACTTGGGATATTTTTGTAGTGTTATGTCGTGATTTATCTTGTCAGTGTTACATTCTGTTAATGTTTGAAAGTGCATTTGGATTTTTTTTTTGTTTTGTCGTTTGAGACGTATGACTTGAGATATTTTTTTAGGTTTTTTTTATGATGTATTTTGTCAGTGTTACCTCTGTTGATGTTTTAAAGTGCATTTTGAGTTTTTTTTGAAACGTATGACTTACGATATTTTTGTAGTGTTGTGTCGTGGTTTATCTTGTCAGTGTTACATTCGGATGATGTTTGAAAGTGCATTTTGGAATTTTTTTCGTTTGAACGTATGATTTGGGATACTTTTTCTAGTGATTTTTCATTAATTATCTTGTCATTACTACATTACGATGATGTTGTGAAGTTCATTTTGGAAATTTTTCGTTTGAAAAGTATGACTTGGGATATTTTTGTAGTGTTGTGTCGTGATTTATCTTGTCAATGTTACATTCTGTTGATGTTTCAAAGTTCATTTTATAATTTTTTCGTTTGAAGCGTATGACTTAAGATATTGTTTTGTAGTGTTGTGTTGTGATTTACATTGTCAGTGTTACCTCTATTAATGTTTCAAAATTCATTTTAGAATTTTTTTGCTTGAAATGTATGACTTGGAATATTTTTGTAGTGTTGTGTCATGGTTTATCCTGTCGATGTTGCCTCTGTATATGTTTCAAAGTGCCTTTTAGAATTTTTTTGTTTGAAACGTATGACTTGGAATATTTTTATAGTGTTTTGTCATTTTGATCTTTTCGATGTTACTTCTATTTATGTTTCAAAGTGCAGTTTGGAATATTTTCGTTTGAAACGTATGACTTAGGATTTTTTTGTAAAGTTGTCTCACAGTATTATCTTGTATAGATGGCCGCACCTTTCACTACCACATCTGCTGTCATCTTTTTACCTATAGTCATAGATGTCAGCACTAGCGATGGCAACGCTGCATAGATGGCAGCACTAGACAATCTGTTTCTCTTTTTGTATAGTTTTAGTTTTTTTTGTCTTTCCTACTAAAGTTTTGCATTATAGAATCTAATATCAGAAGTGCTGCATAAGCTTGGCATTAGTTTTTACTAAGAAATAAGCTTTCTGTTGGTTTCTTAACATCATACAAAATAAACTAAAATCGGTTGTTTTCAAGGAAGATATCACTATTGACGAATACAAATAAATATTGAGATATCACTATCTGAAAAGATAACGCACTTAAACTTCCGCATGTTCTGTAGCATAATCTCTTTCTTGCAAAATCTTTGTTTTTCATCACTCTCAAATGCTACCTTAATTACAATTTTTTTTTCGGTTAAACAGCCGTCTTTTTTTCCATGTCTTTTTTTTTTATCTTATTAGAATACACATTTAAACTTAAATTTTATACATTACTAAACAAACCTTTAAGATATATTTAAAGATTATTAATAAGATATTTTCTAGTTTTTGTAATACCCGTAAAAGATTTCTGGTAACAATCCTTCTTACCGCTATATAATTTATTTGTATTAATGGCACTTCAATCGCTGGATAGCAGATATACGCACTTAAAAGTATTTTGGGGTAGTTCAAATTTGAAAAACAGCCAAAAAACTACGCTTGTCAAAGGATACATATAAACTAATGCAAGAAATAAATAAAATGCGTTAAAGTCCATCAAAATACTGGAATATCAGGGGTTGAGTGCTTACAAGCCCCTTCCTATGTAATTGAATGACTACTATTCTAACGATTTTGGAATTCATGCGAAAGAGAGGAAAACTCCTATTTTTTAACGACTTTTCTGCTGAAAAAACAGCCAGTAGCAGACAAGGCTGTCAATGAGACTAATATATTCATAGCTGTCTAAGCTTGTAATTTTTACATGTTTACGTATCAGGGGAAAATATACACAACAAAGCAACCAATCAGGTTACAACAACTAATATTTGTCCGTTGTTTTAGCCCAAAGCAACAAGATGACTGGGTAACAGTAACACTTTTTAACAAACAGAAGCTGCATCAGCTTTTTTATTTTGTCTGAGCTACGCTATGGATCACATAATAAAAAAAAAACTATAAAAAACAAGTAGAAAAAATTTTTTGCATTGATAAAACTAGACTTGTTTAGTACATGCTGTCGGTCCGTTAATATCTCTTAGAAAGATAAAAAATTTAAAATTGCAATTTTCATCGGCTAATTTCCTTACATATCTCCATGGTGACTTCTAATGAGGCATCATTTTGTTATACAAAACAAAAGATTTCCAACAACTGTGATTGTTACGACATTGAGCCAGATTTACACCAGTCTAAAGACTAAAAATAGAAATTATCTACTTTTTTTGCAGTGTTTTCAACAGAAAATATTATGGCCAATCGGTAAACCTTATTGTAGTACAAATATGACTTATGGGTGCTGGGTACGATTGAACCTCCGGTGAAAATTTATTCAGTATCTTTTGTGTAAAATGTAACAACCATTAAACACAGGGTCTTCCGCTGGAAAATAACAAAACCATAACTGCTTGATCGGTTACATGTTTCAACAATGTTTGATACTAGTTGCATATTATAATCAATGTTTTATTTGTTGGTGTTCAAGTGATATGTACGATTTTTTTTTCTTTTACTGTTGCTAAAACTAGCAATAGAGATGGGTGCAGTCAAACGACATGCAAAAGCAATGGTAATAGCACAGAAAAAAATACGCACATGCTAGATGTTGGTTATTGAAGTAATTTAAATGAATGACAGGCATTTCCATACAGAACAAATGTAGTTTCAGCTTAAGTGAGTTGGATGCGAGTTCTCTGTTTTTTCTTGGAATTACCGCTGAATGCGATTTTTCTCCCAGGGCACCTGAAATCGATAAGTTGTTTAAAGGGGTAAGTCCAAATACGGCTATTCATGGGCAAGCTGGTATTGACATTGCTTTCATTTTATCGATGTTTACACAGAGCCCAAACACGTTAAGCTCTATTTGCTAGTCTACTAAAAACTTTTGCATGTAACAGACGAACATTGCCTCCAAAGTCTATTCTGGATTTAGCTCCCCATAATCATGATCTCATATTCATCTATGAGTCTAAATGGGTAGTCGACTGTGTAAATGAAGAGGAATGGAGACAGTAAGAAATCTTGTGGGACTTTCGTCACATCTTTGAAACATTTCATGTTGCTTTTTAAAGGATTTAACGCAGCATTCTGTCTTTTCATACATTACAATTACAAGGCGGACCAGCTTCTCTGGAACTTCCTAAAAGATCCAGATCGGGCACAATGTTGGGTGGTCTATAGTTTCAAAGGTTTTTTTTTAGATTTGACTGACAGTATATACAGATATTGTCTAGCTTATTGGGTTGTTAATGGTCTGTTCACAACATGAATTTTTCTCTAGTATGGGAAAGGAGGCTGATTCCATTATGTTTGTCAAAGATTGCTGACTCTCATTTTTTGAAAAGCAAGTGAGTTGCTTATCAATATTTGGGGACCTTTTCTATTTGCAAGAGAAACGAAAATGAAACGACCCATGCTGACAAAGATCAACAGATAGACCTCTTGATCATCTATCAAGAAATAAAGAAAAAATTTATCATTTATCAAGATCACTTATCAAGAAATAATTTACCAGCACCACACAATTTTTTTATTCTTCAGCTTCCAGGAAGCAAAAAAATCTCGACCAATGCTGGTACATCCTCGTTGGTCTGCAGGTTAAGAAATGGGCCATCTGGAATGTCTCGTTGGTCAGGAGATAAGCATTGAAAAGATTTGGAAAGTGGCTGGCCCGTGTTTATTTTCCTTCCTCGGGACCGCCCAGAAGTCTTCCATATGCATTCCTAACTGGTTTGGAATGTTCTCTGATATTTCCAGTGATTTCTTGGATTAGGTGACAGACAACCCTCAGGTTACCACCCTGGACCGCTTCTTCTGCAAATTTAGCTTTTTTATTTAAGTGTTGGAATTTGTGAGAGTTGCGGTCCTGCTTCTCCGCGTGTTACAGTTCTCATGATTTCAGGAGAAAGTCTACTATTTAGATTGTTTTCTATTAGTTTCTTACGACTGTCAATTAATTCCCATGTTTAGGATATCCATTGGTCCCTTAATGACCTTCTCCCCGTAAAGCCAAGAAATATTTAGCAGTATCTATCTCATTCTGCTGGCTGATTTTCCAGACTTTTTGAGCGTCTTGTTTCCATCTTGTTGAGTATTTCCTCGAACCTGTTATAAGGTTTAATTTCGAATTGATTTTTGGCTTCTTTATCCCTGAGTTTCTTTGTGTGAAAGTTTCTCTGTTTCTATTTTTGTCCTAGTCTGTTGGAGCAAAGTTTGAACTTGAGAGTTGCAACAACAAGTTTGTCAAAACAACAGCAAGAGTTCGTCGTAACATCCTACCTTGTGTTAGTACTCCTCTAGCTTATTACAATGTTCAAACCTTTTCTTCTCCTTCTGTAAACCAGAAAGTGATCGATTTGGTACTGAACAAATCCGTTTGGGGAAGTTCCTGCTTATTTAGGCATATTATTATGATCGAATAAGGTCCCTCGTATGTGGAGATTATTTCGCACGTAAAAGCTAACTGACTGAGCAACATTTTCATTTGTCGTGAACCATGGCTGCGCAGTACTTTGGGCAATATGGTCTGCCTTCGCCAACTTTAGTATTTAGGGTCAATAAGTGCCAATGACAGATTATGGGGTTTGGAAAAAATCTTCTTGAGCTACATCATCTGCTTTGTTTGCTGGAGCACACAATCATTGACTGATTCATTTCCACCGAGAAAAAGCTTTATTTACCCTTGTATCCAGGATCACTGCAACTCCAGTTGGGTGTACATTAGTTCTCCTGCCAAAGTGGATGTATTTCGTATGAGTTTTTTCACCCTAGAGGTAATTTTTTCCGCATTGTTTTCATCTTGTTTCTGTAATTGTTAGAAGGTCCAACCTAAACCGCTCCCTCAACCCTAAATAATTCCTTAACCTACATTAACTGGTGCTACATCAATAGAGCTTCCAGTTAGTGTTCTGAAAGGGTAATTAAGCAATGAAAGCTTAATTTCTTAAATAAAATTGACTTTAAGTATCTTAAGTATTTCACTGTATCTTGATGTAAGATATAAATTTTAAAAGTATTTATGACGGCAGCAGATCCTCACTAATCGTTAACAAACTATGAAAGGCACTGGTTCTCAAGGTTAACTATTAAAAAATTAACTAAAAAGCCAACTCTTGAGTTTTAGCGAGCTGTGTACAGATCCCCAGTGCAATTAATCTGAGGGGGAAAAATGTAACAATACTTTCAGAGAGATACTGTATCTGGGGAAGGTTGTAATCTTTGATAATTTGCGATAGTCTGTAGATGCTCGGATTAAAGAGTTCTTGCAAACTCTAGACTTTACAAATTGAATATCTATTATAGAATATCTTATTTTGATATGTCCCTATTTACTATAATGCTAAATCTCTTTGCACATTTTTTGTGATAGCTATGATGATCTGTATATTTCAGATGGGGATCTAAAGAAATATTATGTTGATCATATAACTACAAATACTCTGAACTTATTTTTAGTTTTGCTATGGATGTTTTCTTTACTACAGGTGAACAGGTGAAATCAAAGAACGCTTACCTGAAAAATTGTCAATAATTTTAATGATCAGTTCAGAAGTCAGGGCCATACAGCACCATACAATCTGAGGCATTTATGGCAGAGAAGCCAACTAAGTTTACCGAAACTTTTCCACCTAAAATGAAGAAAAAAACATAAATAATTTATCCTAGTTGCTGAAACAAGCATTCTTCGACCAATAAAGATTTCATCCTGTTTGGCTACGTGATGATGCAAAGACTGTCCTTAAATTGGGAATAGATTGTTTCGAGACAAAAATGAATAAACAAAAGTTTGTCTTTCAGGAAACATTAACTCAGGATATTATGGTAACATGCATTTAAGAATTATAAAGAAATGCGAAGGGTATACGAGGCATTCACACTGCAAGCATAAAGGGCGATTTTAAAAGGGCGATAATAGAATATTCAATCATCGCATGGCAGGGTATCTTGTCTTATTTTTAGACGTTTCAAAATTGCCAGAGACGCTATTTGCTGGGACCAATAACTGTAGACGTATGCGGCTGCGATTCCCATCACACTAATTCTTAGACCAAGATACAAAACTCGAACCTTACTATAGATATATGCATTCAATTAATTTTTCAAAAAAATAAGAAAACAATTTTTTTTCTTATTTGAATTTTTTTTTCTTATTTTTTAAAAAAATTAATTGAATGCATATATCTATAGTAAGGTTGTGTGTCACGTGTCTTGTAACGGCGCGTGTCTTTGCTCTTCATTTTCATTTTTGAGTTGCTCACATGCTCTGTGTCGCATGTCTTCTAATCTTGAGTGTCTTTGCTCTTCATTTTCAGTTTTGAGACGCTCTCTTGCTCGGTGTCGCATGTCTGCTAACCGCTTGTATCTTTGCTCTTTATTTTCATTTTTGACACGATCTACTTATCGTTTTCGCATATCTTCTAACCGCCCGTATCTTTGCTCTTCATTTTCATTTTTAACACATTTTTGGATTTCGATTACTTCAGACAATTAAGCAGTCGCCCTTGCTTTAGCTGCTCGTATTGGTGCTGTCGCAATTGATGGTCCATGTTGTCAATTTTCACATCTTAACACGTTCGATAGTTCAGGTACTGGTTCAAAAGATTCATCATTTGTAGTAACTGCAACTGCAAACTTTTGTTTTATGGGCCTTCCACCTGACATTTTATTATATAAATAACTGATGCGTTGGCAACTAACTAATCTTATTTATGCTATGCATTATATCATATAAGAAAATGCTTATATGATGTCATAAGAAATGCTTATATGATATACTAACATAGTGCGAGACGTCATTTGCAAAAACCAAAATTAAGGCTCTTAACAAATTTTCTTAGACTTCTGACCTATCAAGATCGCTTCTTTATGCGGGAATATCCTAAGATACCAATTTTCCCGAAAAAGTATGTAGCGATTTTCGAGAAAAAATACATAAACAAATACATGAACACATATATACAATTATTCCTCGTTTATAAAGAAAGTATATAGAATTTACAATGGGTGAAAATAAACAACCTGGACGACCAACACAGGCAACTAAAGAAAACACACACACACATATATACACGTATATATATATATATATATATATATAGTATATATATATATATAATATATATATATATATAATGATATATTATATATATATATATATATATATATATATAATATAATTATAATAGATATATATATATATATATAAATATATATATTATATATATATATATATATATATATAATATATATATATATATATATATATATATATATATATATATATATTATATATATATATATATATAGATATATATATATATATATATATATATATATATATATATATATATATATATAGTATATATATATATATATATTATATATATATATATATATATATATATATATATATATATATAATATATATATATATATATATATATATATATATATATATATATATATATATATATATATATATATTATATATATATATATTATATATATATATATATATATATATAATATATATATATATAATATATATATATATTTATATACGTGTATATATGTGTGTGTGTGTGTTTTCTTTAGTTGCCTGTGTTGGTTGTCCAGGTTGTTTATTTTCACCCATTGTAAATTTAATATGTTCGGGCCGTTCTCTCGGTCCTATCAAGTTTGATAGTTCAGGTGAGTCCAAAGAATCATCATTTGTAATAATTGCAAATTTTCACTTTTTGGGCCTTCCTATTGACATTATACAACTGGTTTTGTTCACTGGTTATCTTCCACGTAGCGAGTTACTTTTATCTAACAAAAATTCAAATCAATTTAAAAATTTTCAGATATTTTTTATGTTTGAAATGAAACATTAAAATATTTGCTAAGGAACCATAAATATTTTTGCAGTTTACATAATAACTTTAGCGATTCTGAACTAACGCATGCTGCACGGGATTTTTTTTTCTTTTAGAATAACAACATTTGAAGACGTGTTTTTTTTAACTTCGAATTTTTTCAAGGACTATGAAATGAAAATAGTATGACGTGGCACTTCACGTCAACTTTGCTTCAAACTTTTGGTTCAAGCACAGATCCAGAGATTTAATTTGGGAGGGGCTGTAGTGCCAAAAGTAGAAAGTGGAACATCACCTCCCTCATCTACAATTTTTTTTTAATAAATGAGTTAAGACCGGATTTACTATCGACATAATGTAAGACAACAGAAAATCAACTGGATCACGTTGCCATTCGTGCAAGGTATTGGGAAACTTCGCCAAGGTCGAGATTACCACTAAACGATGACATTCGTTGGCCATTCAGAGGTGACCTCAGTCAAAGGGAAGGTTACGCACTCGCTGCTTGTTGCATTTGGTGAGTTGTAATATTTTCGATTGTTCTTTGATACCACCATGGTGAGGTAAGTGTGGAATATAAAATGAATGGATAATCTAAGCTTCTGGACACCAAAGTAGTTTTTTCTCAAAATACAATGTCCGAAAACGCATCCATTGTTTAAATGACAATGTTTGAGGATAAGGGGATTATTTCTAGTGGATATTTTATCGGTATTGTTAGCAAAGATACTCAAAAGCGAAAAAAAAGGGCAAGAAATAAGAAAAGGCCTAGTAAGTTTGCTGGGAAAAAAGACAAGTTTTGCTGAGGCTGCAAAACTTATCCCTATCAAGGTGAAAAGCAGACGCGTCAAAATATTGGCAGGAGATAACAGCGCATTTTGATGCGCTGGAAAACAAACTCTTGAGCCAGTTTGATTTTTGTCCAAAATTTTTCTCTATGAGACTAGAGGAGAAATCAATCAGGGTTAAAGTATGATTTCAAGAAAAGAAGGACAAATGTGTAAAAGGGGTGATAAATGGTGCTAATATACCTGGCCTTAGCAGCAGGAAACGCATCTTCCAAAGAATATTACCGCGACAGGGACCTCGTTGAGGTAGGCCAGAAAGGATTGTTGCCCTAAGGGGCCCTTCAATGGGTTCCACACTTGAGAAAAAATAAGTATAACCAGGTCTCATGTCAAGGTAGATGTGGAATATACTCACTTAAGTATTGGCATAGACATGGCTGAAGAAATTGAGAAGCGAAATTTCCGACTCCCAATTGGTATAAAGCGAGACATGCTTCTTAAATCCCTTGCAATAGAATGCAAAACCATTCGGCATAAAGAAAGAGACAACCTTGAACCTTATAATAGCTAACAAGCCGGTATCTTCATCAAAACTGTAAGCTATTTCAGTGCCACCAAATGAGGCAGACATTAGATTGTTGGTAGATGAATTGGCATCATTGTCAGGGTACTTCATATAATGTTATGTAATAATGTTGCTGCTAGCAAGAAGGAAAACATTTTCAGCTGTGGTGAAGGAGTCTTGGATTTTTTAGTTCAGTTATGGAAATAAAATTGTTTCATTCGGACATATGTATTACGTACAATTTATCAGTGTCTCTGTCTCCGGGGAGCTGTGCTAAGTGATACCAACCTTTGCATGCTTATACAGGTTACGGCTCTGTAACCGTCCAATCTTCTTGTCTTGGGTCTGCACTCCCTTCGGTTTTTCCTAACAATGCAGAAACGTTTCAGCCTTGCGTTTGAACAATTTTATTGTGCTGATACGTTTCATTCAGAAAACGATCGATTTATTTTATTTCAGAAAACGATCGATTTTTCAGTTCTTATTTCTCGTACAGAGCAATCAATAGTATAATCTAGGAAGGATTCTTAAAAATTTCGTTTTGGAAGGGCGATCGCCCCCCTCCTTTATAGCCGTGCTTGTGTTGGCACTTGGCACACAGCACGCGGCACAAGGCAGGCTTCTATAGAAGTATATGGATTTTATTGTCGGTTGTCTTCTAACCACAGACAATTTGAGCCTTTTCTTGATGTCATGACGTCACCAAAGGTTTGATACACCCATCCTGGGAGAAATACGAATTCCTTAAAGTTGTGACCTCTTTAGATCGTTTTTATTGGCCAGAAATGTCAATATGCCATTCATAAAAATGGCGTCATTTACAAAAATATTTTTTCCCCAAAATTAAGGCTCTAAGCAAATTTTCTCAAAATTCTGACCTATCCAGATCGTTTTTTAGGCCAGATATCCCAGAATACAAATTTTCCCGAAAAATATGGAGCTGTTTTCGAGAAAAAATAAATAAATATACAATTATTACTCGTTTATAAAGATGGTATATATATATATATATATATATATATATATATATATATATATATATATATATATATATATATAGATATATATATATATATATATATATATATCATATATATATATATATATATATATATATATATATATATATATATATATATATAATATATATATATATATATATACATATATATATATATATATATATATATATATATATATATAATATATATATATATATATATATATATATATATATATATATACATATATATATATATATATATATATATATATATATATATACATATATATATATATATATATATATATATATATATATATATATATATATATATATATATATATATATATATATATATATATATATATATATATATTATGTATGTATATATATATATATATATATATATATATATATATATATATATATATATATATATATATATATATATATATATACATAAATATATATATATATATATATATCTATATATATATATATATATATATATATATATATATATATATATATATATATATATATATATATATATATTATGTTAAAGAGGTAATTACTTGGCAAAAAAAAAAAAAAAAAAAAAAAAAAAAAAAAAAAAAAAAAAAAAAAACTGTCGTCCTAATCCAGCAATTGAGACAAATGTGCACTGGAACGAGGCTTTCACCTTACCCATCTATCAAACTACATAGAACCCAACAGTATACCCGAACCATCAACCAAATAGAAATGTCCAAATCCATGCAAAGTCGTCATCAATAAATGTAAGTCGTTGTAAATTTACAAGCAAAAGCACCTTAAATCTAGCGAAATATTTCCAAGTAGAACCTTCCATTTAGGGCTCATCAGAAGAAATACCACCTGCCTTAACGGGTTTCGAGGCTTTACTTTCTTTACCCGGCACAGTGGAGCCTCTACCATAAGATCTATATGGTATCCCTATGTCAGGTGAAACTTGTGAAATACATGCATACTAGTCAAGCTATTAAAAATTACATACAAAAAGTGTTTCAATGTTTCCTTAATAAAATCCCAGAGGTCACTGAGCAGAGACCATTCTGGAACAAATGAAGACTGGTCCAGATGTGTCCTTTATTGGTATCTGGAACCAATTACAAATTTAAAGATCCTCAAGCTTGTTTGAAAACCATCTACCAATTCAAATTTCCAAAAAAGAAAAGCGAAAGAGAAATTATATTAAAATATCATTCAGTATTTCTTTACAGTTTTTTGTATATTTCCTTAAAAGTTCATGATACATAAAACTAAATTTTTTGAATTGCCAACTAATTTTTTTGGCAGAAAAACCTCTTAAGATCAGTTTTTTTCTCAGCTTTTTACATCTATTTTTAAAATCTGTGTAATTACTGCATATTTTTGCATACCTAAATAATTGGGAATAATAAGCTGAATAAGTGATATTTGAATGTATATTACTTTCAAGGAATGGAAAATTAATTACTTCAAAATTAAAATCATCCGTTTTATTATATATTTTAAAAACTAATTTATTATTATTTGAAATATTAATATTTAAACCTAAGAAATGGTCGGAGTGTCCCATCCCATAGCTAGGCTCCAGAATTAACTCTTGTGGATAAATATTTTTTGAAATCTCAATAAACTCTGCACAATTTATTAGTAAGAGATCGTCCAGATATCTTTATTATTTGAAAGGTTATATTTTACATTGCTTGGGCTATTTTTATTTATCATATATTCGTATTCTAATTGACTTAAAAACAGGTCCGCTATGAATGGACTCGCATTCCCACCCATAGGAATACCTACAGTTTGTTTATATAAATTCCCATTAAATCTTATAAAAGTATTAAATAGAACAAATTCCAATAAATCACATACCATATCCAAGCTATAACATCTTGAATTAATAGTACTTCTAAAGAAATTCGTCCATCGGGCTTTTTTACTAAAAGTATCAATTTTCAAAAATCCGATATTAGACAAAAGAAAAGATATCTTTATCACCATTTTCAATTTTTCGAATACTAAATTAAGTGACAAATTTGTATACAGAGTAGTAAAATCAAATGAATCGACTCTTTTAGCTGAAACATTCGCCAAAGAATCTATCACTTGTAACGAGTTATTAACACTCCAATATGGGTTAAAGTTAGAAAATTTTTTAATTCCGGAGCAATATGCTTTAAATTTATTTCTAATTTCTCCTAATTATTTCTAATTAAAGATAGGTCAGTAGCCGCAATTCTGGTTGGACACCTTGCTGCCCCAGCAATAAAACGTGGTTTTGGTGGATATTTATGAAATTTTATCGTCCAATATAAGAAAGGAAACTTTTATCATTATCATTTATTTTAATATTGAAATTTCAAAATTCTTTCTTCTATATTTTCAATTAAGCTATTCTCCTCCATATGGGCCTTTCCGTATGTATTTGTTGTTTGTAACTCTTTTGATAAAATATCACAATAGAGTTTCTGACAAATTATGGCAAAATTATTGCTAGCTTTATCAACTGGTACAATTATAAATTCATTCTGTATATTAGCAATTGCTTGTTTCATATTGGCATTATAAGATATTGAATTTTTTACAGAATCTGTTGGATTAATTCTATACATGCTATTTCTTACACTAGTCAAAATCAAATTTATATATATATATATATATATATATATATATATATATATATATATATATATATATATATATATATATATATATATATATCTATATATATATATATATATATATATATATATATATATATATATATATATATATATATATATATATATATATATATGTATATATATATATATATATATATATCGTGAAAAAACAATTAGAGAGTATTAAAAAATGAACTTAAAGAGCAAGACACACGCGGTTAAGAAAAGTGGCGGCATGTCAAAAATAAAAATGAACAGCAAAGACAAACACAGTTAGAAAAAATGCGACACCATGTATGTGAGCAAGTCAAAAATGAAAATGAAGAGCAAATACATAATCGGTTAGAAGAACAGCGTCTTTTCAAAATGAAAATGAAGGGCAAAGACACGAGCTTAGAAGACATGCAACACCGAGCACTTGAGCAAGTCAAAAAGGAAAATGAAGAGCAAAGACACACGTTGTTAGAAGACATGCAACACCGAACACGTGACAGATCAATGAAAATCAACCTGGACAGCAAGAATCAAAACTTGTCAAAATTAAAAATGATAGTGATGATGATTGGGTTTGGGATTTTGACATGGATAAGGTCATCAATGCCTACCATACCTTTGTTAAAAAAAAGCAAATGTTTAGCGATATGTATTTCATAATGATGAAAGATAAGCCGAGGTAAAAACGAACCAAACCGATTGAAAATGATATCGATGATGACTGGGTTTTGGATTTTGACATGGATAAGGTCATCAATGCCTTCCATACCTTTGAAAATCAAAAATATGGACTAGAAAAATCGTTGGAAGAAAAAAAAGTGTTTGTCCCACCACCTGAACAATTAAGAGAAACAAAGGTTCGACGATATGTCTTTCATAATGATAAAATGCAAGCCAAGGCAAAAGAAGAAGTTTTTGTCCCACCACCTGAACACTTCAAAGAAACAAAGGGGTTGTCAATGCCTTCCATGCATTTGAAAATCAAAAATCTGGACTAGATATTGTAAATCGTTGGAAAAAAGAAGTTTTTGTCCCACCACCTGAACATTTAAAAGAAGCGAAGGTTCGGCGATATGTCTTTCATAATGACAAAAGCCAAGCCGAGGCAAAAATTAAGGGTCCATTTGTACGCCATGGCATCAAGAAAAGGCTCACTGCGTTTAGAAAACAAATGACAGTAAGAAATTTATATATATATATATATATATATATATATATATATATATAAGTGATTCTGATAAAGCTCTTTCTGATTTCGAAGCTGATGCCGCGATTTCTCCATTGTTCAGAATTTCGGTGAAATAGCTTTTCAAAGTTGGATTTTCGCAAAACTAGGGTTCTCGGGACAAAAAAAAAGTTTAATTGTTGATGATGTATTTCCTACTGCGAATTTTATGCTAGATTCGCAAACACAGCTAGGTTATATACAGTATTGACACATAATCATTTCAAACTAGTTTTTGATGGACCCTTCCGGTGTTTCAAGCGGAAATTTTGGTACCAAAATGGTTTTAAAAAAGGGGTTTGTTTTCTAAGAATCAGAAAAACTTTCCAAGCTAATGTAAGCTAGCCTGTTATAACCTGGAAGGTTAAATTAGGGTCTTCTTGCTTCGACGGGTCCTC